>CM054160.1:3285968-3333468 GCA_028751875.1 Rapana venosa | reverse complement strand
TTTTTCGAAGGAGCTGATTTTAAAGAGTAGGTAATTAATTTCCTGGGTCAGTCACAGGAAGTTCTCTGTACTTTCAATGGTATCCATGTAACCCGTAAACCTGTGCAGTGGGGGAAAACCCCCCTAAAAAAAACCCCCAAAAAATGGAGAAATTTAAGAAGATTTTGGGGCCTCAAGGGTATCCTAACCCAAAAAAAAAATAAAGACAAATCAAAGCAAAAAAATACCGGGTTTGGTCGAGCCGGGGTTTCCAACAAAACCCCGCTTTCCCTTGATCAAAAACCAGGGGGGGAAGTGACAAATCAGCTATGGAGTTAAAAAATTACTTAACTCCCAGAGAACAAACACCATTCGTACATGGAACGTCCGTACACCACCTGCGGAAAAAAAAAAACAAAGGAACCCCCCTAAAAAATTTGAGCTTTGCCGCTAAAATGGGAAAAAAATTGGACTGGAGAAGGGGGATGGACAGGGTTTTTTTGAGACATTGACGAAGAAGGCAACAAATCTGGTACGTCCAAAAAACATCACCAAAATGGAGGGCATTTATTGTCAAAAGGAAGTATGGGGTCATTAAAAAGCTGTACACCGGCTTTCCGCAGGATTTTCCCCATCCGGGTGTCGGCCAAGCCCAAAAACATCACCATCATACAAATCTTTCACCATCAATTGACCATAGAGAAGAATAGAAGAAATTTTATAAGATCTTAAGAGACCTTATGAAAAAACCCAAAAGGACAACATCATCATCCAAGGGGATTTTAACGCCAAAGTAGGTCCCGATCTTCAACCATTTGGGCCGGAAAAAATTGGCAGTTTGGAACTGGGGAGACCAACGACAGGGGACTACGTCTCTGGGGTTTTTCCTGCACCCAAAACTTACCATTGCCAATACCCCTTTCCCCACAACAGTCAAGGGGGCAACCTGGCAGCGCCAAACGGAAGAAAACCAAACCAAATAGATTTTATCTTAAAAACCCGGCCTCAAACCACCAACAAGCCAGAAAAAAACCCCCCTGGAGCTGACAAGGCACGACCAGACCTTTTTGTGCTGGTATTCAAAAAGAAGCTGAAGAAAAAAAAAAACGGGCCCGCAAACCCACTTTTTCAAATTTGACGTGGACAAATGAAAGATCCAATTTGAGGGATCTTCCAAGCTAACTTGGCGGGAAGTTTTGCGGCATTAACCCTCCGGGCAAGACATCAAGACCCCACCAACAACTTTTAAAAAGTCATCCCCAGAAACCAGGGGGTACCGGCTCAGAGGAATAAACACCACCCTGGACAAACCCAAAGATTCTTGGCCTCGCATACAAGAAGAGCCTGAAACCAACCAGGCTTCCAACCCAAAAATACCGGGAGGCCAAAATCTCGTGAAAAAGTCAATGTTTTAAAACCAAAGAAGTGGATCATGACAATTGATAATCGAAAAAACATGAAAGTGGGCAAAGTAAAAAGGCATACGACACCCCCGAAAAATCACAAAACCACTTCAAACCCAAATCCAGTCTTTGAAGACAGCTCCGAAACCTCCCCAGAAAGCCAGCGCATTGAACGGTGGGCTGAATTTGTCAAGAAATGTACAACTACCCAACAACCGAAAGAGCAAAAAAGAAGAGAAGCAGCAACTCAAGACACCCTCCCATTTCCTATATGAGGAAGAAGGGAAGAAGCCATCCCAGCTTACCAGTAGGAAACCCAGGGGCAACAATATACCAGCAGACTGCTCAAGCATGGGGGCAAAAAGTCACACATATTTACGCTTCTGTCAAAAGATTTTGGGGGGACAAAAAAGTGGGCCCAAAAGAATGGACACAATCCTCTCATACCCCGCCCAAAAAGAGGGAATTTACGCGAATGCCAAAACATAAACAATCAGCCTTTATCACCCACGCCCCAAGAACATGCCAAAGTTATTTTGAATCGACTCAAAAGGAGGCAGAAACACCTTCAGAGGAACAAGGGGTCAGGGGAGGCCCGGGGACAATCGAACAATTTTTTTAAATCCACTCCTGATGGGAAAAACATCTTAACTCAAGGAACCTTTTCCACAACTTCACGACTTCAAAAGGCTTTCGAAAGAAAAAGGCCGGGCCTATGGCAGGTCCTCAAAGTTTGGCATTGAAGAAGGATAGTGCAAACCCTTCAGCACTATACAACACCGAAGCATGCAGTCCCTTTTGAACAATCAGGGCGGGACTACTTTAAAACCAAGTTGGGTCCGACAAGGATGCCTGTTTCTCCCGTCCTCTTTAATCTGTTCTTGGAAAACTTTTGAGAGAGACCCTCCATGACTTCCACTTACCCCTCTCCATTTGGGGGCAGACCCTCCCAAAAGCTTGCGGTTTTTCCGATACATTACCTATGGGGGGAAGTAACACAGACTGCAAATCTTACGACCCGACTGAGAAAAAGGGAGCAAAATGGGGATGGATGACTCGGAAAAATAAAGTACTTTGAACAGCACGGGCAACCCACGCTAAAAAATTTTCATAACGGCCAAAAAACGGAGGGGGGTGACGCTTTTTAAAAACCTTTGCGCAAAACTCACAAAGGGCGGGGGATCGACGACAGAAATCAAAGTCAGAATACCATGCAACATTTTCCAGACAAAATCACCACCTTTGGGAAAAGTAGAGAGTCATTTCCCAATCAAACTAAAGCCCTACAAACCCTAATTCAACTACCCTGCGTAGGGAAAAGTGAAACCGGCATTGACTGCGAAACAGCAAACGAATCCAGTCATTTCGAAAAAAATGCCATAGAAAACTACGGGGGCTATCGGGAGGGAACGAAAGCCAATGAATTCGTAAAGAGTAAAATAACAGGCGGCAGGCCCACGGGAACCCCTTCTCCCCATCGTCAAGATGAAAAGCTGACATTTTGGGCCACGCACCCGCCACAACACTCTCCCAAAAAACAGTACGCAGGGGAAACTCGAAGGGTGGCAAAGGGGGGGAAGACAGAACAAGTCATGATGGCAACACAGAAATGGCCGGATGAATGACTGGGCACTACTGCCAGAGCAGGACCGAGTTTGGATGGAGGAGCTTACCACGGCATCGTCTTTCGTGTCCCCCCCACACCGCCAAGGTCACGGGTCTGATGAGAGGATGATGGATTATTCCACACTGTTTTTTCCTGAAAAAAAAGGCTTGATTGGGGGCCCTTGGCAAAGACAACTACGAAGTTTGTTTTATTAAAGGAAATTTTTTTCACAATTTTTCTTTGGGGTTTTTTTCCCTTTAATATATTGACATACTAACTTTTTGTTGAAATCAGACTGCTTTGAGTGGAAGAATACAAATTCTTTGTAGTTTTTGGGTGGCAATGATTAGAATTCAACGGATTAGTTTGATACTCTTTTAGTAAAGAGGCTTGTCATTTGAAAGCAAGGACAGACTACATGTAGACAGTGAGTAAAATGTGTGAAGAAATTGCGGGGAAACTGTGACGCCTGAATGAAAAGATGATTAAATCATGACATTGTTAAAAAGAGGGAAAAAAGGCGGGGATCTTATGGTCAAAATGAGGATGGCAGTTGCAGCTGAAAGCCTGGACAAGAAGGAAATTTTTGGGCACTAATGATTAGCGCATATGCACATAAAAATAAACTGTTCCGAGATAGGCATAATCATGACATTGTTGATGTGCTTTTGCGTATCTTTTGAATTTTTTGTCACTTTTTTGTCAAAAATTTATAATTTACACCTCTCTCCGTTTGTGAATGAGCTAATTGCTTGCACAATGAACTATTTTGTCATTGTCCTCTCTCTCTATCTCTCTCTCACACACACACACACACACGTGCGCGCGTGCGCGCACGCGCGTATGCATTAGACCAACACGACAATAGAAAGATCCTGTCTGAGAGCAGAGTAAAAGTCTAAAATTTTGATAAAAAAAGGGCAGACAAAAAGTAAAACAGCAAAAAAAGTGGGCAGAAAGATATTTTTAAAATGGGGATCTTCTGAGTTTTTTTTAAAATTTGCTTTCTTTATTTTGCTTTAAAGGTTTTAAAAACAGATCCAATGAATTCCCATATTTTTTAAGGTGCTGACGACCCTCAAATCACACATCTACAAAACTTCATCCCTGCCCTCCCCGTTCTCCGTCTTTTTCCTCCTCCTCCCCAGGCGAATGGGGGTGAAACTCTCTTCTTACACCTTCACCTATATCCTTACTTATAGATCGTTAGCACTACTGAAATTTTTTCAACCGCTTCCTGCACCCCCCCCGGTCCTCAGCCTCCATAGCAACTCGTTTTACATCAAGGCCAGTCCACTTTCTGATGTTTTTCTTCCATTCTTTTCTCTGTTTCCCCTTCAGCCCTCCTTGTGCGGGCCCTGAGGACAATCTTTCCCCGTCCAAATGTTTTTGACGTGCCCGACCACTTTAAATTTTCGATTTTCACTGAAGCCAGGTGTGCTTTTATATGCTCCGATTGCTTTTTTTTTCACTTCTGGGTTATTCTTTATTAGCAATGTGAATTTTTAATGGATACACAGAAATTTTCGAAAACACTCACCTCCATTGTCTAAACCCTCTTTCAATATTACTCTTATGGCTCAAACCTTTTTCCGACAAAAAAAAAACGACCAGGGAAAACACATCATTTTGAAACTGATGGGGAGTTCTTGTTTCTCCCAAAAGCTTGCATTTGGTCATTAAAGCTGTGGCCTGGGCTAAACTGTGAGAGAATTTTAAATTTTTAATCGTTTTTTCCGATACATAGCTCCCAGACAGTCAAAACTATAGGCGGTCTCAATTTTCTTGCCGTCACAATAATGTCGGCGAGCCACTGACACTATTGTCATCCCGCGCGCTGCGCACAAACACACAATACGAACCCCCCAACACATACACACACACACACACACACACAACACCACACACACACAAACCGCGTTCCGTTTTTCCAAGAAAAACCCTGGGGGTGCCCGGGGGAAAAAAGATACAACATTTTAAAATAATACACACGGATTGGTTGTAAAAAAAGGGGCAACTGCTTATTCCCTTATCCAGGGAAAAAAGAATAAAAGAATGAAATAAAAAAATAAACACACACATGCACACGCACACACGGAGTAATTTTCACTGATGTTTTTCCTGTCTTTCTAAAAGCGTGTGTCCCTTAAATTTTTTTCTACTTGTCAAACAGTCCTCAACATGGCATAATGGATGTCTGGTACAGCGTGAAATGTAACGTATGATTTGACCTGCAATTATCATGAGCACTCTGTTGAATAATAATACTAATAAAAGAAAAGAAGATTTTATATAATAGATATAGCAAATGAACCTGATTGAGAGTGAAAAATGGGTCACTTTATGTTATAGGGTTTTGGAACCTAAAAAACCAGAGAACGGTGTTTGAATAAAGGTGTTTGTAATTTCATCCATTCTTTGCTGTGTAGTTACCAGACCTCTCTCTCTCTCTCTCTCTCAAATCCTCTCTTCCTCTCTCTCCTCACTCTCTCTCATCTCATCACTCTCTCACACACAACACACAAGTAAACACACACTACACACACACACTGACACTATGGGTGACGTCAACAACATGGCAAAACAGCAGCGCCTAAAAACCACGCTGAGTGCAAATGCAAATACTTACATAAAATGACAAAAACAAGACGGACAAGATCTACATCATGCCATCCTGCAAACGTGACTACAAGCAAAAATAACGAAGACGGCAGCGATATAAAGCACCCACCAAGTACATTTTCGACAAAAATTCAGAGTCTGCCGAGAATAGATCTGGATCTGACTCACGTCTAAACAGTTCCCAGTGGCAACGACAACAATCCATTCTGGCTGTGAAAAAACACCTCTGCATTGCAGATTACAAAGACCATTCTGCAACTGGTTGAAAAAATAACCAGTCTGGAAAAGACGGCTGCCCCCCAGCCCAAAATACTAGCTGCAAACGGGATCACAGAAACGGGGGCCCACAAGGGAGCTGCAGGGCCACGACAGAACCCAGACAGAACCGTTCATCCCCTCCCCCCACGGCCTGCCCCCTATCAAACCCCTTAAAACCAAGGGGCTTACCCACCTCGGCATAAGCAACCTCAGCTGCCTGTCCCCCCAAAAGGGGTCGTGTGTACAAAAAAAAACACAAGGCCTAAAAAAGAAGAACCCAAACCCTCCCAGGGCGCCAGACTCTGACGCAAAAAAACATTGACGAAAAACCATGTGGCAAAAACATTCTGATCTTCCCTCTTACTCCTTTCTAAAGACTCTTCTAAACGGGTTTAAGGGCAAACGCTGGGGCAGTCTTAGGGTTCAAGTGGAGAAAAGAAAATCATATCAATCAGTGACATTCCCTGTTTATGAGTAGTGCCACTGCTATTAAAAAACGGCACCGTAGTTTTTTCATTGGGGGGTAAATGATCAAAAAAGGGCAACCCCAAGAAGCAGCAAAAAAACCGGGAAAAAAAATGAAAAACAATTTTTGACTACTTTTCCGGATACAAAAGTGGATAAGAAAAGTTGCCCCTTAAAAAAACCCACCCTTCAGATGAAAAGAAACTTTTAAATGCAATGAGTTTTCAAATTAAAAACCAAACAATGTGTCCCATTTATCCCACATAAAAATATGAAACACTTCACATTAAAAAAATCATTTCACCCTAATTTTCATGGTTTCAAGTATTCGGAAAGAAACATTGGCAGCACGTTCATGCCTTTTTTTTGGGAAACCGAAGAGGAAACCAAGAATATTTTCTCGCATAAAACCTCCCACCACCTCCCACCCTTTGAAGACCGGCAACAGCCGCCTACAGCCGGGGACAGTACCTCTACCAGCGGGACAGCCGCATGTGGAGGCAACGAACCCGGCAGAAAATGTCCGTATTTAAAACAATCACTTGGAATGGTGCATTTTGTATGTCAATGCTTTGCACCAGCTGCGTAAGATAATAACACGAAATCTCCGTCACCGCAGCTTTTTCAACCGTTTTGGAACTGTTTTTTTTGCTCTGTTTTTTTTTTTATTTTATTTTTTATTTATCGTTCCCCTTTGTGTTGTATTTAATTGAAATAGTTTACCTTTGTATTATTTTTTTTCTTGCACTCTTTTCATTCAATATCGTTTATCATAGGTTGCATTGGCTTTTTTGTTTACAACTGTAAATCCTTGAAAAATTCACAAATTTTAAACATGCAGTGGAAGCTAATAAATTTCCACTAATCTGCCATATTTAATTCAACATCTTTAAATAAAGGTACAAGTTTCTTATGTTACAGTCCCTAATGAAAGAAATGTAAACTACCTAAATTTCAAGGCTACTGTTATCCCCCTTTTACATGAAAGTAGTGCGTTGAAAAAATAAACACAGCAATATATATACAAAAGGGATAATTATAAGTATGTTGTTCACCAATCCCAAAACATTCCAGTTTTCATATTCATGTGCTGCAGTGTAAAGTTTACAAATGATTTGTTAGAAAAAAAGTTAAATTTATTTACCGAAGGAGCTAATGCTCAAATCGATGGCTGCATTCACTCAAAAAAACAAAGTGGCTGGTAAGGGATTTAATGCCCACGGCGCCTTTTGGGAAAAAGAAAGTATTCCATTTCCTGAAATCTTTTTTTTGAAAACAAATAGACCTTGCCTGTGCCTACTAAAAAGCATGCCCCGAGAATACTACATTTGTCTCCGAGCTCAGCTTTAGTTTTGTTTTTTGATTCTTCTCTCTTGTCCAAATGTCTGATAACAATGAAGATACATTGGGAAGTGATCATTACCTATTGAAATAACTTTAATGAAATGCCAATCCTCTTGACACTAAAAAAACAAAAATTCCCAAAAAATTTAAACTAAAGGGGCCGTTTGGGGAGAATTTAAAATATCCTTGCTGCCTACAAACAAACAATGATTCTAATAATTTTGACCAATTTTATTCCCCCTTTTAAACTGCCATTATTCAACTGCGCCCCTATCAATTCCTCATTAAATCATTTAAATAAAAAAAGTGTTCGGGGAATGTTTGGTGGACACCTGTTTGGAAAAAGCAGGACCAACAACTTTTATGTTTAAAATTTTCTAAAAAATAAGAATCAAAAACCCACGAAAAACAGAAACAGGAAAAAAAATTTATAGCAACAGGGTCAGGGCTCAGGCAAACGAAATATGGCGTCATTTTTTTCCAGTGCATTTTAAGTCAAACAGATCAAAAAAAAAGTGTGGAAAAAATTTCATGAAATGGAAAAGGTGTATTTTTACCACTTTCCGATTAAGGTAAAAAAAAAACCATTTTCCATCCAATGCGGAAAAGGCTGAGGCTTTTGCAGATATTTTCTCAAAAACCATGCGTATTGGGGTTCTCATTAAAAGCACTAAGTACAAAAAAACGAAGAGAACATAAAAGAATATAAGCCCACTTTCTAATAACACCTTTCATCAATACCCCAAATAAAAAACAAGAAGTAAAAATGTATTACATTCTTTCCTAAAAGAAAAATTTTGTGGATTAGTCCCTTTCCAATTTCTTAAAAAACCCAGAAAAAATTATTTTTCTTTTACATAACTTTTCCAAAAGTGTTGGACTAAAAGTGTTATCCCAGTCACTGGAAGCAGTCCACTTTTTTTTCCCATTCATAAGCAAGGAAACCCAAAAAATGACAAAAAGTTACAACCCTAGCCCGGACTTTAACACAGGTAAGCTAATGGACGAATCATTCAAAGGGGGATTGTGTTTTATTGTCGGGAAAAATAAGGTATTCCAATAAATCAAGCAGTTTTTCAAAAAGGCGATCTGCTTTTGAAAATCTATTTAAACTAACAACAAAAGTCAACAACAGTTGCAAGAAAAAAAAATTTACTTGCAACTTTTTTTGATGTCAGAAAAGCTCGATAAGTCTGGCATGCAAATTACTGCATAAATTGGACTTTTGGGTTTAAATTGGGAATGTTTTTTTTATTATTCAAAAGTTTTTATGTCCAGAAGAAAACATGAGATAGGGAATACATATTCACACTCAGGTCACTCCATAGGGGTTTACCCGGGGTTTCTTTTAAGCCCCTTTTCTTTTTAAATATACTGTTTAAAACGATCTCCCTAAAAAAAGTCTAAAAATATCACCTAGTAAAATTTGCGATGAATATTTATGGGGAAAAATGCCCCTTTAAGGCAGTACAAAAAAGAGGAGATTATTATCCCAAAAAAAATTTTTCAAAAAGAGTTAGTAATTTTTATAACTAATTTTTGAAAAGGTCTACATTTTTCAAAAAAAACGACATTATTTTTTTTAACAAGGGCAATGATCCGACACTACCACAGTTTAGGATTGGGGGGAAATTCGTACAAAAATACTGTCAAATTTTTAGGATTTTTTTGCACAAATTGATTTGGAAGCCATATTGGAACTTTTAACAAAAGGGGAAAAATGTTTTTAAAATTTTTCTAAAAGGGGTTACCAGCCCGTCTTGGGGACAAGAGGGTCATTTTAAAATTTTACCACGTCCATACGCCCCAAAGCTGTCTTTGGACAAGAAGTCTTTTTTAGTGCCCCCAATTTATTTACTAAAAAAAACTCCAATGTGTAGACTGTAAAGCAAATAAACTTGCACTTGGTTTACCATTCCACACCTCCACCATAGGGAACTTAAAACAAATTGGGGGAACTTTCCTGGGAAATACCGAAAATTTTTCATGGCAAATATTTTTCCCCCACACAACAAATAAAAACTTTGTTTCTGTGAAAAAAAGTGAAGCAAAAAAAATTTCCTAAAGGGCTAGAATATTTTGTTTAACCCCTATGGTACTTTTGTATAAGACCTTTTTCAAAATCTAACTTAATCATTATGAATAAAAAAGCAAAAGAAGCTTTGCCATCCCCTTTCTGGGAAATAAAAAGCATATTTTGATATAGAAGTCCAAGAAAAAAAAAAAAAACGAAAACCAAAAATATCAGGGTTGGGAGATATCCAATCAAAAATTAAAAAATAAGTAACTGACAATTAAAAGTAAATACAAGGGGTCATTTTTAAAAATAATGAAATGGGTCAGCATTCGTCAACCAGCTCAAAAACGAAATCTACTACGGGGTAAAATCATTCAATATTTAACTGAATTTATTAAATTTCTTATGGCTTTTAACATATTCTTGATTTTGCATTTCCCATCATTCCATTTTGCTTTGTGTAGATTCTAAGGGGACGTATCTACAAATCCCCAAATTCCAGGAAAGTATCCAGAATCTTTTGAAATTAAATTGTCATACACCTTTTAATTTTAAGAATTTCCCTTCTCCTTTTTTTGGGGGTCCTTCCCCCGTTGGAGTTTTTTCAAATGGGGGGGCGACAGAGCTGAAAAAAGGGGGGCAAGACATCTTTTAAATCAGTAAAAGATTTTTTCTTTTCCTTAAAGGAGGTACCTTTTTTTTTAGAACAACCGTGGGGTAAGGGGAGAAATAATCAATTAAAGGAACCATTTTTTAAGAATTGCCTGCTAATGGCCTTTTTTCATGTTAAAATGACCCCTTTTCAAAACACATTTAAGTATCGCAGCCACAAAAGATTTAATGCACAATTTTAGAAAAAATTTAAATGCATTTATAACAAAAATGTTTAAAAATTCAGGGCCTCGGGGGAACATTTTTCCCAAACACTCACACCATTTTGAAGCCAATGAAAAACCCTTTTTTTACCCAAATTTTTGTGAGCAGTCTGTGGAAACTGTTTTAAAACCCAAAATTTAGCCTTTGCCATTTTTAAATTTCTATTGCACACCCATTAATTTTGTTGTATTTTTTTATATTTGTTTCTTTAAAAATTTTGTTAAATTTTAAATGTTTACTCATTTTAAATTTCCCCCCCCCCCCTTTAAATTTGCAAAAAATACCAAACACATGTTAAAATCAGTCTTTTCTCTGTACATTCTCCTCTCTGTTTTAAAATTCCACTAATTTTCCACACCCTGCTGATATCACAAAAAGTAACAGACTTTAAATTGAAGAAACAACACAACATCATTAGAAAAGGGTAGGAGAGAACATTTTTAGCCTACTCCTGCGAACATGGGAAAAAAATACACCAAACAATCCCCAAAGGTTTTAAAAAAAACAGGCAAATACACCTTCCGAATCACGCACAACACACCCACAAAAAAAAAACTTTCCAGGAAAACCTTTAAAAACCTCTCTCTGGACGTCTCAACAACGTCAAAAAAAAAGAAACAAAAGCCAGCGAGACCTGGGGGACGCAAAAAAATCAAATACACGAGTTTTAAATTTAACATGCAAAGCAGAGACTATGATACTCTCTCTCTCTCTCTCTCTCCTCTCTCCTCTCTCTCCTCTCTCCCCTCTCCCCCTTTTTCCATCGGGAAAATTTAGCTTTTTTCTTTTCAATCTTTGATAGTATAGCCAATCAGGAATATTGGCCAAACCCTTTAAATTAGAGTGCGGGGTGAAATTTTGCGACACATACTTTGGACCCCTCCTCTCAATTTGATGGGAAAAAACCATTAAGTACGCGGAATATGTTGAAAAATTGGGAAAAAGGGAAATTTAGTAACTTTTAATGTACACAAAGCTTTAAAAAAGATAATTTTTTCTCATTTTTGGGTAGTCCCCCTTTACTTAGTTAGTTTTTGCGTTGTCATATTATCAAACCACCTTCAAAGCATAAAAGAAAGGAAGCAGCAACATCAAGAATTTCCCTCCCATTACCTATACGAGGGAAGAAGGGAAAAAGCCCTCCGCAGTTACCATAGGAAATCCCCAGAGCAGACAACATACCCCAAAGCTCCAACTATGGGGCGAAACAGTCAACACACAGTTACAGTATCTGTCAGAAGATTTGGGAACAAAACAGTGGCCAACAGAATGGGGGCATCATCATCTACCCCTGCCCAAGAAGGGAATTTACCCAATCCAAAAATAAGAAAAAATCACCTCACAGTCACGCCAGCAAAATCTGCTCAAAGTTATTGAATCCCTCAAGAAGGAGGCAGAAAACACCTTTAGAGGAAAAACTGGGGTTTACAGGCAGAGGCACAATCGAACAGATTTTTAACTGCCAACCGAGGAAAAAAACTTCAAATCAGAGGACCTGTTTCACAACTTCATGACTTTAAAAAGGCTTTTGACAGAGATGGCACGAAGGGCCCATGGAGGTCCCAGAATGTTTTGGGGATTGAAACAGGGCTGTGCAAACCCTTCAAGCACTAAACAAAAACCCCCAAGCAGTGCAGCCCCGAACAATCAGGTCGGAGATACTTCAAAACCACAGTTGGGGTCCGACAAGGATGCCGTTATCTCCATCCTGTTTTAAACTTTTTTGGAAAACTTATGAAGAGACCCTCCATGACTTCCCTCTACCACTCCATTTGGGGGCAGACCCCCCAACAAATTGCGGTTTGCCCATGACATTGACCTCATGGGCAAAAATAACACAGAGCGCAAATCTTACGCCAGATTTTGGGAACCAGAGCGGAGCATATGGGTGGGGGTGAGCTCGGAAAAAGTAAAATCTTGTGAACAGCACGCAACGCCACTGCAAAAATTTACTGAACGGCCCCGCAACTGGAGGGGGTAACGCTTTTAAATACCCTGGCGCTACCCACAAAAAGGGCGGGCGATCGACGACAAAATCAAAGTCAGAATAGCCATGGCAACTCTTCCATGACAAAAAAACACCACCATATGGGAAAAAAAAGAGATCGTTTTTCCCCAACAAACTAAAGCCACAAAGCCCAATTCGACATCCCGCGTCGGAAATGAAACCGACATTGAGCTGAAACGCAAAACGTCCGGCATTTGAAACAAAATGCCAAGAAAACTGCTGGGGATATCCTGGAGAGAACGAAAGACCAAAGAATTTCAAGATCAAATAACACAGCTGGCAGGTCCCCCGGAACCCCCCTTTCACCACGTAAGAAGAAAAGCGACAAAGGGTCGGCCCACACCCCCCAAACACTCTGCCAAAAACATACTGCAGGGGAAAACTCGAAGGGGGCAAAAGAGGGGAAGAAAAACAATCATGGATGGACAACATCAGAAAAATGGACCAGGATGAATGATTCGGGGCTACTGCGCGAGCCGAGGACCGAGATGGGGAGGGTTACCACGGCATCGCTTTCGTTCTCCTCCCCGACCGCCAAGGTCACGGGCTGTGATGATTATGCTGTTTTGTTTTGCTTTTTTTTTTATATTTGGTTTGACCCCCTTTTAGGGGTGGGGGGCCTAAAAATAAACTTTTTTATTTTCATTGTTTTCTTTTTCATCCAACCGATTTTTAATGGGAAAAACATTTTAAAAAAAGTTTTGTCAGGGTTCATTTACAAACTGAAGCAAGGGGGCCATAGCAAAGACAAAAATTAGCACCTCGCAACCGCCCCACCCAACCTAACACACAGACATCGAATACTGACTGGGGAAAATTGGGGGCGAATGGGGAAAAAAAAGTTATTAGATCTGTGTCAATAGGCGAAGCTGGGAAAGAGGGGGTTTTGAATGACAGGCCCCGTGGGCATGGCCTGCAGTTAAAAAGCATCCCCCCTCTTTGGAAATTCTTGCAGATGGGAATAAAAATTTTTTCATTGTTCTTGTTCCCTCCAGCACAACGATTAGAAAGGAAAAAACATTTTAAAAAAAAATTTAGTCAGTGATACAGTTTACAAACTGAAGCGAAGGGGGCCATAGCAATGACAAAAAATGCACGCCGCAGACACCTCCAACGCCAACCAACACACAGACATACGAAGACTGATGGTGGAAAATTGGGGGCTTTAAAGGAAAAAAAAAGTTATTAATTGTCGTCAAAGGGGGAAATTGGGAAAGAGGGGTTTTGACATTACAGGGGCCCCCCGGGCTGCCGAGGGCCTGTCAGTAAAATAGCATCCCCATTTTGGAAATTTTGTGCTAGAATTTCGTATTTCTATCACTCTCTCTCTCTTTCTACTGGAAATTCTGTTCCGGGGAAATTCCCCCTTTTCTATACTGTCTTTGTTTTTTTTTGCCTTGTTCCTTTTCTTCATGTCCCTCCCCTTGTTTTAATTTTTTGCCCTTTTTGATCCTTCTCCTGCCTTATTTTTTCCCCCAAAAAAAACAAGAAACAACAATTCCTCTTTTGTCGAAGTCGGTGCGCGGGGCCCGATTGAGGGGGCTTAACGGCAGCGTGACCATCGACGACGAAGAGGAAGAAAATGACAGAGTGGCAGTCACTTTGCTCAATGAAAAGGGAAAAAGTGGATTTTCTATGAGTGTTTTTCGCAGGTAGGCGTTGTTGTGAATATCAAATATGCCCAGGAAAATCGGGGGGAGAAATGACGAGGGGGACAAAGGGGGAAATGACCAGGTAAAAAAAAGGACATTTGGGGGGGGGGGGGGGGGGGGGGGGGGGGGGGGGGGGGGGGGTTTTTGGGGGGGGGGGGGGGGGTGGGAAAAGGGGGGGGGGGGGGGGGGGGGGGGGGGGGGGGGGGAGGGGGGGGGGAAAAGGAGAGAAGGAACTAGAAGCAACAAAATCAAAAAAGAAAACGAAAAAAAAAAGCGAACGGGCCGAAGGGTGAAAAAGGAGAATCCAAACAAAACAAGGGGGGATTTAATTTTAAAAAAAAATCCGGGGGGGGGGTTTGGGGGGGGGGGGGGGGGGGTGAGGGGGTGGGGAAAAGGAAGGAGGACAAAAAGGAGAAAAAATAAAAAGGGGAAAACAGGAACAAAGCAGAGGAAAAAGATTAGAAAGGGGAAAAAACCAGAACTAGGGGGGGGGGAAAAAATAAAAGAAAAAACCCCGGAACCAGGGGCAAGGAGAAAAAGGGAAAATTGAAGAGAGAACACTTAAAGTACAAAGAAAGATGAAAAGGAAACCAAGTGGGGGCAAGGGGAAAAAAGGGAAAGAAAAAGAAAACGAGACGTGGAGAGCAAGGAGAACAAGATATAAAGGAGAACATTCGGACGTAGGAGAGCAAGGAAAACGAGATATAGAAAAAGAACATTCGAGACGTAAAAGCAGAGGAGAACAGAGATATAAAGAGAACACTTCGAACGTGGAGAGCAAGGAAACAAAATATAAAAAGAAACCAAAGGGGGCCCTAGGGGAAACAGAGGAGAACAAGAAAAAGAAGAGAGAAACTCGGGACGTAAAAGCAGAGGAAACAAGAATGAAAAGAGAACACTGGGCTAGAAGAGAGGAGAACGAGAAAGGGGGGAAAAGAACCTCAAACGAGGAAAAACAGGGGGGAGAGAAGAAGAAGGGGAAATTCAGAGACCCCAAGGAGAAAAAGAAAAGAAGGAGAACACTCGAAAACGTAGGAGAGCAAGGGAAAAAGAGAAAAGAAAAGAAAAAGGAAAACGAGGAAAGGAAGAAGGAGAAAGGGGGAAAGGGGAAAGAAAGAGAAACACTCGGGACGTAGGGGAAACAAGGGAAACAGGAAAGAAGAGAGGAAGAGAGAGAAAGAGAAGGAGAAGGGGAACATTCGGAGACAAAGGGGAGAGAGGGGACAAAAGGGGGAGAGAGAGAGAAAGGAGGGGAAAAATTCGAGACAAGGAGAAAGAAAGAGAGGAGAAAGAGAAAAAGAGGAGGAGAACAGAGAAGGGAGAGGAGGGAAAAGAGAGAGGGGAGAAGGGAGAAAAAAGGGGGAGAGAGAGAGAGAAGAGAGAGAAAAGGGGAAAACCGAAGACTAGGAGAGCGAGGGGAAAAAAGAGACAGGGGAAGAAGAGAAAAAGAAAAGGGAAAAGAGAGAAAAAGAAGGGGGGAAGAAGGGGAACTTTGAGACATAGGAAGCAAGGAGAACAGGCGGAGAGAGAGAAAGGAGAAAGGGAAAACGGACAAGGAGGCAAAAGGGGAATACCGGAGGGGAGGAGGAAAAACATCCCCACCTTTGGAAAACTGAGAGAACCCCAAAAAGAAAAGGAGGAAAAGAGGGAAAGGGGGAGAAAGAAAGAAGGGAAAATTTTCGAAGAAAGAGAGAGAGGGGGAAAAGAGAAGTAGAGAGAGAGGGGAAAGAGAGAGAAGAAAAGGAGAGAAGAGAGGGGGAAGAGAGAGTCCATGAAGACATGACGATAGCTCTGAAAGCAAGCTAAAACCAACCCCGACACCCGCCGAGCATCGCATCTCAGTTGAAGACGCTGGAACCAAAACCCACATTTCATTTCATTTCATTTTATTATTTCATACCACTTTTAAATCACGGCGATTTCTTGCGTGAAAATTTCGGGCTGCTCTCCCCGCCCCGGGGGGGCGCGTCGCCCCAAGACACGCCACCCTTTTTTGGTGTCCTTTTTTTTTGTCTGCAGCTGATTTGTTTTCCCTACAGAGTGTTTTTTTTTCTACTGATTTTGCAGGGACAACTCTTTGTTGACGGGGTTCTTTTTAGTGCGTTTAAAAACAAGCGAAAACGCGGGTCCTTTGGTTTACGTCTCATTTTGAAAGACTGCACCCCAACCACCCCCAGGTCTAAAAAAGATGGGGGGGGGGGTGAAGTTTCGGCCAAACGGGGGTCAAACTACCGACACCTCCCATCCAGACTTTTGCTTTTAGCAGGTACGTTTTCCTCTAGTCCACCATCCACCCCCCACACACGTATTTTGTGAGAAGTGTCGTGATTGTGTTTTTTTACAAAGTGGCCATTTGGGTTTTTTTAATATATATATATATATATATAAATATATTAAAATATATAATAATATTTTTATATATAATTTTAAAAACGCCCATTTGTTTTTGCGCTTCGATTTGTTGGGGGGTGTTTTTTTTTACAAGATCAGCGCTATATAAAATTCCAAAAATTATTATATATTTTTATTATTATATATGTGGTGCCCTGTCTGTCTGTCTGCTGTCTATCTTTTCGATGATGACCTCCAAAAGCAGCAAGGGAGGCAGCTGCTGTTTTGTAAATTGGGCAGCAATTCGATTAGAGTGGAGGTGCCTTGCCCACAGCACCCCCCCACTCTCTGGGCCCAAGAAGGCATACGAACAGTCAGCGTTGGAGATGTACGCCAAAGGCCAACTAGCCCCCAGGGCTGCAAAATAAAAAAGGACTTGAGCAAGTCAAGCCTCCTGGTCAGGAGAGTCATAGTCGATCACTAAAGACTAAGCTTGTGAAGTGGATTTCAACGAGTGGGAAAACATACAGCCTCTCACTTTGCTGTTGCCCCCAGCGTTAATGATTTAATCAAGAACTGTGATCATTGGGGCACTAGGTATATTTGGATTTATATGTGTTTTACCATAATTTTCTTTTTAAATATTGGGAGCCAGTTAGTTGAAATTTAGTTGCGCATTTTTTATGATAAGTCACGCGCGGCGTGGCGTATTGTTTGTGTATTTGTGTGTGTGTGTGTGTGTGTGGTGTGTTGTTTTGTGTGGTGTGTGGTTGTGGGTTTTAGTATAAGTGTTCATTCGTGCGTGTGCGTGCGTATGTGTGTGTGGGGTGTGTGTGTGTGTGTGTGTGTGTTTGTGTGTGGGTGTTGTTCTAGTACATTGTCACATCCTTTTGAAAGTAAAGTTAATAGCGAACTAAATGAACTAGGAATGGTTGTGTATATGATGCTATCCTGGCAGTGGAAAGGTGTATGTAGCATGCATAAACAGATGGTGTGAGAATGCAGGTATATAGGTGATGTAGCCAGACGGAATGAGAGTTGAAAGAATGATTGAATGAGTGGACAACACCCTGTCTTTCTGTCTGTAAACCCAGTCGACCAGTCAGACACCACACACACACACACACGCGCGCGCACGCACACACACGCACGCACGCACGCACAAACACACCACTCACACATAAGACAGTACACATACATCCACACCATAATCCACTTAGTACTTTCCTCCCCTTTTCTCCATTTGTGGACAATCACACACACACGAGCACGCACAACACACACACACACTCACACATACACGCACACACACACATACACACACACCATCACACACACACACACACACACACACACACACACACACCACACACACACTGTGGATTGTATTGTATTGCAATGAAGTAGTATCTGACAGATCTTTTGTTGGCTAAGTGCGGTGTGCTAAGAAGTGCTGAATCCATCCCAAGCAATTTGAGACCATCGGTGCATGAAGCTTCCTCAGAGTTAGAAAATATATACACTATTAACTCTCTTGATTTAAGTAAAAGTAAAGGTAAAGGTGTCCCATAACCTATGTGGTCGTAGGGGAGCGAGACATCAGAGACCTCAGCTTCTCCAGGGGTCCAGCATATTGAGGGCGGCGCCCATCTCCTCTTCCTCGCTGCTTTACCTTCCCTGACCCAAATAGGGCAGGTATCGATTTACATATGGGTGAACTGGGCGACTGTACTGAAACCAGGGCGCGCAAACGTTTACCCATCCAATTTGGTAACCACGTTCTATGCTGTTTAACATTGGCTGGGGGAAAGCGAGTGCTCCGACCACTGAGCTATCTCGTCTCCATGATTTAAGTAGTGAGCTTATTTTCAGTGGAAAAAAGTGCAGTTCATTTTTACTTGCTGAAAGTTGGAACAAAAGCAAGTACTTTATGACTAGATTCAGTGTAATCAGAGAGCAAGATGACAGAGACCTCAGCTTTTCCACTGGCCAGCATTTTGAAGGCGGCTCCCATCTCCTCTCCCTCGCTGCCTTACCTATCCTGAGCCTAAAGAGGCAGGTACCCATTTACAGCTGGGTGAACTGGGGTGGTACTGTACTGAAGCCAAGACGCGCAAACGGTCACCCATCCAAGAGGTAGCCTCGCTCAACGCTGCTTAAATCTAACTTGGGGAAAGTGAGTGTGTGTGTGTGTGTGTTTCTGTGTCTGTGTGTCTGTGTTGTATATGCCCACAAATACATGCTAATGTGCATGCATGTCTGCTTGTATAAACAAATTCGAGTTCATCACCTTCACCTGTCGAAATAAACAAAAAATCAAAGATAAATAATGTCAGGGGCCATACACCATCAACATTCGCAACAACAACAATCTCACTGGGGAAAAGAACAACCACAATAACAACAACAACAACGGGAAATATATAGAAATCTGACATTTTATATCAAAAAAAAAAAAATTCCCGCGAGCAAGAGTACAGCTACCAAAACCCTTTCCCCAACACGCAGCCAAACGCAATCACGCCTCCATTGGTTCCTTTGCACTGTCGACATTTCCCTTCCAAGTTTCTTTTGTCGCTTGTTCTCTAGGGGTCTGGGGCCAAAGGCTCCATCAGTAAACGGGGTGATGAAGAAAGAGACTGGCTCCTACGTAGTTGTAAGGGATGACGAAACTACCAGTAGCATCCACCAAAGCACCTGAAAGAATAATAATAATAATAATAATAATAAAACATGTATATGTGTTGTTGAATGTGTGTGTGTGTGGATGAGATATAGATAATAGATAGATAGATAGACAACAGACAGATAGATAGATAGAAAGACAGACAGACAGACGACAGACAGATAGATAGATAGATAGACAGACAGACAGACCCGACAGACAGATAGACAACAGACAGATAGATAGATAGATAGACAGACCGACAGACAGACAGAGATAGATAAAAAGACAGACAGACAGATAGAGAGAGAGAGATAGATAGATAGATACATAGATAGATAGATACATAGATAGATAGATAGATAGATAGATAGATAGATAGATAGATAGATAGATAGATAGATAGATAGATAGATAGATAGATAGACAGACATACCTGTGTGTGTAAATTTGTATATTATATAACTGTTATGACAGAGAGAGACGCTTTTGATACTTTTACTCTTTGACCAAGTTATTGTCTTTGCCCAATGTGGATCATTGACAAAGGGTGTTGCGCTTAACTTCCTTTTATGGATACAAATAAATACAAGAGAAACTACAGTATGCATTTGACGTTCTGAAAAGAGAAGAGCTCTTTATAAATGGATATGGCTGTAGGTTATGGAGTAAATTGAGAGACAGACAGAGACACAGTGAGACAGAGACACAGAGGAACAGAAAGAGAGAAAGAGAGAGAAAGTAATCTTTAGTTATCTTTATCCTTATTTTTCAAGGGTTTCAGAGACACAGTCACATACTCTTTTTTCATCGGGCTCTTGCCCTGATTTGAGAGAGAGAGAGGGGGGGGGGAAGACAAAAAAACGACAGACAGACAGAAGGAGAAGAGAGAGGGAACAGACGGACAGCGACAGACAAGAAGGGGGGAGAGAAAGGGGGGAAAAAACAGACAGAAGAGAGGGAAGACGGAGACAGACAGATAACAGAGAGAGGGAAGGAAGGGGGGCAACAGACAGACAACAAGGGGAAAACCCAAAAAGACACGAGAGAAGAAGTGGGAAAAAGACAACAGACAGGATAGAGACAGACGACAACGACAGGGTAGAGAGAGAGGGAGACAAAAAGAGGGAGAGGGGAGGGGGGAACAGACAGAGGGAAGGGGAGAGAGAGAGGGGGAGACCGCGACAGAGGGAGATAGAGAGAGGAGGGGGACAGACAGACAAAGAACAGACAGTACAGACGGATATTTTTTTTTGGGAGGGGCCAAAAGGTTTTTCAATTTTTACCCCCCTTTTGAACCAACCCCCCGGGCAAAAAACATTCCCCCAATTAACCCACCCCAAAACCCCAGGATTTTATTTATTTTTTTTGGGTTTAAACGGAAATAAATAACACCCTTTTTTTTTCCTCCCCTTTAACGGGATTTTAAACCCCCCAAACCCCCACAAACCCCCCCCCTTTAAAACAACGGTTTAACGTTGGGTCCAAATGTTTTCTTAAAGAAGCCCTTGGTTTTTTTTGCTCAAGGATGATTGGGACTGACCAGGGGGGACAAGGATTTTGTTTTTATAATTGGGCTTTTAGAAAAAAAAATCCCCCCTCAAAGTGCTTTTTTTTAAAAAGTGTGGTTTTTGGGGGGGTTTGGGGGGGGTTTTTGGGGTTTTTTTGGGGGGGGGGGGGGGTGAGTGGTTGGGGTTTTTTTTTGTTTTTGTTGGGGGGGGGGGAGGGTTTAGTTTTGGGATTTTTTTTTTTTTGGGGGGGTGGGTTTGGGGGTTTTTTTGTTTGTTTGGTTTTTGGTTTTGAGGGGGGGGGGGGGGGGTTGGGAAAAAGGTTTGGGTTTTTTTTTTTGTTTTTTTATTTTTTTTTTCTTGCTTTTTTGGGGGGGGGGGGGGGGGGGAGGGGGAAGGGGGGGGTTGTTTTTGAGTAGTTGGGGGGGGTTTTATTTTTTCAATCTTTATCCACACACAAAAACAGCTTTTCATATAAAAAAAGAGTTTTAAGTTGGCTATTTTTGCGCCATAATTTTTTTTCCCTTTTTTTTCCCCCTACTTTTTTATCATTAATTTTTGAATTTTGTTATGTCAAAAACATTACAGGGTCCTTTGTGGTTAGAACGGGTTTCTCTCACATCTGACAGGGTTGGTTTTTTATGAGCCCACCCCCGCGAAGAAACCCCTTTAGAGGGGGGCATTTTTTTCCCCGCCCCCCCCCCCCCCCCCCCCCTGGAGTTAACAAAAAATTTCCGGCCTTCCGGGTACCCCCGGCATCTATATATAAATCGAGGTCTCCTGTGTTGTGGGGGGGGGGGGGATTGGGGGGTGGGGGGGGGGTGGGGGGTGTTAAAAGTGTGGTGTAATGTGTGTATATGGTGTGTGAGGGTGTTTGTGTAAATTTTTGTGTTATGAAAGGGGTTTTATGTGGTGGGTGTGTGGGGTATTTGTGGTGTGCGGTTGGGTGTGAGTGTGGTTTTAAATTTGGGGGGGGGGGGGTGTAAAAGTGTGTGTGTTTTCCTGTTTTTGGGGGGTGTGCCCCCTCTCCTTTTTTCACCTGTCCCTTTTGGGTTTGTCTTTTTGGTCCCCTTGTCTTTCTTTCAGTCTGTCTACTTTAAATGCTGTTTTTCTGTGTCTTTTCTATCTCTCTCCTCCCCCTCCCCCCCCCCCTCTCTCTCCCCCCTCCCCCCCCCTACTTTTCTCCCTTTTTTTCCCAAACCCCCTCTCCCCCCTCCTTCACAACCTTTCCCCCCCCCCATCCCCAAACCCCCCACATCTTCTTTGCCCCTTTTCCCTCTTCCCCCAACCCCCACACACAACACCCCCCCACCCACCCCCCTTTTCCTTTCCCCTCACTCCCCACCCCCTCCTTACCCCCCTACCAACCCTCACCCCCTTCCTTCCCCACCCCCCCCCCCACCACTCCCCAAACCACCCCCCACCCCCCCACACCCCCTCCTTCCCCCCCACACCCCTCCCCTAAACCCCCCCCCCCACCCCCTCCAAAAAACCTCCGAACCCAACCACCCACCCCCCCCAAAACCCCCCCCTACCCACCCACACCCCTCCTCCCCCCCCATCCAACCCCCCCCCTCCACACCCCCACTCCCCTTTCCCTCCTCCCCCCCACAAACCCCCCCCCAACCCCTCTAAACCCCCCCAAAACCACCCCCCACCACCACCACCCACCCCCCCCCCCTCCACACCCCCCACCCCTCTACCCCACCGCCACACCCCACATCCCACCACCACTTTCCCCCCCCTCCCCCCACCCAAATCCTCCCCACCCCCACCCTCCCCCACCCCCCCCCCCTCCCCCTCCCCCACACCTCCAATTTCCCCCCCCTTCCCCCCACCCCCACCTCCACCATCCCACCACCACCCCCCACCACCCCCCACCACCAACCCACCCCCCTCCCCCCCCCCACCCCAACCCCCACCCCCCCTCCCCCCCCCCCCCCCCACCCCGTCCCACCACCTTCCACCACCCCCATCCCACCCCCACCCACTTCCCCCCCCTCCCCCCCCCCCCCCCCACACAACCCCCCCCCCCCCTCCACCACCCCCCCTCCCCACCACAAACCCCCCACACTGACTGACCAACGACAAATGTGGTTGAGGAAGCGAAGGCGGAGTTGACCGGGAGCGCCAACCCCATGACTTTCCCCAGCAGCTCCAGGCCCCAAGAGTCAATGATGACCACGGCGAACAGGTTGTTGCACACGCCGCCCACCAGCCCGTACACCACCGCAAACACCATCAGAAAACCCGAAACTGGTGAACCATCTGTATTCACAACAACAACAACAAAAAAAAAAAGGGAAAAAAAAAAACACATTTGGAGGAAGGGAAATGGAAGGGTATGGCACAGTTGGCAACAACAACAACAACAAAACAAACAAACAAACAACAACAGGACGGTTAAGCGCCTGCAAAGTTACAAACAGCAACAACAACAATAATGAAAACGGCAACGACAACAACAAATCTCCCTGCAAAATTGACAGGCCACCTCTGAGGGTCATGCAGAACGATGAACAACAACAACAACAGTAACCAACAACACAACAACAACAACAAAAATTAGCAACAACGAAGCTTACCGGGACAAGTTGGCGGGCCAGTCCTACGCAGACGACGATGAACAAACAAACATTAACCAACAACAAAAACAACAGCAAAGCTTACCCTGCAGAGTTGGCGGCGGTCCATGAGGGTCCCTGGCAGAAAACGATGAACAACAACAAACAACAGCAGCAACAACAACAACAGCAACAACAACGAAAACAACAACAAAAAAGCAACAACCAACAACGAAATCAGCAAAGCTCACCTGCAAAGTTGGCAGGCCAGCTCCTTTGGGGGTAATGCAGAAAACCCAAAAAACAGGCAACAAGAAACAACAACAGGCAACAAGAAACGACAACAACAACAAGCAACAACAACAAGAAACAAAACAACAACAAGAAACAACAAAAAGCAAAAAGAAACAACAACAAACAACACCAACAAATAACAACAAATAACAACAAAAAAATCAGCAAAAACCCACCTGCAAAGTGGGCAGGCCATCCCCTTTGAGGCCCATGCAGGCGACGACCTTTAACAAAAACCCAATAAAAATAAAAAAAAACAACAACAAGCTAACAAAAACAACACAACAACACAAAAACACCAAGACAAACACCAACAAACACCACCACAACCAACAACCCCACACCACCCCACCACCACACAGCAAGCAACACCAAACAACATCAAACCACCAACCAACAACCCCACCACCACCAAAAAACAAACACCACCCCCAAAACCACCAACAACACGCCACCACCAAACAACAACCACCAACAACACACCCCCAAACCAAACAACCACCAACAAAAACACCACCAACAACACCCCAAACCGAAACAAACAACAAGCAACCAACAAACCAAAAAACCACCCCCATACTCCACCTCACCTGCAGAGCTGGCAACCGGGCCCCATGAGGGTCAGCAGACCACCACACAAACAACTCACACCCCCAAACCACCTAACACCACCAAACAACTCACCCACCACCAAAAACACACACCATCACCAAACAACAACCAAACACAATAAACCCAAACAAACAAACCAAATCAACAGACCACCCCCCCATACTCCACCTCACCTGCAGAGCTGGCAGACCAGGCCCATGAGGGTCATGCAGAACACCACCAGGTGAGTCCTTTTGCCCAGCTGCAGGTCAGCCAATAGCCCACGGACGACGGCTGACCAGGCCCACTCCTCCGGCCACGGTCATCAGCAGGGCAGCGTTGGGCCCTGGACAGTCCTTGTTCCACCTGCAGAAAGAAGAAGAAGGCCACTGTATAATGTTTGTCCGTCGTGTCCGACGATGACCTCCAAAAAACAGCAGAGGAGCAGTTTCTGTTTCGGAAACTGGGCAGAAATTTGATTAAGTGGAGATGCCTTGCTCCACAGTACATCCCCACTCTCTGGGCCCAAAGTGGGCATAAGGACAGTCAGCTTTGGGAGATGCTTCCAAAGGCCCAAACCCCACCCCCCAGGGCTGCAGCACATAAGGCTGTGCGAGTCAAGCCTCCTAGTCAGAGGCATAGTCGTCACTGAAGACTAAGCTGTAAAGTGAATTCCATGAGGGGAAAGAAAGCCACTGTCATACAGCCTCTCACTTTGCTGTTGCCCCCAGCGTCAATGGTTTAATAAAGAAGAAGGCCACTAACAGTTGCTAGTCTCCCCCTTTTCTTCCTTTGGGGTTTTTTTGTGTTGGTTTGAACGGGTTTTTTTTTAATTAAGAAAACGTGAATATTGTACTTTTGAAAAAATGGTTTTTTTGATTCTTTATATCGATGAAAAAAGAATAAGCACTTATGTGGTGGGTTTTTTTGCATCTAGTCCCCATGTGATGCGGTTTTTGTTAATTCCGCATCTGTTCCCATCGGCACGTAATGGCCCTAAATTTTTCCGAAAAGCGGGACAGGATTTGACATGTGCGCAAGATGTTCTGCGTGCGTTCGCACACGGGACCCCGGTTTGTATAGTCCATCCGAAGGACTTTTGGGGAAGAGGGAGTCTGCACTGATGTTGACTCCAGGGAAAAGTATCCCCCTTGAACGGGAATAAAAACCCCGGGGCGTCAGATTGCGAGCGCAATGCTCCTAACCACTGGGGTATCCCGTCTTTTACACATACGTGATACAGCCAAATAAGTGTGGTGAGTGTGTTGTGTGTGTGTGTGTGTGTGTGTGTTTTGTGTGTGTGTGTGTGTGTGTGTTTGTGTGTGTTTGTGTGTGTTTGTGTGTGTTTTCTTAATATAGTTTAACTTTAACTAGGAATCTGTACATAATGTGATGCTTAAAAAAATTAAAAACATTTTAATTTTGTTTAACAAAATCCAAAAAAATTAAACAGTTCCATCAACAAAAAAGAGAGAACAACACATTTAAAGAAAAATGACCAACTGGGCTCTTAATCAAGCCTTTTCACATTTCTCACATTTTTAGATCGTCAAACAAAATATCAGACAGGAATAAACCAGCAGTATCAGTATTACACAACCAAGCAGGTAAAATACTTCAACTGATCACAGTCAAAAATAAAATTAAGCAGTGTAATCTGGTCACCACAAAACACGATACATTTCGACTGAATTTAGTTTTGAGGGCCCTCGAGTCTTAATCTGCAGACTTGTCAACACCCTATGTGTCAACTTGTTCTTAGAATGAAGCCTTAATATTTAAACGTGATAGATTCACGCCCGGCACATCCTTTGGGTTGATATGCAGCATGAAGGAAGGTGGCAGGATTTTAAGACGTTTGCCTCCAACAAGTAAACCATGAGGTTTGGGTTCGATTCCACCTCGCCCTTTCTTCCCAGTTTGACCCAAAAAAAAAACGAACTATGTCAATGTCCTCCGGATGAGACTATAAACCGAGGCCTCGTGTGCGAACGTATGCAGAAAAATCTTGCGCACACGTTAAATCCGTTCCGCTTTTCGAAAGAGTAAAGGGCCATTGTGTGCCGGTGGGAACAGATGACAAAATTGACAAAACCGCATACACACGGGACTGGATGTGGAAGGGGGACATGATTGCTTATTAAAAAAAAAGCGCTTTGATTTTTTGCTTACAAGTTTCAGCGCTATATAAATTCCATACATTATTATATTGTGATGTTGTTGTTGTTGTTGTGTTTTTTTTATTATTATTATTATTATTATTATTATTATTATTAATTATTATTATTATTAAAACAAATTCCAAACTGGTCCCAGCAAGTTTTCTTGAGAAGGAGCTTGATGGGATTTTTTGGTTGCTCATAGCCCCCTTTTTAGCAGCACTACCTCCCGTTTGTTTCCCCAAAGACCACAATGGGAAGCATCCAACGGAAATGTAAACAGTACCACGTATGGATAAAAAAAAAAAGAATTAAATTAAACAATTGGTCACAATATCACCTCTTATATTAGTATTTAAAGCTTTAAAGACCGAAGTACAGATTTGAATCATCAACACAGAAAACACTTGAAACACGTAAATGGCAGATTTAGCAGGTAAATTTATCGCCATTACAATAGCAACAAACTCAGCTGAGAAAATGGAAAAGTCTTTTCTTTTAATAAAACTTTTCAATTTTCAGAGCAGGAATAACAAAACCAGCACCTGCAACATTATCCTCAAGTACAGAGCCTTCTGTATAGACATTTAAATGATTATCATAATTTTAATAATTTTAATAATAATAATAATGTATGGAATTTATATAGCGCTGAATCTTGTAAAGCAACAAATCAAAGCGCTCAGATGACTTTTCTTGTGTGTTTTTTTAATTCGTGTGTATGCGTGTTTTTTTTAATTTTGCCATCTGTTCCCACTGGCACACAATGGCCAACTCTTTCGAACAGCGGAACAGGATTTAACGTGTGCGCAAGATGTTCTGCATGCGTTCGCACACGGGACCTCGGTTTATAGTCTCGTCCGAAGGGATGTGGGAATATGGGATCTAACAAAGGCCAATAAAGCAGGACCATCATCTTTCTTTAAAGCTCAACATAATCTATATCAAATTCCACAGTATGAAGCTCCCCTGTGGGAATGATACTGATCCACAATGGAGGACCAACATTTTTTGGGGGGGATTCACATCTGAATTGGACGCAAGTTAAAACGGATGACATTTCTTTTCCTTTTTTTTAAAAATACGCACGCACGCTGGTGGGTGTCGTGTTCAGATATCCTTCCCGAAGCGGACGGGCTACCTTAATGGTGGGTCAAAATCTCCCATTGGTGAACCACTGGACTTGACTGGGGGGCGGGGGGGGGGGGGGAGGTGGGGGGGGAGGGGAGGGAGGGGTAGGGAAGGAAGGGGGAGGGGAACGAGGGGGGGGAGGGTGAGTGACGAATATTCTTGTGGTTAATTAAAAGCATCAAACTCATGATCTGAGGATAACATAACATAGGGCCGTGGTTGGTGTTTAATCTGAGATGCTATTTTGAGGGCTCACCGGCTCCCACCCACCCACGTTATTTTGAGGGTTCCCTCCCACCCACCCATGTTATTTTGAGGGTTCCCACCCATCCACGTTATTTTGAGAGTACCCACCCACCCATGTTATTTTGAGGGTTCCCACCCACCACGTTATTTTGAGGGTTCCCACAACCCCCTCCCACCCACCCCTCCCCCCATCTCCCTCCAATTTTGCCTCCACCCCATCCCCACCCCCTTCGACTCAACGCTCCCTCCCCCCCCCCCCCCTCTCCCCAACACGAAAAAGTCTGTTAGCTGAGATAATCAACCGAGACCCCGTGTATGTGTGTGAACACGAGCAGAACATCTTGCGCACAGTTAAGATGTCATCCGCTACTATTTTGTTCGGAAGAAGAGTGGAGTGGGTCAGGTAGGTGTAGCTGGAGGTCGGGATAATAATAATAATAATAATAATATATGGAATTTATAGAGCGCTATATCTTGCAATTACAAACCAGAGCGCTTCCATTCAATCTGCTCCCAAACACAAACAACCAACAATGATTAACAATATTCTAACAAATTCAAATGTACACACACACTCACACACACACACACACACACACACACACCACAACACACACACACACCACACACACACACAGGTTGTACATTTCAGCAGGGTGTTGGAATTTTGGCTTTCCAAGGCAGGGACAGACATGAGATGAAACAAGAGGAAAAAATCTTAGGTTTGAAATAGGTATGTTTTGAGGCTGGATTTAAAGCTGTCGTAAGTAGGCTTTTCACGAAGGGAGAGAGGGAGGTCATTCCAGATTGATGGACCAGAAATAGAGAAAGAGCGACGGCCAACAGTGGATTGGTTGAATCTGGGTATTCGTAAGCACAGGGTATCTGCAGCAGAGCGGAGGGAACGGGAAGGAGTGTACAGGTGAAGACATTCACAGAAATATGAGGGTGCTGTTTTGTGGAGACATTTGTAACAGAGGGTACTGATCTTGTACTTTATTCTCTGTGGCACAGGCAACCAGTGGAGAGATTGCAGGAGTGGAGTAATATGCTCAGATTTTTTTTCTTTTTGAGGACTAATCGAGCTGCAGAGTTTTGTATGCGTTGAAGGGAGTGGATAGATGATGCTGGCAGACCAGCCAAAAGAGAATTACAATAGTCCAGACGTGAAAGAATAAGAGATGTGACAAGTTTGGATGTTGCATCAGTGGACAGGTACTTTCGGATTGCACTTATACGCCGTAATTGATAGTAGCAGGACTGGCAGGTCTGGGTGATGAGTTTTTGCATAGAGAGGGTGTTGTCAATAACAACACCTAGATACTTAACTGCAGTGGATAGGGGAACTGATGTACTGCCAAATTCTATTGAATCTGTTGTGATGGAAGAGAGTTTGTGTTTGGTCCCTATAATCATGGCTTCGGTTTTATCTGCATTTAGCTGTAACTTGTTTTGTATCATCCAGTTTTGAATTTTCTGAAGGGAAAGTGACATATTTGTCAAGAGAGAAGGCAGATTTTCAGGAGTGTCACTGCTTTGAATCTGAGAGAGGGATGACAGGACCATAACGGATTGGTGGTCTAGAGGTAACGCACCTGTCTAGAATGCGAAAAATCCGGGTCGGGTGTGTGCATGGTTCGTATCCCGTTTGGGCCCGAAATTTTTTCCCATCCATTAGACCATGAGTGGTGGTCTTGGCGCTAGTCTTTTGGATGAGACGATAAACCGAGGTCCCGTGTGTTACACAAAATTTTCATGTTTTGCGTGCGGTCGCACACGGGACCTCGGATTATAGTCTCATCCGAAGGACTTTAAGGGGGAGTGGAGTCGGCACTGATGTTAACTCCGGGGGGAAAAACCCACTTGAACGAGATTCGAACCCGAGTCAGCAGATCACGAGCGCATCACTCTAACCACCAGGCTATGCCGTCCCATTATCCCATTTACCAGTGATTGATGTCAGCTAAGTGCCAAGATTCACCTCAAACTCTTTAGATTGTCTTCAGCCCAGACCAGCTCTTAACATAACAAAACCTACACTCTCCTTTAAAGAAAAATGCATATCCTCTAATGTCAAAGTACGGCTGTCTATACGGTGAGGTACTTAAAAACAATCACATACGCAAATTTCTCGTTTACAAACAAAAACGTACGTCTTTGACTGAAATCTAAATTTATACAAGAAAGAACAAAAACAAACTTGAAGATCGGAGCTGCGGATTAGTAAAAACGAACATACTCCCTACCCCCAACCCCGACCCCTCACCGTACAATTTTCCTTCCATACCTCTTATTCTATTTTACTATTATATTTCCACATATAGCGAGCATACAGATCTTTAGTCTAGTCTATATAAATTCCATATATTATTATTATTATTATTATTATTATTATCCCCGATGAAAAAAAAATAGCACAAACACATCAAGGGGGAAAGGGACAGCCTGGTGGTTAGAGTGATGTATTCGTGATCTGCCAACCCGGGTTTGAATCTCGTTCAAAAGTATTTTTCCTCCTCCGGGGTAAATCAGTACGATTTAACCCCCCCCCCCCCCCCCCCCCCCCAAAAAAAAAAGTCCTTCGGATGAGACTTAAAACCGAGGCCCCCTTTTTGTGCAAACCCCGCAGAAAAATTGCGTTTTACATTAAAAAACCCTTTCCCGCTTTCGAATGAGTAGGCATTGGGGCCCAGTAGGAACGGATGAAAAATTTACAAAAACGTATACACAGGGGAAGGAAAACAAAAAAGTATATATGCTTTTCCATATCCGCGAAATAAAAGAAATAATTCTTAAAATCAAAACAACTTTTTTTGTACTTACCGCGAGCCTCTCCTGTCCCTGCTGTCGTCTGTGTCTTCTAGTCTGTCTATCTGTGGGTTTCGTCCTTCTTTCTTTCTCTTCTCTCTCTCTCTCTCTCCTCTCTTCTCTCTCTTCTCTCTCTCTTCTCGCTAGTCTAATTCATAAATGTAACCGACTTTAAAATACAACACCAACAACAAAAACATACGCGGCGAAGGTAGATAGGGGCGACAAGTGGCACTGAAGCCTAGGGGATGTAGACCACAATGAGCAAAAAAGCCAGTTCCTGAACGGGGAAAAATCGAAGTTTTCCCGGAGATCCCCGACATGCAACCCGTTCTTTCGGGCCCCTGATTTGCACAGGGTCCTTGACCTTCCCCGCGGGGGCCCGGGCCAACACGGTGTCCGTGGGATGGCAGGGGTGGACCCGAGTTTTGACCGTGGGAGGCGGCAAGCGCTGAGCCACGGCGAAGAAAGTCCCCCACACGTCTGTCCCAAAACCCTACGGGGGGCTGGGGGTTGTCCGAAGGGCAGCTTTGCTGCGCCGTACCCCAAACCCAAGGCCTTGGCTTGGGGGGGGGTGGTGAGGGGGGGTGGGCTCTCTTCAAAGAGTGGTTCCCCGGGTGGTCGAAGAGGAACGCTCCCCGGGGGGAGGGGGAGCGGGGTGGATAGGCGGGGTGAGGGGAGGGCGAGGGCGGCGGAGGAGCGCTGCCCAAAGATGTCGGGGGGCCTTTTGTCTCTCAGCTTGCCTCCCCAAAAAGCCCGACATGGCGGCTCTTCTGCCTTCCTCCCGGTCCTTGTCTTTTTCCAGGCCCTTTTGGCGAAGGGAGCCTCCCGCGGGGAGTTTCTCCTCCCCCTCCTCCTCCTGCGAAAAAAGTCGCTGGCGCCTCGTTCTGGCTGGGCCACTCCCCTTGGGGCGTACCGGCAGGGGTTAAGAACCACGGCCACCAGGCTTTGCGCTCATCCGCCCCCAGTACAGGCGCCCCCGCAGCCCGTAAAGGGGACGTTTTGTATCGGTTAACGGGGGGAAGACGGGGGGAGGAGCGCTGAGGCCCGTTTTGGTCACGGCCAGGCGAACGAGCCCGCTGTCGAAAGTAGTGGCTCCCAAGGTGTGCCGGGCACGCCCCGGGGCGGGGGGGAGAACCCCTCCACAAAAGACAGACAAGACAGACAGATATAAATAAGACATTCATCACCCACAGCCAAAGAAAAAAAAGGGGGGTTGGTTTAGGCTTGCCGCCGCTTTTTTTGGGGTTTTTTTTTTGTTTTTTTAAATGGTAGAAACTTTTGTAGGGTTTTTTTTTTTTTTCGAGGGGTTTTTTTGTGTTTTTTTTTGTTGGGGGGGGGGGGGGGGGGAGGGGGGGTGCTTTTGTTTTGTGGAGGGTTTTTTTTTGCTTTTTTTTGTGGGAGTGAGGGGGGGGGGGGGGAGTTGCTTTGTTTTTTTGGGGGTTTTTTGTGTGTTTTGTGGGGTGGGGGGTGAGGGTTTTTTGCTTTGTTTTTTGGGAGGGTTTTTTTTTTGTTTTGTTTTGGGGGGGTTTTTTTTCTTTTTTTGTGGAGGGTTTTTTTTTTGTTTTTTGGGGGGGGTTGCTTGTTTTTGTGGGGGTTTTTGGGGGGGGGGGGTTTTTTTTTGGGGGGGATTTTTTCTTTGTTTTTGTGGGGGGGGGGTTTTTTTTCTTGTTTTTGGGGGGGGGGGGGGTTTGCTTTGTTTTTTGGGGGGGTTTTTTTGCTTTGTTTTTGGGGGGTTTTTTTTTTTTTGGGGGGGTTTTTGTTTTTGGGGGGGGTTTTTTTGCTTTTTTTGTGGAGGGGGGTTTTTTTTTTTGTTTTTGGGGGGGGGTTTTTGTTTGTTTTGGTGGGGGGGGGTTTTTTTGGGTTTTTGGGGGGGTTTTTTTTTTGTTTTTTGGGGGTTTTTTTTGTTTTTGGGGGGGGGTTTTTTTGTTTTTTGGGGGGTTTTTTTTGTTTTGGGGGGGGGGGGGGGGGGGGGGGGGGGGCCCCCCCCCCCCCCCCCCCCCCCCTTTTTGGGGGGGGTTTTTGGGTTTTTTGTTTTTTTGTTTGTTTTTTGGGGGGTTTTGTTTTTTTTTTTGGGGGGGTTTTTGTTTGTTTTTGGGGGGGGTTTTGTTTTTTTTGGGGGGGGTTTTTTTTTTTTTTGTGGGGGGGTTTTTTTTTTTTTTTTTTGGGGGGTTTTTTTTTTTTTGTTTTGTGGGGGGGTTTTGTTTGTTTTTGGGGGGGGTTTTTTGTTTTTTTGTGGGGGGGTTTTTTTTTTTTTTTGTTGTTTTTTGGGGGGGTTTTGTTTTTTTTTGGGGGGTTTTTTGCTTTGTTTTTGGGGGGGTTTTTTTTTGGCTTTGGGTTTTTTGGGGGGGGGTTTTTTTGCTTTGTTTTGTGGGGGGGTTTTTTTTTTGGTTTTTGGGGGGGTTTTTGTTTGTTTTTTGGGGGGGTTTTTGGGTTTGGTTTTGGGGGGGGGGTTGGTTTTTGTTTGTTTTTGGGGGGGGTTTTTTTTTGTTTTTTTGGGGGGGTTTTGTTTGTTTTTTTTTTTGTTTGGGGTTTTTGGGGGTTTTTTTTTGTTTTTTGGGGGGGGTTTTTTTTGTTTTTGGGGGGTTTTTTTTTGGTTTGTTTTTTTGGGGGGTTTTTTGTTTGGGGGGGGGGTTTTTTGGGGAAAATTTTTTTTTTTTTTGGGGGGTTTTTTTTTTGTTTTTTTTTGGGGGGTTTTTTGGTTTTTTTTGGGGGGGTTTTTTTTTTTTGCTTTGTTTTAGGGGGTTTTTGTTGTTTTATAGGGGTTTTTGCTTTGTTTTGGGGGGGCTTTGTTTTGGAGGGGCTTTTGGTTTGGGGGGGGGGTGCTTTTTTTTAAGGGGGTTTTGTTTGTTTTTTGGGGGGGTTTTTGCTTTTTTTTGGAGGGGTTTTTTTTTGGAGGAGGGGGGCGGGTTTTTGGGGGGGGGGGTTTTTTTTTTGGGGTTTTGGAGGGTTTTGGGTGGAAACGGGGGCGGTTTTGGGGAGGGGGGTTTTGCGTTTTAGGAGGGGGTTTTTTGTTTGTTTTGGGGGGTGCTTTTTTTTGGAGGGGTTTTTCCTTTGTTTTATTAGGGTTTTTTTTTTTTTGGGGGGGGGAAAAAAAAAAAACCCCCCCAAAAAAAAACCCCCCCTTTGGGGGGAGGGGGGTTTGTTTTTTTTGGGCCCCTTTCCCTTTTTTATGGGGGGGCTTTTTTTAGGGGGTATCTTTTTCCTTGTTTTAAAAAAATTTTCAAAAAAAGGGGGTTTTTTTGCTTTTAAGTTTTTTTTCCCAAACAAAAAACCCCCACCAAACACAATAAAAAAAAAAAAAAAGGAGAAGGGAGGGGGAGAGGGAAAAAAAAAAAAGCCCAAAAAAGAGAAATTTTGTGTAGAAAAAGGATAGAGAAGAAAAGAAGGGTGCAGAAGGGACAGGAAGCGACGGCAACAAAAAAAAAACGAAAACAAAGATTAAAAGCCCCCCTTCCCTAGAAATAGTTTTTTCCTGCGAACACGCTTCCAAAATTTCCCCAAGCAAACTAAGCCGGGAATGTTATCTTTTAAATGTCTTTTGGGTTTTTTTTTGTTCAGCTATTTTTATTGGTTTTTTAAACAGAAAAATTTTCCTTTTTTAAATACGGACCCCCCCCCCCCCGCCCATCTCACTATCTATCATTGAATACAGAATAACCTCGTACATTCTGTCATCAGTCAAGAATAAACCTGTTATACTGTCATTACTACAGAAAACAATATGCCACACCAAATTTTTCATGTATTGCTATGTTTGGTCATGTTGAGATTTGTCTCTAGCCATGACAAGTTCTTATTAACACAAACAACCTGCACTCCTTTCAGAAACAAATTTTTTAAAAATCCTCTAAAGTTGACTTATAGCTGCCTATGTGGTTGGAGGTGATTGAAAACATCATACACGCAAACTTCTCATTAAGGTGTGTACTTCTAATCTTACGTGATTCCCAGAGTAAGGACAAGGTGCATTTTCTGGTTGACTTGGGTGTTAAGCTGGGGAACGCGCGACAACAACAAAAACAAAACAACAACCAACAAAGGCAGTTTCGCATTCTCTCTAGGGAACGGGCTTAGTTAGTTCAGTAGTCAGAAAACGTCCGCTCTCTCTTCTCCCCAGCAACGGCAACGCGCGTTGAGGGTCATTACTCTTGGGTGAGTTGACTAAACCGTACCTGCGCCTTAGCTTCAGTACAGTCCCTCCAGCTCACCCCAAAATGTAAAAATGGGTATATACTTTCCTGCCATCCCCTCCTCCCCTCCCCCCTTCTTTAGACGACAGGAAGTTAAGCCTCGAGGGAGAGAGAGAGAGAGAGAGAGAGAGATGAGGCGAATGAGAGAGAGAGATGAGATAGTGATGAGAGATGAGAGAGAGATGAGAGAGATGGGAGAGAGAGTGAGAGGAGAGAGAGGAGGGTGTATGGGCGCTGCCTCAATAAGATTATTCTACTATCCCTAGAGAGAAGCAGAGGTATCTGACATTTCGCTCCAGATCCTCCGAACGATCGTATAGGTTATGGACAACACAAACTCCATCTCTGCTAAACTTATTGTGTGATTGTGTGTGGTGTGTGTAGGTGTGTGGTGTGCCGTGGGTGTGTGCGTGCGTGTGTGTGTGTACTGTGTGTGTGTGTGTGTGTGGGTGTGTGTGTGTGTGTGTGTGTGTGTATTTGTGTGTGTGCTTGCGTGTAAGAGGAGGATATGAAGAGTGGGCTGGGGTTTTTTTTTTATTTCATCCTAAATTATGCGTTTTTTTTACATCCAGTCCCCCGTGTGTTGCGGTTTTGTAATTTGTCATTAGTTTCCACGGCACACAATGGACCTACTCTTACTGAAAAGCAGAGAGCAGGATTTAGCGTGCGCGCAGTTTGTCTGCGTGCGGTTGCACACGGGACCTCGGTTTATAGTCTCATCCGAAGGACTAGGTTGGGGTGGGCGGTGGGTTGGGGTTAGCAGGGCAGACGTACCTATGAGGCAGGCATGGCTCGTGACATAGTCATGTTGGGAGCAGTGCAGTCAGACAATGGCCACGGAGTTGATCAGAGCGCCAGTCAGCATGATCTGCCGTGTGTGAAACCGAAGAGTATCAGCACGAGGGACACCCAGCACTCTGCCGCCCACGTGTACCTCGTCCATATTATCTATATCATCGTCGCGTCGTCATCATCGTATCGTCATTCATCATCGTCATCATCATCATCTCAATGATGTCAAAAAACAGATCTGAACCGTAGCTAACATTACTCACGCGCGGCGCTGCGTGCACAACACAACCCACACACACAACACACGTGCACCACAACATGCACACACACAAGGCGTATGCACACGCACGTACGCTACGCACGCGCGCACGGCACACACCAGACTGCCACTACTAACCAAAACATCACCCACCCACCCACCCCCACTCCAAGACTTCTTTAAAACCACCACACCAAAGAAAACAGCAACAACGACGACAACAACAACAGTATTTTTGTGAGGTGTGGTGTGTTGTGTTGTACTGTGTTGTGTTGCACTGTATTATGTTGTGTTGAATTGTATTGTATTGTAGTGTCTTGTTTCTCGTGTTGTCAGCGTATTGTATTGTATTGTAATCGTATTGTATTGCATTGTAATTGTGTCGTACTGTACTGTATTACACGGCAGATTTCTCTCGCGGTGAAATTCGGATGGTTCTGCTCACGGAGAGCTCGTTCGCCTCAAAAAGCAGCGCCACCCATTATTCTTTTTTTTCTTCTTTCTCTCAGTTTGGAAAATTGTTCTTATGATATCGTGTAATAAAACTGAGGACGCAACAACTTAAGCTGTGAGTTAGAAATTTCAGATATCTGCAGGGATCAGCCTCCATAACTGCTAATCCTCCGAAGTTTGGAGATGTGTTGACTATCTGCCATGTTCGTGTCGTCTTCCCATTTAAAAATAATTGAGCTGAGGTATTTAGATTAGGGAGGAAGGAGGGAGGGAAGGTACGTTAGCTGGAAGAAGGGGGGTGGAGGGGGTACCGGGGGGTTTTTGGGGGGAGGGGAGGTAGTTAATGGGGGGTAGGAGAGGGGGGGTATAGTGGAGGATAGGTGAGGGAGGGTAGGAAGGAGGGATAGGCAAGAGGGAGGAAGGGTAGGGGGATGGTGGGGAAGAGGGAGATAGGTGAGAGAGTGCTAGGATAGGATATTTGCCAGGGAGGAGTCTCTTGTGGCCGTGGGTTCTCTTTACGCGGAGTGTTAAATGCATGTTTCCCATGGGACCTCTGTTGTTCGTTCTCATCCGAAAGACTAGCATCACACCGTGGGATGAGTGAGGCGGGGATCAAACGGATTAAATTTTTTGGTTGTTGTTTTGCTTTTAGGCCGGTGCGTTACCTCTAGATTACCGATGTTCTACCATCTCCTTCAGCCAACCACACGGCTTCTATTATACGCTACAGCTTTTTACTGCGGCAGCTGTAGGGCAGTCTTGTAGTTGTCAGCGCTGTTGCAGCTGTTGTAGTAAAACTGCTGCTAACATTCCTACAATATTGTAATTGAAACCTGCTGTTGTTGTGCTGCTGCTGGTTTGGTGCTGCTGCTCTTCACTGCTACTACTACTACTACTTGCTGCTGTGCTACTGCTGCTGTGTGTTGTGCCTGCTGTGCTACTGCTGCTGCTTCTGTGCTGCTGCTGCTACACCAACTCCATCTTGCAAACCACCATCTATGACCACTAGTAAATAGTACTACAATTTGTATACTACCATCACCGCAAAACTGTACTAATGCAACAACAGCTACTCATGCATAACCACTAGATCACCACCTCCATATTCAACTACTTACATGGCCCCAAACGATTTAAGTCGGAGCATTCACAAAGCCAGGACAAGAACTTTCCCTGCGCCTGATATTGGCAGTGACCACGACATGGTACTTCTGACCTACAAATCAAGCTGAAGGACCAAGAACAGAAAGAGAATCCCCGTTTGCGGTTCAACTGAAAGCTGAACGGACCCGACATCGGTGAAATCTTTTTAAAGCTGGATGGGGCAATTTGGCAGCAATGACTTTCCTCCAAGCTGACATCAACAACCTCATGGACCTTCAGCAAGACCTATTCAGGAGGAGCGCTGGAGATCCTGGGGAAAGACAGGCAAAAGAACCAAACCGTGGGTTACCAACGAATATCTGGATCCTGTGCGTCAACGTAGGGAGGCTAAAGCCCGAGAAGAACGAACACCCAGAAACGCCGAAGAGTATAGAACAGTCAACAGGTCAATCAAGAAGAGATGACCGAGGCCATGGGGATGGATGTCAGACACAATGCTCCAAGGTTTGGAGAAGGCAATGGCGAAAGGGAGACAGCACGGAGGCGTTTCAGACCTCCCGGTATAACCAAGTCCAGCAGCCAAAGACCTCCGTTATGAAGACAAAAGAGGGGTCAGTCCTCACAGAGAGCGCCACTATCATGAAGAGCTGGCAGAATATTTGCAGCGCCCTGTACAACTACAAGCTGAAGGCTGATCCGAACACAACGTCACGAGCAAGATCTCAGACCATCAGGATCCGAAAGCACACAGGTGCTGGAGGAGAGGTAGAGAAGAAGCAGTGAGATCCTTTGAAGGAGGCAAGTCCACCAGGAATTGACAACTCCGTGCTGCTGAGCTCATCAAGGAACGGGGCCCAGAGATGATCAAGGCAATAACAATCATCTGCCAACGCATCAGGACCAGCAAAGAGTGGCGACTGAACAAGTGAGACCCATCATCATATATCCACTTCAAAGAAGGGGAGACCTCGAAGAAGTGCCCAAAATTACAGAAACAATCAGTCTGATAGCTATCAAGAAAAGTTATGCTACGCATTTGCCTTGAACAGACTGAAACCATCACGCAGAAGAATCCTTATCAGATGAACAGGGCAGGGATTCAGACCAGTCGAGCACTGTCGAGCAGATCTTCACATCAGAATGCTATAGAGAAGCATCTCCAACATCAACTACAGCTCTACAACAACTTCATTGACTCAGAAGGCTTCGCCTGATGTGTGGGCAAGAAGCTCCGTGCAACGTCTGAGAGGACTATAACTTCGACGAGATGGACCTGATTCAAGTCATCCAGGCGCTGTCTTGGGACAGCTCCCACGTGCAGTCTCATGGGTGGAGAAATCGGGGAGTTCTTCGGACTTCAGTTGTGAGTTCGACCAGGCTGCCGCTATCCCCCGTTCTTTCAAAGTGTTCCTGGAGAACATCATGCAGGCGGCCCCTCCTTGACTTCACGGACCACAATTCAACATTAGGAGGAATGGCCAGTCTGCAATTTCGATTGGACGATATCGTCTCATGGGCCGCAGGAAGAAGAACTCCAGGATCTCACCACCAGGTCTGACAAACATCAGCAATGCCCCGGTATGGGAGTCAGCACGGAAAAGAGCAAGTCCTAGGTGACAGTACTACACCAACCACTCCCACCCGCATCAAGATGGAGTTGCGAGCCCTAAGCGGAGGTAGAAACCTTTCAAGTACTTGAAGCAGTTCCTCACAACGAAAGGTAGAACGACGCACACAAGAGGTGAAGATCATGACGTGCTGTTTTTTATGGATCTTTTCCCTGACTACGTGCTGGCGAAAGTGTGGAGAAACAGTAACATCAGACCCCACACTAAGGTCTGACTCTACAAGGCACTCGTCACATCCCTTGCTTGTACAGCTGTGGAAGCATGGATTACTTACAGCCGATCTAGAACGTCGAATTCAAGACCTTTGAGATGAAGTGCCTCAGGGGCGGATCCTGAACATCACCTACAGAGGGACCGTTAAAACAATGACTACGTCTGGCAGCAGATCGAGGCCCTGGCTCGAAACAAGAAACCATTGCTAGATACAGTCAACGGAGAAACTGACAAATGGTTTGGCCACACAACAAGGCATAACAGCCTGTCAAAGACAGTCCTGCAGGGAATGGGAAGGGTGCAAGGGAGCAGGGACGACCACGCAAAAAGTGGATATCCAAACATCAAGGAGTGGACCGGCCTCACTGTACCAGACCTCTGAAAGCAGCCCAGGACTGAAAAACCATTTGGCGGTCCACTTTGCAGCGTCGTTTGCGGGTACCCAACGGTCGTCCCGACCAAGGGAGGAATGAGTGTGGTGAGTGACTCCATACTTCTACGACATACTACTACTACCTACTGCTCTGCTTCTATTACTATACTACTTCTATACTACTTACTACTACTAGAACTGCTGTGCGTACTGATGCTGTGGGTGCTGCTGTACTATGCTAAGCTGCTGCAGCTGCTGCTAATGCTGCTGATGCTGCTTCTGTGCTACTGATACACAAACAATTAAGCAAAAATAATCATTATGGACAACTACTTTCACTAGTACCACTTCTATAGCCACAACCAGCACCACCACTACTTCTACTGCTCCTTATACAATCATCCTATACTACTACTATACTACTACTACTACTACTTATACCTTCTACCCTTACATCCACCACCACTACTGCTACTAAATACAATTTTAATCATTACGACAACTAGTACATCTACTTCTACTAATACAACTACTACTACACACCAACATCAAAAAACAACTAATACTATGCTTCTACTCAACCACTGTGCTACTATGCTGCTGCTGCTGCTTCTATTACTATACTACTACTGCTGCTGCGTGCTGCTACTACTACTACTACTACAATTATTAATCATTACAACAACAACAACTACTAATACTACTACTACTACTACTTACTATACTACTACTACTACCTCTACACTACCACCACTACACACATCACACTGTACTAATACAACTTTAATCTACGACAACTATTACAACTACTTCTACTACTACAACTACAACCGCAACACAACAACATACAACGTCCTACTACTACACACAACAATACTACTATGCTACTGCTACTGCTGCTGCTCCTACTGCTACTGCTGCTGCTGCTGCTGCTCCTCCTACTACTACTACTACTACTAGTGATAAAATAATAATAATAATAATAATAATGATATGCAAGTACTATTACTACTACTACTACTAATAACAACAACAACAACAACAACAATATGTATAATAATACTCGTCATCATCATCACCATCATCATCATCATCATCATAACAATCCTAAGAGGAAGAAGAAGACTATTCATGTTCCTGATCCCATGATCACGATGACATAAACACAACGTCCTCCTCTTTCCTTCCAAATCCGAGAAGGCCGGTCATCAGGCCCCAGAACAATGGTGACGCGGTGACGGGAACTTCAAGCTGGCCACAAGAACTCCAGGAAAAAGATGACAGCGCCGTCCATACCCCACCATCAGGAAAGGGTGCTCAAGACTGGGCTGCAATTGCAAACTCACTAGTCATTTCTGGTTTTCTATCATGTTTATCTATCTCTTCATCTATTTGGTTTGTTGCTTCTTACAACGATTTCAGCGCTATATAAATTCCATACATTATTATTATTATTATTATTATTATATCCTTATTCTTTTATTTATTCGGTTTTATTTTCGAGGATACACAGAACAAACTTCCGTTTGTGCTTTTTTTTGCTTTTTTTTTTTTGCCCCTTGTCTACGTGTGCGTGCAGTATATATTAAATTTTGTGTCATTCATTCCTACTTGGCACAAATGACTCTTTTTGGAAAAATAAACAAACCACACAACACCACACAAAAGTGGAATGATTGTAACGTGTGCGCATTATGTTCGCGTGTGTTCTCATTAGAGACGGAAGCTCTTAAAAAAAAAAGGGGGTGAGAAAAAAGACTTCTAAGCGGGAATGGAGTTCTAAAATTGAGTAAGGAGCTATAAAATTGGGTGGTGGTGGGGGGGGGGGGAGGAATGGAGGAAAGGAAAATAGCCTTCTCAACAGAACGGTAGGAAAGGAGCTGTACGATAAGTAAAGGGCTTTTAACGTTGAAGGGACAAGAGAGTCTTAAATGGAGGAAAATAGTTTTGTTTTTACATTTTAAACAACAAAGGGAGGAAAAGAGCTCAACGAGGAGAACGAAGCTCCAGACATGGGGGGTGGGGTGGTGAGGGGGGGAGGGGGGGAGAGCGAAATGGAGAAAGAGCTTTAACGTTTCTTTGGGGGTTTTTTTAATTGTTTTTATAATTCTTTTAAATTTAGGATAATGGAATTAAAAGACTTATGTGCTTTTTGACATCCAGTCACATGTGTATGCGGTTTTGTAAATTCTGTAATCTGTTCCACCGGCACCACCATGGTCTACTCATACGCACACTTGCCTACTCTTCCGAAAAGGTGGAACGGGTTTTGGCATGGGGCCGGATGTTCTGCGTGCTGTCCCACACGGACTTCGCTTATAGTCTCCTGAAAGGATGTGTATGTGTTTATGGTGTGGGTGTATGTGCATATGCGTGTCTATGTGCTGCATGCTGTGCGTGTATGCGTGGGTGCGCCAGTGTGTGTGTTTGTATGGTCGTGTGTGTGCGTGTGTGTGTGGGTGAACATGAACTATAATGAGCATTAATTGTCCCAGGTAAAATCCCCCCCCCCTTATCTCTCCTCTCTCTCTCTCTCTTCTCTCTAACATGGTGTCAGTATGGTGTTCAATTTAAAATGTCATACGAATATTTCACAATGATGTAAAAATTGAGATTGACGACATTCCATCACGTCCATAATAAAAAAAACTGGGAAGGCGAAAGCCGAAAGTATTTGGGGAAATTTATTATGCTGGTTGTTATGCTTTCACGTTGTGTTGGTTTATATATATATATATATATAGATATATATATATTATATATATATTATATACAAAAGGAATTAAGGCACTACTGGCAGGTTTGCTACTTAAAGTTGACTGGGAGATCATTAAAAAATTGGCCACCCTTAATTCAAGGGCGCCGAGGTGTGTGAGTCTGTGTTTGTTTTGTTGTGTGTGTGTGCTGTGTGTAGGTGTGTAATATCTTAATCGCTGTCGTACTCTTCTTTTTTTTTTTAAAAACTTCTTCATTACCATAAATGACATGATTATTATTCTCTTATCACTTTCTTGCCCGGGTCATCCATTCTATTTTCTTTTTGTTTTAAATTATCATGCCTGTCGTTGTCGTAACATGCTAATCGCCTTTCATTATACAAGTTTATCCTATCTCACATGGTAGTCAAGGCCTTTCTCTTTCCTTTTACGTAACTGACATCATTCTTTTTGATGTGACAGTGCGATGATGTATGATAGTTTATATATATATGATAGATCATCAGTGTCATAATGTATAATAATGCATGAGATGTCCAGATATCAATGGCACATCCTTGGGCTCTGCAAGTCAGGTGGAAAACATGGTGAGTAAACAACGACCCAGGAAGAACCACAAATTATTACTACGTGGAAAACCGGATAACATGAACACGGAGTGGGGGTTCTCGTTCACATAAAGACCCCATGAAACACCGTCATGAGCTGTCAGCTGTGTCAGCAGACTTATTACATCCGCCTGAGAGCAGCCCCCTTTAAACATAAAGGTAGTACAGGCATTACGCTCCCAACATCAGACTGCACAGATGAAGCATAGAAGGAATTTTAGACAGCTACCAGGGTTCTGCATCAAACACCCAAGAAAGACATCCTCGTTGTGCAAGGGCGACTGGAACGCCTCCAAGGTAGGAGAAGATGCATGGGAAGACTGGGAGGGGTTTGTGGGCAATTGTAATAAACCAATCAAAATATGAAAGAGGCTGGAGATCTGGAGTTTGCCAGTAACAAACACCCTCCAGTAGTGAATTACACTGGTCCCACAAAGCAATCCAGAAAAATGGACTTGGCATAGCCCAAAATGGAGCACACTAAGGAAAAAAAAAAAGAAAAATTAAATAATACACACCCCAACCCCCCCCCAAATAGATTACATCATGTTAAAAAGACGTTTCAGTCTAGCGTTAAACACCGCACAGACACGCAGTTTTCCAGGAGAGGAATCGGAGTGATCATGATCTTGGTGATTGATGACCTTTCGACTACGTCTAAAGAAAAATCCACAAGCGGAACAACATAAGGATCAAATTTGCCTCGAGAAGCTGTGAAGGACCAGAGGTATTAGAAATTTTTCAAGCAAGGATAGGTGGAAGTTTTAGCATCACGGTGATAGACTCGACATCGATTACATGCGAATAGTTTTCAATACAGCAGTTCAAGTGACTGAAACAGCAAACGAGCTCTTTGGCAAACGCCCGACAGTCAAAAAACTTATGGGTCACACCTAACATCCTACAACTATGCGAAAGCGTAGAGAGTGAAGAAAAAGAAAATGAAACCAAAGAAAGAGCAGAACAATATAGGGCAGTCAACAAAAGAATCAGGAAGTCCATGACGGAACGGCAAAGAGGAAATGGATCGGTGACCAGTGCAGACAATTGAAGAGACAACAAGAAAAACATAGCAAGGAAAGCTATCAGCTGGAGAAAACTGGACTAGCACGAAACAGAGACTAGGTTTTAACAATCCAAGACTAAAATGGGAAGTGTCTCACTGACGACCAGGATATTTGACAGTATGGACAGAATACTGCTCCTACCTGTAATTAAACTATAGAACCGCAGGAGGATCAGAAGTCCTTAATGTACCTCGCCAGCAAAGACACAGCCGTCACCCTATCCTCGAGAAGCAGTGGAATAACAGCAGTCAGATCGCTAACAAAAGGGGAAGTCAGCAGGGGCTGACAACATTCCAGTGAGCTGGTCAAGCTGAGAGGGGAAGCCATGATCAGCGCTCCTATAGATTCTGCACAAGATTGGCAGACAGGAAAATGGCCAACCACATAGACGCAAGGCACTCATCATCACCCTCCCAAGAAAGGGAACTCTACAACAATGCCTAATTACCGCACAATCAGCTCAATGGTCACCAAGCCAGGTCATGCTGCACGATAATATTGCATAGACTGAATCCACAAGCGAGACCTTCATTGCTGAGGAACAAGCAGGTTTCAGAGCAGGCGCAGTATCCACAACAGAACAGATATTCACCCTCAGAATACTCCCCCATGTGAGCGGTACTTCAAAATCAACAAGTCCTTTACCGTATTTATCGATTTTAAGAAGATTAATAAAACATTTGACAGGGGTTTTTTGTGCCATGCATCTATGTGGGCAACGAATTGTACAGCATTCAATGCAAACCTGATCAGAGTCATAAAACAGTGTACAGCGAGGCCCACCAGTGCAGTGTACTACAACAACAACATTGGAGAAGGTTTCGAACACACAGGGTTTGGTGTTTTTTTTTTAAGGCAGGGCTTTGTCTACTCTCACACACTTCTTTTCAACATCTTCTTGAGAGAATCATGGCTGATGCACTGGAACATCAGGAAGGATCAGTCAGCATCGGTGGGCAGAACGATCCCAAAACCTCCGCTTCGCAGATGACATTGAGAATAGCAGGATCGAAAAAGGCTTGACAGCCTACAGAACACTTGGATAAGGCCTCCAAAATATACGGCATGAAATCAGTGCAGAGAAGACCAAATCTGATGATAATAACACAACGGCAACCATAGCACTGATATCAGGGCGTTAATGACAGAAGTGGAAAACAGTTCAAAGCTTCAAGTCTGGGAGCCATTGTATCCGACCAGGGATCCAAGCCAGAAGTAGTATGCAGGACTGACAGGGACCTAAACCAGCTTTGTCAAAATAAACACCATTGGGAGATAAGATATCTCAACTTATCTCCAAGATCCGGACGAATGCGCTCCCTTGTATATCCATATTTCTGTAATGCCTGGTGAATAATGGACCCTGTTGCAGATTTGGGAGAAGGTACAGGCAGTGGGATGAGATGCTTTCGGAGACTCCGTGGCATTCTCCTTCATAAGACCATGCAACGAAAGGTTGCATAACAGAATTCAGCAACCATTGGACCCTATGAGAACCTTCTAAAACGATCGTGAAAAGCGTAAACTTAAGGGTATGGGCATGTACAGATCCCAAGGAATTACAAAGACAGTTTTGCAAGGCACTGTCAAGGATGAGAGAAGAGGAGACCAAGAAAGAAGTGGCGGATAACATCAGTAAAAGGAAGGCCTAGAACTCAACAAAACCTGAGAAAGGAGAACAGAGAGAGATGTAGGGAACTGGTTGCTGAGTCTTTGAGGGTGCCCCCACGGTCGTCAGACTACGGGACAGATAGATAGATAGATAGATAGATAGACGATGATGCAATATCGGCTGATGATTCTGTTTGTCCTGACTCACAAAACGGCAAAACTAAGTTACTCGTCGACAGCTGAAACAGCAACTACTGTTGTCCGTCATATGAGCGAAAATGCGTCGCACTGCCGTTTTAAGTGCTTGACAAGTCAGGCCAGGGCAATCCGCTTCGGCATAGAGATACTTTTATCTTTTAAGCTTTCTGGCAAAAAAAGGCAGGAGAATGAAACACGAAAGGCAGAAAATAGGCACGAATGGGTGCAACAGGAAAGAAAAAACAAAGCAGAGAAAAACATCGTAGAGGGTGGAACAGGCGAAATCTAAGCACAGAATTTTCCAGAAGGTGGGGGATGCTGTTTATTACTGACAAGCCTCCGACATCCTCACGGGTGGGCGGGAAGGAGTGGGGGGGGGGGCAGGGCGGGGAGGCTGGTGGGGGGGCAAGGAAAGACTAACTACCGATTCAGTGAGTAAGTTCTGTTACTTGTCGTGCATAATGTGCTATACAGGAAATCATGAGAAAATTTTATTCTACATACGCCTTTCGTACATCACTGAAAAACTATTGTTTTTGACCACCATGATATTCATTGTGGCTTGATTTGTTCAAGTGAATTCATGTTGTGTGTGTGATGTGTGTAGTGTGTTGTGTGTGTGTGTGTGTTTTTTGTGTTGTGGGTGTGTGTGTGTGTTTGTGTCATGTATTGTGTGTGTGATGTGTGCGTGTGTTGTGTGCGTGTGTGTGTAAATACAATCCTAGCGGAGTACTTGTAATAAGTCTAATAATGATACCTTCCCATCACCTGTATACTTAACCAGTACTCGCGGCAATCCCTAAAAAAAGTGTTAAAATAAAAACGAAAGTGCAGAACTATTCTGAAAGCCCTCACCACCCACCACACACATTCATACACACACACACACACACACACACACTCACACAGAGTGAGTGGGGTATTGCCGCGAGTACTGGTTAAGTATACAGTGGATGAGAAGGTATCATGTATGACTTGTTACACGTAGCTCGCTATGATTGTATTTGCACACACGCACGCACGCACGCACGCACGCACGCACACGCACACGCACACACACACACACAGAGTCCTTCGGAGGAGACTATAAACCGAGGCCCCGTGTTCGAACGCATGCAGAACATCTTGCGCACACGTTATATTCCTTCCGCTTTTAGGAAAGTAGGTCATTGAGTGCGGTGGGAAAACAGAGACAAAAATTTACAAACCGCATACAACGGGGACTGGATGGTAAAACAGCACCTATGAGTGCTTATTCCATTATCCTTCGCTATAAAAGAAATAAATAAAAGAATGAAATAAATAAAAAAACACACACACACAACTTCTCCACCCCCCAACACACACCACCACTAACCCACCCCCACCCACCACCCCCTCCCTTCAGTATGTTTCAAGCTGGGGAACGCCTAACAGCACACACCACACACACTTCCCTTTCCTCTTTCATCCTTCCTGTCTTACCTTCGGAGGACTAAAAACCCGAGGCCCCGTGTGCGAACGCATACAGAAACTCTTGCGCACAGGGTTAAAAATCCTTTTCCCTGTTCAAAAAGAGTGGCCCTTTGTTGCCGGGTGGACAGATGAAAAAAATTTTAAAAAACCGCAATTTTTTTAAAAAAAGCGTTTTGATTGTTGATTACAAGATTCGCGTACATAAATTCCATACTTTATTATTTTATTTTATTATTATCATCTCATCATTATATTACCTAACTCACCCCCAGGCCCAGCCCCGACCCCGGGGAGCCCAGAAT
>CM054160.1:3270326-3280326 GCA_028751875.1 Rapana venosa | reverse complement strand
CAATCAATTATCATTGTGACCCAGGAGCATGTCTGATCTGTTCTAAGGAGCCCCTTTAATCCCTGAATTTGGAATGCCGCTACCTCCTTCACTCTCATACATAATAAACCGTTACCAGATCAACCATCATTTCTACGCTGATGACTCAGATTCAAAGCAGTGACACTCCTGAAAATCTGCCTTCTCTCTTGACAAATATGTCACTTTGCCTTGAAGACATTCAAAACTGGATGATACAAAACAAGTTACAGCTAAATGCAGATAAAACTGAAGCCATGATTATAGGGACCAAACACAAACTCTCTTCCATCACAACATATTCAATAGAATTTGGCAGTACATCAGTTCCCCTATCCCTGCAGTTAAGTATCTAGGTGTTGTTATTGACAACACACTCTCTATGCAAAAACTCATCACCCAGACCTGCCAGTCCTGCTACTATCAATTACGGCGTATAAGTGCAATCCGAAAGTACCTGTCCTTTGATGCAACATCCAAACTTGTCACATCTCTTATTCTTTCACGTCTGGACTATTGTCTATTGACTATTGACTATTGTCTGGACTATCTTTTGGCTGGTCTGCCAGCATCATCTATCCACTCCCTTCAACGCATACAAAACTCTGCAGCTCGATTAGTCCTCAAAAAGAAAAAAATCTGAGCATATTACTCCACTCCTGCAATCTCTCCACTGGTTGCCTGTGCCACAGAGAGTAAAGTACAAGATCAGTACCCTCTGTTACAAATGTCTCCAAAAAACAGCACCCTCCTACCTCTGTGAATGTCTTCACTCATACACTCCTTCTCGTTCCCTCCGCTCTGCTGCAGATACCTTGGGCTTACGAATACCTAGATTCAACCCAAACCACTGTTGGCCTCGCTCTTTCTCTATTTCTGGTCCATCAATCTGGAATGACCTCCCCCCCTCCCTTCGTGAAAAGCCTACTTACGACAGCTTTAAATCCAGCCTCAAAACATACCTATTTCAACCTAAGATTTTTCCCCCTTTGTTTCATCTCATATCTGTCCCCCGCCTTTAAAAGCCAAATTCCCCTCACCCTGCTGAAATGTACAACCTGTGTGTGTGTGTGGGGTGTGTGGGGTGTGTGTGTGGGGTGTGTGTGTGTGTGTGTGTGTGTTGTTTATGTATGTGTGTGTGCGTGTGTGTACAATTTGAATTTGTTAGAATATTGTTAATCATTGTTGGTTGCTTGTGTGGGAAACGGATTTTAATGGGGAAACGCTCTGATTTGTAATTGCAAGATATACGCTCTTAACTATAAATTTCATATTAATTTTATTATTATAATATATTATATATTTTTATTATTATTATTATTATTATATTTTTTTATTTTATGAAGTGAACAAAAATGGTCGCAAACGCAAAATCTTACTGTTGGTGAACCTTAGAGCTTTAGCCGAAGAATACAGAAAAGGATTTTTTCCCCAATACTTTTGTTCTAAGAAGAGAAATCCTTTTGAAGGAGTGCAACAGTAAGGTTTTATAACTAACACAGACCACCACCATCCTACATTGCCAACATCACTGAAATCAGTGGTCTGGGAGGAGGGCTACAGAAAATCGTAGAACTCAGCAGAGAAGAGAGAGAGAGAGAGAGAGAGAGAGAGAGAGAGAGAGGAGAGAGAAGAGAGAGAGAGAGAGAGAGAGAGAGAGAGAGAGAGAGAGAGAGAGAGAGAGATGACGAACCCTGGTGATAGCATTGCGTGGAGCTCCTACCGACGACAGCGGCGATAGAGACAGTTGTATTGAGGTTTTATAGCTACTTTAGTTGTATTGTCACGTTCCCCATATCTGTAATTTGAATGTAGCCCTTGACATTCAATATTAAGTTCACTAACGGGGAAATTCTGTGCCTTGCCAATAGCGCCTTAACTTTTGATGCAGTGCGAAACCTGCCACCGTTGCTGCTAATAGTTGTCTTAAAGCGCCCATTAGCAGCAGACAAGAGGAGCAGTTTTGTGGAGAGGTAGCCATTTTTCACCAAAACAAGGTTATAGAATGTGCCACTTCTATGAGGGATGGGATAGCTCAGTGGTGGGAGCACTCGCTTTCCCCAGCTAAGGTTAAGCAGCGTCGAGCGTGGTTACCAGTTGGATGGGTGACCGTTTGCGCCTCTTGGCTTCAGTACAGTCCCCCAGTTCACCCAGCTGTAAATGTGTACCTGCCTCTTTATGATCAGGGAAGGTAAAGCAGCAAGGGAGAGGAGATGGGCACCGTCCTCAATTTGCTGGCTCCTTGAGAAGTAGAGGTCTCTGATGCCTCACTCCCCTTTGACCTTAAAGGTTATGGGACACCTTTACCTTTACTTTTATGTTGTTGTTGTTGTGTCTTCTCTATGTTGTTGTTGTGTCTTCTCTATGTTGTTGTGTCTTCTCTATGTTGATGTTGTGTCTTCTCAGTGTTGTTGTTGTGTTCCCTCTGTATTATTGTGCCTTTCAGAATCCAAGCAAGTTCAGAGCTACAGTGCTATGATTTGGGGGATATTTTTCTTTTTTTCTGCGAGGTGGAAAGAGGGTGTTTGCCAGTATTTTCACTACGAACCTCACAGGACTACTACCCCAGTTACCCAGCTTTTCACTGCAATCATAAAGTGGAGGACAGAATGATGGAGGTGGTGTTAGCTCACAGCCAGCAGTGTGATTGGCTATTCAGTCCCCCCCCCCCCCCCCCCCCACACACACACGCCACACCTTTCTTCCTTCAGGGGGCATGTGAACAATGAGGCCATTGGTCCCGCTGGCACGTTGAAAGACAGGCAATTACAGCTTTTTTTGATGTGTGTGTGTGTGTGTGTGTGTGTGTATGTGTGTGTGTGTGTGTGTGTGTTGGTTTTTTTGGGTCATCATTTTAACTTTCCTTTTCGTCTAGGAAAAAGTGTTTTCTCTTAATTCATTGCAAATGGTTTTTTGTTCTTCTTCTCTGTTATCTCTCCGCTCCAGTAATTCTTATATGGCATGAAGTCAGCAGTTTTCACAGAGTGATAAAGTTGGTGCAACATATATTTTAAGTATATTTTCTTTCTGTTTTTAATGATAGCTTTTCCAATGGCAGCTTAAAAAGGACACAGGGATACCACTTATTCTTGTGAATGTGATCAACACTTTTAAATTCTGGTGTCTCACTGTAATTGGCTACCAAGTCAGTTCTTTAAACACTGGAGTTTTACTTCTATTAAATCTCTGTCTCTCTCTCTCTCTATCTCTCTCTCTCTCTTATCCTCGAAATAAAAGAATTTGTCATTGTCACACACTCTCTCTTTCTCTCTCTCTCTACTATCTATCTATCTATCTATCTATCTATCTATCTATTTCTTTTGCCCTCTGTCTCTATTTTTCTCTCTACTACTTGACATTACTTTAGTTTGCTTTGCCACACTTTAACACTACACACACGCACACACAATTACTTATGTGCTCACCCCAACCCACCCATACCCCTCTGCCCACACACACGCGCACACACATACACACACACTCACTCACTCGCACTTTTCTGTCTGGTATCAATAATTAGTGGAAGGAAGTTAAACTGAAGAACTAACTAACTAGCTAATTAACTAACTACACACACACACACACACACACACACACACACAGTGTGTGTGTGTGTGTGTGTGTGTGTGTTCTTGCTCACTTGTTCCCTAACTTTACCTGCACACATGCATGCCATCACTTCGGCTTGTCCAAAAGACACTATGACCAGTACTTACAAGCTACTAGGAACCTCACAGGACTACTACCCCATTTACCCAGCTTTCATTGCAATCACAGGGTGGAGGACAGAATGATGGAGGTGGTGTTAACTCACAGCCAGCAGTGTGATTGTCTATTTTGTTACCTCCCCCCCCCTCCCACACACACACACACACCTTCCTTCCTTTAGGGGGCATGTGAACAATGAGGCCATTGGTCCTCCTGGCATGTGGAAAGACAGGCAATTACAGCTTTTATGTGTGTGTGTGAGAGAGAGAGAGAGAGAGAGAGAGAGGGGAGGGGGGTGAGAGTGAGTGGTGTGTGTGTGAGAGAGAGAGAGGGGGAGTGTGTGAGTGTGAGTGAATATGTGTGAGAGAGAGAGAGAAAGACAGGAGAGAGAGAGAGAGAGAGAGAGAGAGAGAGAGAGAGTTTGTGTGTGTGTGTGTGTGTGTGTGTGTGTGAAAAGAGAGAGAGAGAGAGAGAGAGAGAGAGAGAGAGAGAGAGAGAGAGAGAGAGAGAGAGAGAGAGTTCTTTGAAACTTTGGAACTATTTCTGTGTTACTTTTTTAATTTTTAAACTCGGTATAGAATTACTTACATTTCAACTGACTTTGTCTTGCATTACTTCCTTTTATTGTTCGGCAATGTGCTGTAGTTTTCTGAACTACACTTTACCTAAGTCATTTGACTTTAAGTCACTTCAGTCCACTTTACCTTACTTCAGGGCACTCTACTTTGCCTTATTGTTACTTAGGAGGGCGGGATAGCCTAGCGATTAGAACATTGCGCTCGCAATCTGACGACCTGGGTTCGATTCCCGTTGAAGGGGATATTTTCCCCTGGAGTTAACATCAGTGCAGACTCCACTCTCCCCAAAAGTCCTTAGGGAATAGAGACTATAAACCGAGGCCCCCTGTGCGAACACATGCAGAACATCTTGCCCACAACTTAAATCGTGTTAGGCCTTTCGGAAAAGTAGGCCATTGTGTGCCCTATTGTGTGCCCCTGAGAATAGATGACAGAATTTACAAAACCGCATACACACGGGGACTAGATGTAAAAAAAGAATATTTAGTGCTTTATCAATTATCTTTGATATAAAAGAATAAAATAAAATAAATAGATAAATAAAATACAAATTTTTTACCTCACTTTGCTTCACTTAAAGTAATTTTAAGCAACTTGACCTCACCTTACCTCACTCTAGTCTACTTCATTTTACTTTACTGTCCCTTTGCTCTATTTTAAGTCACTTTAGGGCTGTTGAAAATACTTCTTGTTCCTTGACCACACTTTACTTTTACGTAATTGTGCTCTATTCGAAGTCAATTTAGGAAACTTTACTTTAAGTCATTTAACTTTTACTTCAGTTTGCTCTGCTTTAAGTCACTTCAGACAACTGGGCCCTACCTATCGTCCCTAAACTTGACCTCATTTTACTTTAGGTCACTTTTCTCTACTTTAAGTCACTTAAGGCCACTTTACCCTAACCTGTGTCACTCCAAATTACGTCATTTTACTTTTGCGTCACTTTCCTTTACTTGAAGTTACTTTAATCCACTTTACCTACTTCACGTCACTTTACTTTAAATTACTTTAGTTGATATCCACTTTGCTTTACTATAGTAACTAAACCCTACTTTACTTTTAGATCACTTTTCGTCATTTTACTTCCTAAGAATTGTGAGCCTATCTACTTATTGATGGTATGACTGGATTGCTTGATTATACTGTGATACTAATTTTGACATAGAGCTGTGAGATTTAAGGGATATGGCATCCACATTTCGGCTTGTTTACAATAGATGTTTATTCAGAAAACATAAACAGTACACATATACATATTGAGAGCAATAACAATCAATAACTTAAAATTTTTAAATAAAAAAAAGTTCTTTTATATCGAGGATAATGGAATAAGCACTTGTGTGCTTTTTTACATCAAGTCCCCGTGTGTATGCGGTTTTGTCAATTTTGTCATGTTCCCCTGGCACACAATGGCCTACTCTTAGCTTATAGATCTAGCATGCTCCAAACATTACATTTGACTGATTTGGTTTGGAAGTTCGTTAAAACTTAAGCTGCAATGTCAACAAACATGAAGGAAGCATTAAAGATGTCAATTGTTTTGCCTAAAATGGTATAATTGAATAATGAAATCAGATCATACTCAAATCAGCGTAACAACAAGGCAGTGCTTTCCAAACATCATTTTATGTGAATCAATTAAGACCTTCAACACTTTCTTCATGTTTGCGGTCTTTGCCAAATAAGCTACCCATGTATAGTATATAGATTTTGAGCATAACTTTATATCACACACAGATTTTACAAGCGGTTTAAAACAAAGTCAAACAATGATTACTTAACGCAATTTTCCATAAGTGGTACACGATAGTAAATAATGAAGGGCAGATACGAAGTATTAAATGCTGAAAACAAAATTTTGTGTTGAAAAATATTTACCATTGCCATCATCAAATGTTTCTACACCACACACACACACACACACACACACACACACACACACACACACCACACACAAACACACACACACACTCCCCCCCCTCCCACACACACACTCTCTCTCTCCACTCTCTGGCTGTTGTTGACTGTATTTTTTCCAATTTATGTGTGTTGTGCCCAGTCTCCCCCCCCCCCCCTCTGTCCCCCTGTGAATGGGCGTAAAGCTTATCACAAATAAATAATTGTCAAATTGTCTCTCACCCCCCCCCACCACACTCTACACACACACATAAACACACTCACGCACACATACATACACACACATACACACACGCCTCAAATACACATAAACACTCACTCCCCTCCCCACCCCACCCACCAACACACACACACACACACTACTCCACACACTACACTACACTCCCCCCCCCCCCCCACAAAACACAACACCACACCCCCCCCTCCCCCGCCCCCACCCCACCCACACACACACATACACACCTCCGCATCTTATTGTGAATACGTGAACATGAATTTCCTGATAATGCGAAGGACTAACACATTTATGCAAGCGGCGCCATGTTTGGCCCTTCCGAATAAACGTCATTATCGTTAGTGCTGTTTGCCTGTCTGTCTGTCTGTGTGCCTGTCTGCCTGTCTGTCTGTCTGTCTACCCGTCCGCTTGTGCGTTGATATGTCCGTCAAGGAGAACTAAGGAGATAGTACTTTATTTATTGATTAATTGTTTAATTTCGAAGATATTGGAATAACATTCATGTGCTTTTTTTTTACATCCTGTCCCCGTGTGTTTGCAGTTTTGCAAACTTCGTCATCCGTTCCCATCGGCACACACTGGCCTAGTCTTCCGAAAAGCGGAACAGGTTTTAACGTGTGCGCAAGATATTCTGCGTGGGTTCAGGACCTCGGTTTATAATCTCATCCAAAGGACTTTTGGGGAGAATAGAGTCGGCACTGATGTTAACTCCAGAGGAAAAATTCTTCTTGAACGAGATTCGAACCCGGGTCAACAGATCACCGGGCAACGCTCTAACCACCAGGCTTTCCGTCAAAAGAGATGCCAGACTACGGCAAGATCCCAAGTGCTTGCAGCAAAGTGGCTAAGCAGCAGAGATTTAGAGCAAGGGGTAGCCTACCTCTTAGGTTCAAATCCTTGCAAAGTTTAACGGGTGGGTACACTGTCTTACCCTACCCTACTTTACCCTACCTACCATGCGGTACACTACCCTACCATACCCTACGCTACTCTACCAAACCATACCATGCCATGCTATACCATACCATTCCACACCATACCATACCATACATTACCATACCATACCATACCCTTCCATACCCTTCCCTACCCTACCGTACCCTACCCTACTCTACCCTGCCATACCATACTCTACCCTGCCATACCATACTCTACCCTGCCATACCATACTCTACCCTGCCATACCATACTCTACCCTGCCATACCATACTACACCATACCATACCATACCCTTCCGTACCGTCCCCTACCATACCATACCATACCATACCATACCATACCATTCCCTACCCTACCGTACCCTGCCTTGCCCTACCCTACTCTACCCTGCCATACCTTACTATACCATACCATGGATCGGTGGTCTAGAGGTAATGAGCCTATCTAGAAAGCGAAAAGTCCGGGTCGGAAGTGTACGGTGGTTCGAATCCCGTTTGGACCCGAAACTTTTCCCCCATCCATTAGACCATGAGTGGTGGTTTGGGCGCTAGTCTTTCGGATGAGACAATAAACCGAGGTCCCGTGTGTTGCACATAATTATTTAGCGCACGTAAAAGAACCCACGGCAGCAAGAGAGTTGTCCCTGTCAAAATTCTGTAGAAAAAAGCCACTCTAATAGGGAAACAAATACAGTTGCAGACATGAAAAAAGGGTGGCGCTGCTCTTGTGGCGACGCGCTCTCCCCGGGGAGAGCAGCCTGAATTTCACGCAGAGAAATCTGCCGTGACTTAAAGTGGTATAAATAAATAAATAAATACCAGACCATACCCTACCTGATCTAAGCTTACCATACCCTACCATATCTTATTGGAAAATATTTTGAAAAAAAAGGTGTGGCGACGCGATGTCTCCAGGAAGAACAACCAGAACTTCACATACAGAAATCTGTAGTGACTAAAAGTGGTATAAAAAAAGGTAAAGGTGTCCCATAACCTAAGGTCGTAGAGGAGCGAGGCGTCAGAGACCTCAACTTCTCTAGGGGCCAGCATATTGAGGGCGGCGCCTATATCCTCTCCCTCGCTGCTTTACCTTCCCTAACCCTAAAGAAGGCAGGTACCTGTTTACAGCTGGGTGAACTGGGGGAACTGTACTGACACCAAGGCGCGCAAATGGTCACTCATCCAAGTGGTAGCCACGCTCGATGCTGCTTAACCTTGGCTGGGGGAAAGCGAGTGTTCTGACCACTGAGCTATCCCGTCCCCTACAAGTGGTATACAGCACAATGTAATATAACACACAGACGATACAGACACAGGGACAAACAGCAGACAGAGATTGGCAGAGAAACAGATGTCTGCACGTGAAAAAGCCATTCCTAACGATTGTTCTGTATGTGCGAATGTGTGTGTTGTGGGAGGAGGGAGGGGAGATAAGAGAGAGAGAGAGAGAGAGAGAAGAGAGAAGAGAGAGAGAGAGAGAGAGAGAGAGAGAGAGAGAGAAAGAAAGAAAAGAGAGAGAGAGAGAGAGAGAGAGAGAGAGAGAGAGAGAGAGAGAGAGAGAGAGAGATTTTTTTTATGAATAAATCTATATTTTCCAAAGGTAACAGAATAAGCATCGCATACCTTTTTTCATCAGAGAGAGAGAGAGAGAGAGAGAGAGAGAGAGAGAGAGAGAAGAGAGAGCAGAGAGAGAGAAAGAGAGAGAGAGAGAGAGAGAAGAGAAGAGAGAGAAAGAGAGAGAGAGAGAGACATAGAGACAGAGACAGACAGGCAGGCAGGCAGGCAGACAAACAAGAGGTGATACAGAGACATAGAGAGACAGATACAAAGACAGAGACAGACACACACACATACACACAGAGACCCACACAGACACACACACAGACACACACACACACACACACACACACACACACGCACTCACGCACTCACGCACTCACACACACACACACACACACGCACTCACGCACTCACACACACACACGCGCGCGCGCGCGCGCGCGCGCGCGTACACACACACACACACACACACACAGAACACAGGAACTCAGGATTTTAATTGTAAGGCTGCCAGCTTGTATACAACGGGTATTCATTTTTGACAAAAAGAAACTTCAAACGAAACAGTACCCCCCCCCCCCCCCCCCCATAGATAATGTTGGCATAATCAAGAGCGATTTTCCCCTGAGAAAACATAATCTACTTCAACCTTTTGTACACAAGTTATACCTAACCAAGTCCTCACAGAGAGAGAGAGAGACGAGAGAGAGAGATAGAGAGAGACAGAGAGAGAGACAGAGAGAGAGAGAGAGGAAGGAGAGAGAGAGAGAGACGGTGAGAAAGAGAGGGGAGGAGAGAGAGAGAGAGGAGGGAGAGAGAGAGAGAGAGAGAGAGAGAGAGAGAGAGAAGAGAGAGAGAGAGACGGTGAGAAAGAGAGGGGGAGAGAGAGAGAGAGAGGGAGGGAGAGAGAGAGACGGAGAGAGAGAGAGAGAGAGGGAGGGAGAGAGAGAGACAGAGAGAGAGACAGAGAGAGAGAGAGAGAGGGAGAGAGAGAGAGAGAGAGAGAGAGAGAGAGAGAGAGAGAGAGAGAGAGAGAGAGAGAGAGA
>CM054160.1:3260751-3264826 GCA_028751875.1 Rapana venosa | reverse complement strand
ATGAAAGGGGATGAGAGAGATATATAAAGAGAGAGAGAGAGACAGACACAGAGAGAGAGAAAAGAGAGAGTGAGGGACAGAGAAAGAGAGAACGAGAGAGAGAGAGAAAAGAAGAGAGAGGGACAGAGAAAGAGAGAACGAGAGAGAGAGAAAGAAAGAGAGAGAGAGAGACAGAAAGAGAGAGAGAGAGAGAAAGAGAGGAGGGGGAGGAGATGGAGAGAAAGAGAGAGAAAGAACAAGACAAAGAGAGAGAAAAGGGGGGAAGAGAGAGAGAGAGAGAAAAGAGAGAGAAAGAGAGTAAGAGAGAGAGAAAGAGAGAGAGGGACGGACAGAGAGATAGAGAGAGAAAGAGTAAGAGAGAGAGAAAGAAAGAGAGGGACAGACAGACAGACAGAGAGAAAGAGAGAGAACGAGAGAGAGAAAAAGAAAGAGAGAAAGAAAGAAAGAGAGAAAGAGAGAGAGAGAGAAAGAGAGAGAGAGGAGAGAGAGGGGGGGGAGGAGAGAGGGAGAGAAAGAACAAGAGAAAGAGAGAGAGAGAGAACGAGATAGAAAGAAAGAGAGAGAGAGAGAAGAGATAGAAAGAGAGAGAGAGAAAGAAAGAAAGAGAGAGAATGAACAAGAGAAAGAGAGAGGGGAGAGAGAGAGAGAGACAGAAAGAGAGAGACAGAGACAGAAAGAGAGAGAGATAGACAGACAGACAGAAAGAGAGGGGGGGAGAGAGAGGGGAAAGAGACAGGGAGAGAGAGAGAGGGAGAGAGAGAGAGAGAGAGAGAGAATATCAAAGACAATGACAAATTCTTTTATTTTGAGGATAATGAATTAGCACTCAATGTGCTATTTTACATCTAGCCCCCGCCCGTAAGGATACATCATAATAATAAGCGAGAGAGAGAGAGAAGAGATAGAAAGAGAGGGGAGAGAGAGAGAGAGAGGGGAAAGACAGAGAGACACAGAGAGACACAGAGAGAGACACAGAGAGACAGAAAGACAGAAAGAGCAATGCAAAAACCACAAAAACAACAACAAACTACGTGCTAAAAGTTGAATGTGCTGGGCCTGACTTGTCAGGCGTTTAACGGCAGCATAACGCATTTGTGCTTATATGGCAGACAATGGATGCTGTCTGAGCGTTCGACGAGGACGAAGAAAAAGAAGAAAACACCGCATAATGTGATTGATACCCCTCCCCCCACCCTCTACAAAAAACAACAACAACCAAAAACAGGATTTTCTCATTGACAACACACAGAAAATCGTTAACATACTGTCAATTATTGAGGGGGGGGTGGAGGGTTTTTTTTTTCTTTTTTCTTTTGGAAGATGGGTTTGATCTTGTGTGTGTGTGTGTGTGTGTGTGTGTGTGTGTGTGTGTGTGTGTGTGTGTGTGTGTGTGTGTGTGTGTGTGCGTTTTCTTTTTTGTTTGGATGCAGCGAAAATTGTGATGATACTGCTAAGTAGGAGAGAGAGAGAGAGAGAGAGAGAGAGAGAGAGAGAGAGAGAGAGAGAGAGAGAGAGAGAGAGAGAGAGAGAGGAGGAGGAGGAGGAGGAGGATGAGAGAGAGCGAGGTAGAGAGACACAGAGAGAGAGTCAGACAGATAGGGACAGAGAGAGACAGATAGAAGAGAGATGGAAGGAGGAGGAGGAGGAGAGAGACAGACAGACAGAGACAGAGAGAGACAGACAGACAGATAGACAGTCAGACAGACAGACAGTAGCAAACCGAGAAAGAAGGAGAGACAGACAGACAGACAGACAGATAGAGGGAAGAGTGGTGGAAGGAGAGGGTGGCGCAGCGCAAAGTGGCGACGCGTTCTCCCGCTCTCCCCGGGGAGAGCAGCCCGAATTTCACGGAGAGAAATCTGCCGTGACTTAAAGTGGTATGAAATAAAATCTGAGCGCTTTGATTTGTTGCTTTACAAGATTCAGCGCTATATAAATTCCATACATTATTATTATTATTATTATTATTAAGGAGAGAGGACAGAGGCACAGAGACAGACAGAAGGACATCCCGTGGGGATGCCGGGTGCCGGGGGAAGGGGGGGGGGGGGGGGGGGGGGTCTGTCAGTATAAATAGCATTCCAACCTTCTGCAAATGTTGTGCGAGAAACCTCCTCTTTTCTATCATTCTCTACGTTTCTGCTTGGTTTCTTTTCCTTCCCGGCACCTCCTCCTTCTTGTCTATTTTCTGCCTTCTTGGTCCATTCACCTGCCCCCTGTTTTTTTCCAGAAAGACTTAAAACATACCTGTTCTCTTTTATGCCGAAGTCGGATGCGCTGGGCCTGACTTGTCAGGCGCTTAACGGCAGCGTAGACGCATTTTCGTTCATAAGACGGACAACAATCATTGCTGTCTGAGTGTTCGACGACGACGACGACGACGACGACGAAGAAGAAGAAGAAGACAGAAGGACAAGGAGACTAAAAGAAAGAGGGGGAGGGGGGTAGGTAGAAAGGGAGAGATGGAGAAGAAAGGGAAGGAGAGACAGACAGATAAAAAAGAGAGAGAGAGAGGGGCACAGGTAGGAACAGAGAGAGAGAGATGAATGAAAGACGAGAGGAAGAGGAGGAAAACAAAGAGAGGCAGAGTAAGAGACAGAAAGAGAGAAAGAGAGAGATGAATGAAAGTCAAGAGAAAGAGAACTGGGCAGGCAGAGGTATGAACAGAGAAAAAGAGAGAGAGGGGGGGGGGGGAAATGAAAGAGAAAGAAGAAAACAGAGAGAGGCAGAGATAGAAACAGAAAAAGAGGGAGAGAGAGAGAGAGAGAGAGAGGGGATGAATGAAAGATCAGAGAAAAAGGGAGGAACAGAAGAGGCATACGCAGTAACAGAGAAAGAGAGAGAGGAATGAAAAACAGAGAGAAAGAGAAGGAACAGACGAGAGGCAGAGGTAGGAAAGAGAAAAAGAGAGAGAGGAATGAAAGACGAGGGGGAAGAGGGAAAACAGAAAGAGGCAGAGGTATGAACTGACAAAGAGAGAGAGGAATGTGAAAAAACAAGAAAGAGGTGGAGAAATAGAACTGGGCAGGCAGAGATAGGGACAGAGAAAGAGAGAGAGGGGGGGGGGGGAATGAAAGACGAGAAAAAGAGGAAGGAAAACAAAGAGAGGCAGATGTAGAAATAGAGAAAGAGAGAGAGAGAGGAATGAAAGACAAGAGAGAAAGAGAAGCAACAGAGAGAGGCAGAGATAACAACAGAGAAAGAGAGGAGAGAGGAATGAAAGATGAAGAAGGAAAAGGGGCGGAGAACAATGTGCCAAGAGCACCCCTCCCCCTCCCCCCTCCCACACCCAAAACAACCATTTCTTGCTGAGGTGTCGGCTAATACCATCAGTTGGCGTCTTTCTCTTGTTGACAACACAAAGAACATCGAGGGAAGGGAGGGAAGGATGGAGGGAGAGAAAGAGAGAGAGAGACAGAGACAGAGACAGAGACAGACAGACAGACAGACAGACAGACAGACAGACAGACAAAGACAGAGACAGAGAGGATGAGTAAGAGACAAAAAGAATCGGAGGTAGAGAGGGAGGGAGATGGAGGAGAAAGTGAAGGGGAAAGGGACTGGGAGAGAGACAGAGGGATTTTTTTTTATATCGAGGATAATGGAATAAGCACTTGTGTGCTTTTTTTACACCCAGTCCCTGTGTGTATGCAGTTTTGTAGATTTTATCATCCGTTCCCACCAGCACATAATGTCCTACTCTTACGAAAAGCGGAACAGGATATAACGTGCGTGCAAGATGTTTTGCGTGCGTTCGCACACGGGGCCTCAGTTTATAGTCTCATCCGAAGGACTTTTGGGGAGAGTGGAGTCTGCACTGATGTTAACTCCAGGAAAAATATCCCCCTTGAACGGGAATCGAACCCGGGGTCGTCAGATTGCAAGCGCAATGTTCTAACCACTAGGCTATCCCGTCCCCCCAAGAGAGAGAGAGAGATAGAGAGAGAGAAAGAGAGAGAGAGAGAGAGAGAGAGAGGAGAGAGAGAGAGAGTGAGAGAGAGAGAGAGAGAGAGAGAGAGAGAGATGGAAGGAGAGAAAGAACGGATGCATACAGAGACAGAGAGAAAGACTAGGC
>CM054160.1:3168251-3255751 GCA_028751875.1 Rapana venosa | reverse complement strand
GGCTAGTAGAAAATATCAAATTTGTTGATATCTAAAGAACACTGATATAATACTTGATAAACGCTGCTATGTTAACTAGTATCCCAAAGATAGAAGTGTACGTCTAGAAACTGCTGCACCAACTCTTGGAAGTAGCATGACAAATGTGTGTCTAATTTTGGAAAGCTCTATCAAATTTGACAATACCCAAGGAAGATTGGAAGAAGCTGGCATATCATTGCTTTGAGAAAACCCCTGGAAAACTGCAGTACGTTTAAGATAAAAAAAACCCACTGTTAAGCTTGTTGAAATTAGACACAGAACTCCTGTTGATAGACCCCTGGCCCTGCATCTAAGAACACCAGTCTGAAAGGCCTTACAATAAGCATAGGAGCCGTGGTCAGATTTGGTAATAAAGCTTAAACAACAACACAGCTTTGCGTTAAAAAACACTCTAAGACGTGTTATACTATCAACAACAACAGCTATATTTTCAGAAACCCTACCAACTTTGTTTCTAAGCAAGCAACAGTCTGTGAACCCTTAAAAACTTGTTGAAGGCTCCCAAGAAGCACCCCTGTACACTGAAAAAAGCGCTGTTAAACTGGTGAGTATTTAAAAACTGTTTGCTCAGGCTTAAAAAGTGCTGAAAAAATAACCTAACAAATACATTACCAATCTGAAAAGTGCTTTTAAAACTTGATATACCTAACGAGACAGACAGCTTGAAAATCACAGTTCATAAAACCCAAGATACACAGATTTACATACTTATTAGACCACTGCCGAACTAACTGAGAGTATCAAAGAGATATATAAATTTTGAAAATATCTTATAACTTTTCCATTCAAAAATAGCTGCCAAAGACATGAAAACACAAGAAAAACAGGTACAAGTTTGAAAAGTTCTGTCATACTTGTTGTCACTTAAGGTATGTAAGTATAAACTTGAAATACACTGCCACATTAATTTATGAACATTCAAATGACATAGTTGTAAGTCTGCAAACTACTGCTAATTTTTCAGTCCACAGCTAGCTTTTCAGCAAGGCATCACCTTTGGTGGAACTCCATTCATATCCCCCCCCCCCCCCCCCCCCCCCCCCCCCCCCCCCCCCCGCACCTCCCCACCAAATACTGCGTCAGATGCTTAGCCATATTATTATGTGTAAGTCAATACATGGGTCAAACCTCAAATGCATACTTTGAATTTACCTGTTTCAGGGACTTTTGAAATGCTGACACAATCCACAAAATGTTAAAGATGCATGCTCGAATCTTTGCATGTGTGTATACATAAAAGGATAATATGCCAACAGGTCTGCACCTGAGCTGACCTGGAAGATTACAGCCATGCTTACCTTAGTCCCCTAGGCACCACCAAGATTTAAACCCATAACTTCCAGACCCTCTGAACCAGAAGCATGTGCTGTAACCACTTACCTATTCCACTGCCACACTTACGAAGCTACTTCAGGACTGTTTGTACGAGTTTGGAAAGTGCTGTTGCCATAACCACTCACTGTCAAACTTGCACAGATGCTTTAGGATCACATGTATGAAACTAGAAAGTGCTGTCAAACTTGTTGACACCCAGACAACTTGGAAAAGTATGGAAAACGCTGTCAAACTTGTTAACAATAACCAGGAGACCTACCTTTTAAGTCTGAGAAGTGCTGTCAAACTTGTTAACAATAACCAGGAAACCAATTGATAAGCTTCAGAAGTACTGTCAAGCTTGTTAAGACCCAGCTAGCTAGTACAGATAGCTTGGCAATTGCTGCCATGGTCAAACATGTCCATATCTGAACACTCCAAATAGAGGATATGGAAGCAATATCAAACAACCTGATCAATACTCGTGCGATATAATGCAGACAACTCCAGTCAACACTCTTACAACATAATACAGTATGGTCAAGTCAATACTCATACAACATAATGCAGACAACTCCAGTCAATACTCATACAGCATAATGCAGACAACTCCAGTCAATACTCATACAACATAATACAGTATGGTCAAGTCAATACTCATACAACATAATGCACACAAGTCAATACTCATACAACATAATGCACACAAGTCAATACTCATACAGCATAATGCAGACAACTCCAGTCAAAGAAGCAGAATAGAAAGTCTTCTAGAGTATGTTATGATGATTCTCAAGAAGGACCTTCCATTTCCATCGTAGAACTATTTCGGTCAGTGACTAAAACTTGTCAATCAATACCCTGAACAATATTGTCATGGCTCTAGATCAGCCAGTGAACATTCAGGCATGCATTACAATATTGAGAAAACGCCAACTTACTCATGACTCTTACAGTTTACAAATAGTATCTAAGTTTTCAGCTGCAAATATTGTCCCCTGAAGTTTAAGAATGCAAACAGTCCTTGAAAATATACTAGTGCTCATTTTCTTTGCAATTTGAAGTCTGTAAAGCACTTTTTTTAAAGAGAAAATTGACAAAAGAGAAAAGTAACGTTCTGTAGAGTAAATGTAGAATAACTGATGGTATTATAGATATAACCAGTTCCTATGACATAAACACAGTTAATGGTCCTCGTTGAACAATGATGGGCTCAAATCCCGCCAAAGTCAAGAGCTATCCTATTTTGAGACAGCTTCTATTGAGAGCTGAAGATGTGGTACATGCTGTACCCACTTCACCACTGCAGTTTGAGGGGTTTGCTCCATCATCAATTGATAAAACACTGGGTGTCTATACTTGTCAGGACTAGTTAAAAGCCAGATGTGTTGTCAAAGAAAGTAACGGCTCTGTAACATGGTAATAAATCCAGCTGAGCTTTTACACCATTATAACTGGCATCATCTGCCATTTCAGTAAGCATTATGCTGTAACAGACAAAGGATCTCTGATTCAGTGGTATACGTGTCTTATGTCAACATTAGCACTATACTGAAGCCTTATATTCTGAAGGAGACTGTTACTGGAAGGATATGGTTCAGCTCTCAGGATAGATGCCTTGGTCTGGGTCTGTGGTTACACTATTCACGTCATTGGCAGATCATCAGCAGGGGACTAAGTGGTGTTTTGAGCATGCTGGATTACTACAACACTACAGACCACCACCCAAAACCATCAGCAGTGCAGGGCCTGTTCTTGTCTGTGGCTTTACGCTGATCTCTCTCATTAGGAGCTCCCAATAGACTCAGGACTTCAAGGATGCAACAACAACAAAATAAACTGGTGGGAGCTGTAAGAGATAAGACTGGGATGAGTACCATTGGAAAACAACACTGATACATCATAGAAGAAAATACAATCGTTTATCTAATTCTAAGCCCTAAACTGTTGACCCAAAGTTAGACTTCTTGACACCTCAAGATTCAAGAATACTTTAATGTCTCAACTAGAGAAATTATGAGCAGCATTTTAAAGTTATAATTACACAGCATGCATTATTAAACAATACAGATTAAGAAATAATAATAATAATAATAATAATAATAATAATAATAATAATAATAATAATGTATGGAATTTATATAGCTCTGAATCTTGTAAAGCAACAAATCAAAGTGCTCAAATAACACAGTGTTGAAGATAAAGATAACACATACCACAACCATTCCCTTTTCCACAACTTTTTTTTCCACCCAGAGAGAACCTTCACACCATTCACATTCATAAACTGTTTATAAAAGTTTTACAAGCACCGTCCACCACACACTCAAACTGTCCACCTCTTCAGATATGCAACACAATATTTCCACTTCTCAAAGCCAAATCCCTCTAAGAACCAAACCAAAGTATGCAAGGAAAACGAATGAAGCGGAAGGTCAGTTTACACATGATCACAACCCATCTGCCAAACACAGAGGAACAACGTGAGGTCCCGCCAATAATCGACATTGATTTTCCCACCACTGCAGTGTCCTGAAATCCCCGCTGCTGCTGCTGCTGCTGCAGTCTCGTCTTCGTCCAGCCCTTCTCCATTCAGACTGAAGTGTGCTGGCGTGGGACTGGACGTGTCTTATAACCAGCACAAACGGCGCGTGCAGCCTCTTTCTGGTTTGGTTTTGTTTTTTGTTTTGTTTTTAGTTCAGGGGGCCCTGGCTTCCACGTGCATTGTATCAGGTTACATCATCCCCCTGGGAATACATTGTTTGGTCAGGAGTTGAGGCTGTAGAGGAAATTTCATTTCCAGGTGGCTGGATTACTACCTGTCTCTCCAGGATTATTGTTGTTGTTGTTCTGGGTTTATTGGAGGTCCATTGATGTTTTTTTGTGGTTTAGTGTTGTTCCTGGTTTGTTGTTGTTGTTGTTGTTGTGCTTGGTATATTGTTGTTCTTTGTTTTATTGTGTTCTGGCTTTGTTGTTGTTCTAGGCTTATTGTTGTTCTGGCTTTATTGTTGTTCTGGGTTTATTGTTATTCCTGGCTTATTATTTGTGGTTTATTGCTGTGGTTTAGTTTTGTTCTTGGCTTATTGTTCTTCTGGGTTTATTATTGTGCTGGGTTTATTGTTGTTCCTGGTTTATTTTTTATTCCTGATTTATTGTTATTACTGGTTTATTGTTGTTCCTACTTTATGTATTGGTTTTCCTGTTTTATTATTGGTTTGGGTTTATAATGATTCCTGGTTTATTTTTTGTTCTGGGATTATTGTTGTTTTGGGTTTATTGTTATGTCTGGGTTGTTGTTGTTTTGTGGTTTATTACTGTTCCTGGTGGTTTTGTTGTGTTTATTATTGTCTGGGTTTATTCTTTTATTCCTGGTTCATTTTTATTGCTGGTTTATTGTTGTTCTGGGTTTATTGCTATTCTTTGTTTCTTGTTATTTGTGTGTTTTATTGTTGTTCCTGGTTAATTATTATTCTAGGTTATGGTTCTGGATTATTGTTGTTTTTGCCTTGAGTGAGTTTGTTATACGCTTATTGTTTTCGTGGTTCGTTCTTTTTTGTTGTTGTTTAAATTCATTGTTGTTCTGATTTTATGGCTCTAGTTCATTGTATTTCTGGCACACTTTATCATCTGGTTCTTCAATCCAGCTTGGTGTTGTTCAAGTTTTGGTTTGGTGTCTTGTTTATTAGTTGTCTTTTTTTCTATCATAGCGTTGTTTATTATATTATAGATTATACATATTACTGTTTTTGTTCAGTGTCGTTATTATGGATGAGTATTGTTTTTGTTTAGTTTTAGCATGTTATGGTAGACTGCTCTCTTGTTGCCTGGGCTCAGTGACTGTCTACAAGTTAGGGATGGAGGGGACGCAAAGGAGTACCATGTCACATCTTTTCGAAATATGCCTTATTCTTGTGTGTGTGTGTGTGTGTGTGTGTGTGTGTGTGTGTGTGTGTGTGTGTGTGTGTGTGTGTGTGTGTGTGTGTGCGTGTGTGTGTGTGTGTGAGAGAGAGTGTGTGTGTGTGTGTGTGTGTGTTAGTGTGTGTGAGTGTGTGTGTGTGTGTGTGCGTGCGTGACGCACGCGTGTTTGTGTGCGGGTTTTTGTGTGTGCATGCATGTCGGGCGGGCACTGCACTGTCTGGAACTGTATAATATTGTATATTATCACCGTTATTATTATTTGTAATAATACGTGTTTGTTGTGCATACTGTATGAACTGCCTTTCCTTCCGACAGGTTTGCTGTCATTTAAGCCAGGTTGCGCTCTACAGGGCGGTGTTGTCGCCACAAGTACAGCGCCACCCATCTCAGAAGTGTTAGTAAAGTGTGTATACATAATATTTAGTACACCACTCTCTTGCTGTTGTGGGCTCTTTAACTGTTCAAAAGTCGTGCTAGAAGGAAACTCGAATCGGCTCCTTGTCACAACTTTTCGAAATGTGCCTTATTCTTGGGTGTGTGCATTTGCGCCTGCACGTGTGTGTGCATGCACGCTTGTTTGTGTGTTCTTATTTTTGTGTGTGCATGTTGCGCTAGGGGACGGGATAGCTCTGTGGTCGGAGCACTCGCTTTCCCCCAGCCAAGTTAAGCAGCGTCCAGTGTGGTTACCAGTTCGATGGGTGACCGTTTGTGCGCCTTGGCTTCAGTACAGTTCCCCCAGTTCACCTAGCTGTAAATGGGTACCTGCCCTCTTTGGGGTCAGGGAAGGTAAAGCAGCGAGGGAGAGGAGATGGGCGCGCCCTCAATATGCTGGCCCCTAGAGAAGCTGAGATCTCTGCTACGACCTTCTAGGTTATGGGACACCTTTACCTTTATAATGCGCTGGCCTTGCAGTGTCTGGAAATGCATCATATTGTATATCGTTATTATTATTTGTACTAATATGTGTTGTTCAGTATACTGTATCTGTCATGCGTTCCCACATGCCTGCTAAACTCAAACAAGGGTGCCCTCTTCGGGGCGGTGTTGTCGCCACAAGAACGGCGCCACCCTTATCAAAGATATTATTCAAGTGTGTATGCATATAGGGGGACGGGATAGCTCAGTGGTCAGAGCACTTGCTTTCCCCCAGGCAAGGTTAAACAGCATCGAGCGTGGTTACCACTTGGGTGGGTGACCGTTTGCGCAGCTTGGCTTCAGCGCAGTCCCTCAGTTCACCCAGCTGTAAATGGGTACCTGCCTCTTTAGGGTCAGGGAAGGTAAAGCAGCGAGGGAGAGGAGATAGGAGCCGCCCTCAATATGCTGGCCCCTAGACAAGCTGAGGTCTCTGACACCTCGCTCCCCTACGACCACATAGGTTATGAGACAACTTTACCTTTACCTTTTAAATTGTTGTTGTTTCGATGCATTATTGTTCTGACATTGTGTTCTTGTGGCTTTCTGTTAAGTGTTGTTGTTGTTGTTCTAGATAATTATTGTTCGTTGTTGTTCTGGTTTATCTTCGATATGTTCATTGTTGTTCTCGGTTATTATTACGTTCAGTATTGTTGTGGCTTATTGATTATGTTCATGGTTGTTGATCTGGCTTATTATCGCTCTGTTCATTGTTGTTCCACCTTACTGTCTTATGTTCAGGGCTATTATAACTTTTGTTGTGATGTTCATCATTGTTCTGACTCATTGTTTTCATGTCCGTGGTTGTTCTGGGTTCGTGTTTTTATGTTCATTGTTGTTTTGACTTATTTTTGGCACACTCATCACTGCTGTAGCTTATTGTTGTTTTGTTTATGTTGTGCTGCCTTACCGTTGTTATGTTCATGATTATTCTGGATATTTTTGTGAATGTTCATTGCTTTTGTGGCTTATTTTTCATATTGTTTGTTGTTTGGATTTATCTGTGTTATTGTTACAGTGTTGTTCTAGCATACTCTTCTTAGTGGGCAAGTTAGCAGACTGGTCAGAAAGTCGCATTCGTTGTTCCACGGATGATTGAGGGCTTGGGTTTGAATCTCCATGATGTGATTGCTGTTTGGGGTTTATTGTTATTCCTGGTTTATTATTGTGCTCAGTTATCGTTACTGGTTTATTGTTGTGCTGGGTTTACATTTATTCCTGGTTTATTGTTGTTCTGGGTTATTGCTATTTCTGGTTTAATGTTGTTTGGGGTGTCTTTTATTCCTGGTTTGTTGTTGTTCTACGTTATGTTATTATTGGTTATTGTTCTTGATTATTGTTGTTTTGACTTGTTTGAGGTTTTTTTGTTTTTTGGGGGTTTTTTGGTGTTTTTTGGGGGGGGGCTTGTTTTTGTTTTAAACCTTATCGTTTCCGGTTTTTTTTTCTCTCTCTCTTTCGTGATTAGAGGGAAACCTTTACCCTGGGAATAAGATTGGTGTTGATTCCACCCCCCCCCCCCCCTTTCCGAAACCAAGAGCAAAATAAAAGCAGCAACAACAAGGGGAGATGAATTAACCAAATTACCCCACCCCCCCCCCCCCCGAAAAAAAATCTCCATAATATAAAGGAGAACAAACCATGTAAATAGTATCGTTTTGGCTAACGGAAAGATAACGTCAAAAATGTCATTGTACTTGTTTTTTATAGGGACAGCAACAGCAATAGTCACCGTCACTATCACCGATCCCTCAGATTCCGAATCCTTCGGGGCGCCTTCGCATCTTTGTCAACCACCTTTCTCCAGTCCTCTCGTCTCTCAGCCGCCCTCAGGGTGTCTCTCAGCTCCATGCCTGTCCACTCTCGAATGTTGGTAGAATCACACACACACACACAGACACACACACACACACACACACACACACACACACACACTGACACACGCTCACACACAGACACACACACACACACAAACACACAGACACACACAGAGACACACACACACACACACACACACACACACACACACACACACACACTCACACACACACACACACACACACACAGATAGACAGAAAAATAGAGACAGACTGAAACAGATAGAAAGACAGGGATACCCAGACGCAGAGACAGTGAGATTACAGACACACAAACAGACAGACAAACAGACAAAATGAGACACATACACAGGGACAGTGAGAGACAGACGCACACACAGACGGACGGACACGCCATGTCAATTAGCGTTGCCTTGTTAAGGGAAGGGAGACAAAAACTCCTTCACAACCAGAATTTCGAGATGACATGATTAACCCCCTTCGACCTTGCTCTTGGTGTTGCACACTATTAATTTTTGCAACCATCTCTCTCTCTCTCTCTCTCTCTCTCTCTCTCTCATCAATTGATGTATCCCTAAGGGCGGGGCCTGAATGTGAAAAAAGCACATGGGTGCTCATTCATTATCCTCGAAATAAACTGTCATTCTCTCTCTCTCTCTCTCTCTCTCTCTCTCTCTCTCTCTCTCTCTCTCAGAAGAACGTGTCAGGCTTGCCAGACTTCGTAAAGGGAAGCAGTGTACTAACACACAACACGCAGAGACAATGGTGAGTGCTGAGCGGGAATTACATCATCTTGTGGACCTGATCTGGTCTTACATGGGCTGACTTCGCTGGCTGTAGACTGGAAAAGGAAAGGCTGTTTTGAAAATTGAGACACGGACAATAATGTATCGAATCTTGATGTACATACCACTACTGCCATGGTTTCCATGTCATTGTAATCGCGTCGCGTTCGATATCATTTGTTACCGCGCCACAGCGCTATATGGCTTGATTGCTAAATAGCAATAAACTTTGTCAATTCTCTCTCTCTCTCTCTCTCTCTCTCTCTCTCTCTCTCTCTCTCTCTCTCTCTCTCATCTTCCCATCAACCACCCTTTGCTCCATGATCCTGCTTCCCTTCCCCCTCCCCCTCCCTTTTCCACCATTGTAATTATCCATAATTATCCACCAAACCCCACTGTCCCCTCTCTAATCCTATTCCGCTCACTTTCTTCCTTCCTATTCCTCTGTCTTTTTATTTTGTTTTTGTTTTTGTCGTTTGTTGTTTTGGGTGTTCTTTTGTTTGGGGTGTTCTTTTCTTTTCTTTTCTTTCTTTCTTTCTTTCTTTGTCTTTCTTTCATTCATTCTTTCTTTCTTTCTTTCTTTCTTTGTCTTTCTTTCTTTCTTTGTCTTTCTTTCTTTGTCTTTCTTCTTCTTCTTCTTCTTCTTCTTCTTCTTCTTCTTCTTCTTCTTCTTCTTCTTCTTCATCTTCTTCTTCTTCTTTGTTTGTTTGTTTGTTTGTTTGTTTGTTTGTTTGTTTGTTTGTTTGTTTGTTTTGTTTCACCAAGCAAGTCGTTACATTTCAAAGTGAGTGACGATGGTAATTATGACGCAGCAGTAGCTGCAGCAGAGGCCGCAGCAGCAGCAACAACAACAACAACAACAACAATGATAATAAGACGAACGACCCCAACGGTGATGCTGACAACGGTGATGCTGACAAGGATGATGATGACAACTGTGATGCTGACAACGATGATGATGACGACAACGATGATGACAATAATGATAATGATGTAAAGAGTAGGATGTTGAAAGAAAGATTGAGTGAAAGAAAGAAAATTGAAATCGATGTAAAAATAAAATACTACTCTGCAGGGGCACGTTAGTAAAAAAAGGATCTATCTATCTATCTATCTATCTATCTATCTATCTATCTATCTATCTATCTATCTATCTATCTGTCTATCTATCTGTCTGTCTATCTATCTATCTATCTATCTATCTATCTATCTATCTGTCTATCTATCTGTCTGTCTGTCTATCTATCTATCTGTCTGTCTATCTATCTATCTATCTATCCATCTGTCTGTCTATCTGTCTGTCATTCTATCTATCTATCTATCTATTTATCTATCTATCTATCTATCTATCTGTCTGTCTGTCTGTCTATATATCTATCTATCTGTCTGTCTATCTATCTATCTGTCTGTCTATCTATCTATCTGTCTGTCTATCTATCTGTCTGTCTGTCTGCCTATCTATCTGTCTATCTATCTATCTATCTATCTATCTGTCTGTCTGTCTATATATCTATCTATCTGTCTGTCTATCTATCTATCTATCTATCTGTCTGTCTGTCTGTCTATCTATCTATCTATCTGTCTATCTATCTATCTATCTATCTATCTATCTATCTATCTATCTATCTATCTATCTATCTGTCTGTCTGTCTATCTATCTATCTATCTGTCTATCTATCTATCTATCTATCTGTCTATCTATCTGTCTGTCTATCTATCTATCTATCTATCTGTCTGTCTGCCTATTTATCTATCTATCTGTCTGTCTGTCTGTCTGTCTGTCTGCCTATTTATCTATATATCTATCTATCTATCTGTCTGTCTGTCTGTCTATTTATCTATCTATCTGTCTATTTATCTATCTATCTGTCTGTCTGCCTATTTATCTATCTATCTATCTATCTATCTATCTATCTATCTATCTATCTGTCTGTCTGTCTATCTAGCTGGGTTTGTTGGTGGGTTGTTGGGTTGTTGTTTTTTTTTGGGGGGTTTGTTGCTGTTTGATTGTTGTTTTTCTTTTTTTGTTTTTTTCTTTTGTTTGCTTGTTGATATTTTTGTTTGTTTTTTGTTTGTTTTGGTTTGTTGTTTGTTTGTGGGGTTCTTTTGTTTTGTGTTTGTTGTTGTCTGTTTTTTTTAAAATCTTTTTTCCCCTTTGCTTCTATTGTTTGAGAGTATGAGTATTGGGGTCATTATTAAGATGTATTCCCACGGGCGGGGACTGGATGTAAAAAAGCACATGAGTACTTATTCATTATCCTGGTAATACAAGAATTTGTCTCTCTTACTTATAATGTGTAGATATTCTTTTTCTGACTTAATTGGGGTTTTTTCCTCCTCTTTATTGTGTGAGTGTATGGGTATTGGGCTTACTTTATCATCATGACGTTCAATTTGTATGAGTATAATCAAAAAGTGTTGATGGTGATCTGTGCTGTCTTGAGTATTATATATTTAGTATTATCCCTGAAACACACACACACACCACACATTCTCTCTCTCTCTCTCTCTCTCTCTCTCTCTCTCTCTCTCTCTCTCTCTCTCTCAATGACTGTATAAGTTTGGATTTCCTCTTTTCTGTTGTTTATTGTTTTTATTGTGTGAGTGTATGGGTATTGAGGTTATTTTATTATCACGACATATAATTTGAACGAGTATAATAAACAAAAAAGAGTGTTGATGGTGATCATGTACTGTTTTGAGAATTATATATTTAATATTATCTCTGAAATACACACACTCTCTCTCTCTCTCTCTCTCTCTCTCTCTCTCTCTCTCTCTTTGGAAGGGTGTTTTTTGTCTGCTTTTTTGTTGTTGTTGTTGTTGTTGTTGTTTGGTTTGTTTTATTTTCTTATTTTTTTCTTTTTTCTTTTTTGTTTGTTTGCTTGCTTTTTTTTTTTTTTTTTTTTTGGGGGGGGGGGGGGGGTCTGGGGTATGTTTTGTCTTTTGCTCGTCTGGGGTTGTTTGTTTGTATGTTTGTTTGTTTTTTCTTCTTCTCTCTTTTTCTTTAAAAAAAAGTTTTTTCCCTTTGCTTCTTCTGCTTGAAAGTATGAGTACTGAGTGCATTTTTAAATGTGACCCCATGGGCGGGGACTGGATGTAAAAAAGAACATGAATACTTATTCATTATCCTGGAAAAAAAGAATTTGTTTCTATTACTTACAATCTGTAGATGTTCTTTTTATGACTTTATTGGCTTTTCCCCCCTCTTTATTATGAGAGTGTATGGGTATTGCACTTATTTTATTACCATGACATTCAATTTGCATGAGCATAATTAAAAAGTGTTTGTGTTGATCGTGTGTCTATGTGAGTATTACATATTTAGTATTATCCCTGAAACACCCCACCCCCCCCACTCCCACCCCCACACACACACACTCAAACACACACACACACACACACACACACACGCTCAAACACACACACACACCACACACACACACACACACACACACATACACACACACACTCACTCACTCACCCACTCATATTCTCTCCCTAAACGACTGTATAGTTTTAAATTTCTTCTTGGTTTGTTTCTTGTTTTTATTGTGTGGATGTATTGGTATTAAATTTATTTCATTATCATGACATATAATTTGAAACGAGTATAATCTAAAATGAGTGTTGATGGGATCGCATACTGTTTTGGGATTTATATATTGGATATTCTCTCTGAAATACACACACACACACACACTCTCTGTCTCTCTGTCTCTGTCTCTCTCTCTCTCACCTTTTATCGTCCTGCTTATAGTCATAGTATAACCTGATGAAGGATTCATATTTTTATATTTTCAATACGTTATTGGACTTGCCTCTGTACTTAAGTTTTAATGAGTGCCCTATTTCAATATCTTATAATTATGTGTAACAAGTATGTGTACCATTTGACAATGTGTAGATGTTTATCTTTATGACTTATTAAGTTTGGTTGTGTTATTTTTCTTGGCTTTGTTGTTGCTCTTGTTCTTGTTGTTGTTGTTTGTCTGTTTTTCTCTTTTTTATCATCTTTTGTTGGTTTGGTTTTTCCTTCTCTTTTGTTTGTTTGTTTGTTTGTTTGTTTTGGTTGGGGTTTTTTGGGGGGTGGGGGTAGGGGTGGGGTATTCTTAGGATTTTCTTTTAATTGCTTGCTTGGGGGGGGGGGGGGTGGCGAGGGTTGCTGGGGGGGAGCTGTTTTGAAAAGGGTTATTTCCCCTTGTTTTTATTGTGAGACTGTATAAGTATTGGGTTATTATTATTAAGATGTATCCCTAACGGGCGGGGACTGGATGTAAAAAAGCACATGTGTGCTTATTCATTATCCTCGAAATAAAAGAATTTGTCATTGTCATTGTCATTGTCATTGTCTCTCTCTCTCTCTCTCTCTCTCTCTCTCTCTCTCTCTCTCTCTCTCTCTCTCTCTCTCTCTCTCTCTCTCTCTCTCTCTCTCTCACCTTTTATCGTTTTGCTTATAGTTATAGTTGTTGTGTATCTTGATGAAGGATTCATACTTTATATTTTCAATATTTTATTGGGCTTGTCGGCTGTACTTAAGTTTTAATGAATGCCCTATTTCAATATCTTATTATTATGTGTAACAACTATGTGTACCATTTTATAATGTGTAGATGTTTATTTTTATGCTTTTATAAGTTTGGTTGTTGTTTTTTTTTTCTTGGTTTGTTGTTGTTGTTTGTTTTTTCTCTCTCTTTTTCTTTTTTTTTTTTTCTTTTTTTTTTTTTTTTTTTTGGGGGGGGGGGTGTTTTTGTTGGTTTGTGGGGGTGGGTTTTTGTGTGGTGTGGGGGGGGGGGGGGGGGGGGGGGGGGGGAGAGGGGGGAGGGGATTGGGGGGAGGGTGGTTAGGGTTTTCTTTTATTTGTATGTTGTGTTGTTGTTGTGGGTTGTTTTTTTTTAATTTTGTTGTTTACTTTTGTGGTTTTTTTGCTTTTTTTTTTTTTTTTAATTTATTTGTGTGTTTTTGTTTTTTAAAGGGTAATTTCCTTTGTTTCTACTGTGTGAGAGTATAAGTATTGGGTTATTATTAAGATGTATCCCTACGGGCGGGGACTGGATGTAAAAAAGCACATGAGTGCTTATTCATTATCCTTGAAATAAAAGAATTTGTTATTGTCTAGCTAGCTATCGATTTATCTGTCTGTCTTATTTTCTATCTGTCTACGTCTGTTTGTCTGTCCACCACTTCAAATTTTACATGACTATAAAATTACTGAAGACTTATTGCCTTGTTCAAAGTCGTGTTGTGAGTAGCAAGAAAAAAAAGTCGCAGCAAACGTCAGTTCTTGTCGCTGATTGGTTGAAAATAGTTATACCGCGAATTTGACACAGGCGCGCAGAGTTACTCGCCTTAGCGTAATGTGAGACGAGGTGAGCGCGAATTCAATTCAGGCCACTTTGCAGCAGGAAGCATGCTGTTGACAACGTTGGAGGCCTTAGCTGTTCATTTTTCCCGAAGGTAGATATCATGCTGTCTCCAAGTTTGTTGGTCTTCGAATATCGACCATTGTATGTTTGGTAAGATTTGCATTGCTTTTTAAATGCCTCCCGAGTTGTAAACTTTGCTTTCCATCACACATTTACAGTGCAACCGAGCCTTTTGAAGTTTCTAAACTACAGCCGGCCTTTTTGACGCAGTGATTATTGACGAACTTTCCGTTTGTTTTAAATTTGTGAGAAGCCCCGTATTTTGATGGGGCTGGGGCTTTGCAGACACAGATGTGTCAAACAGTGAAACTGTCCAATATTAGTCGCACTGTGGGAGTTGCTCTTTAAAAAAAAATCTGAGTGGCTGTGCATCCTACTGGTGGTTTGTTGTAGCCACAACATTATGCAGATGAATTTTTGTCTTTCTGAGTTTCTCTCCAGCCCATTTTTAATGACGAAGGGTCAAGTACATGATAAAAAAAAAGAAAATTCTGTGTTAAAGCTCTTTGTATCGAATATCGAGTTACGGAAGATTTCGCAGCATGAAATTCGGGCTTGCTTTTCCCAGGGAGAGCAGGTTGTGACAAGAGTAGCCTGCCCATTTAAAAATATATATTTCATTTTCATGTTTGCCTGTGTATTGGTTTACCTATCAGAGTGACTTTTTGAGCAATATTTGCCAGGGAAAACTAGGTTTTTTTTGTTTGTTTGTTTTTTGGTTTTTTTTTTGGGGGGGGGGGGGGGTTAAGGAGGAAATTTTTATGTGGTACTGTAAGATTCTGGTTCCTTGTAAGGAGTAATGGTGCATGTTAAAGCTAAACTCCTTAAGGAGTCAGTGGAACACTGCACTGAAATATTGAGGAATGTATATGGGGCAAGATGAACCTAGCAGTACCCGGTCTTCCCGGGTGGCCAACTGCATTATAGGCATCCATACCACAGGCCATAGCTGGCCTACCTTTAAAAAGAAAACACAATGGCATCCTTTTATGTATGAATCTGTGCATGCAAGATGTTATGAGAGGATGTCGGTGAGAAATTGAAAAGTAATTGTCTTTGAACTTCAAGGTAAATTTTGGGGGGGATTCATAAGTGAGTCCAATTTTTTTTCAGAACGTGTTCACAGTAGACCCTTTTATAACCAGTTTTCTGATCAATATCTAATAGGCCAGTGGGGAAAAAGTTGTGAAACATATACAAACTGACAGCATAACATTTTTAGTTTGTTGGTCATTATGGGGTTTTATTTTCATTGATATAATATATTCCTTCAGTCATTCATAGTTATTATCATTAAAAGAGACCAAAACTATCCCATCCTACCTAATGCATTTTTTCATTATCTGACAGGAAACGAAGATGAGACCCTGTAAGCTGGAGAGGGACGGATGCCACAAGATTCAACTTGCCCACAACACACTGCACTGCCCTCATGACCACCAGATTGTTGCCAACAACACACAGCCTGCAAAATCCACAGCACTGCCCAGACGTCTATGGAGCTGCGGAAGAAGCGAGTCAAGAGGTAAAGACTGATTTTTTTTGGTTCAGTAAATCAAGTGGAATCCAGAAGGTTTTTTTCACTGCAGTTGGATGTTTTGATGTAATTTATGGTATACCAGTAACAAGACTGCAGACATGTCTGTTCAGACAGGAAAATCAGGAGATAAGGATATAGCTTTTTGGTACTCATAAACCTGAATGGGTGACACAGGTCCTCCCGAATATGAAATGCCAGATTTATTCTATCAAACTAGACTTGGGATTGCCATTCAAAATCTAGGATGTCTGCAGCATGAGGTTGGATGAACAAAATGTCCGTGTGGATCAGCACTCTTTTTTCCTTGCCTAAAAAAAAATTATTTCAATATAATTTCCTACATCAGTATAAGCAAAATGTGCTGGAATGGACATGATCAGATTTTTTTTTAAAAGGCTGAGGATGTTCCACGTTAACATTTTTGGAAGAATAAGCCATTTGTGCCAGTAAGAAAGGATGACAAAAAAATGTTGTCTCTAAAAGGTACATGTACACAGGTGTCATGTTTAGAGATCCATGAAATGAGAATGTGGCTACTTTGATGGTGAGAAAAAATGATGGCACATGCAAAAGATGGGATCACAATTGGTGAAGTTTGGAGTTTTAGCCTAGGTATACAAAAATAGTTGCTGCTGTAGCTTCATGAGATCATCTATGCCACAATAGGGTCATAAGCTAAATCTTGAGACTTGAAACCTTTGTAATTTAAATATGAATCTTAGTTGTGGTGTCATAGAGTCTTTCTCTCTCTCTCTCTCTCATCGTCTCTCATCTAAAGTCTATCGATCTTTTCTCTCTCTCTCTCTCTCTCTCTCACTTTCACACACTACACACACACACACACACACACACACACACACCACACACACACACACACACACACACACAGTAGATGGCTTGATGAAAGAAAAGCAAATGCATTGCTCATTCAATGTACCATCTGGATTTTTTTTTAAACTCATACACGCACACACACACACACACACACACACACACACACACATGCTTGTACTTTTTCACCCCCACCCCATCTGTCTTAAGTTGAGAGTGTCGTATTTATTACTGTCATGTCCTTGTGTTGCCAGATGAATGCCCAGTGCAAGAGACAGAAAGGGAACTGCATAAGAAGCAGAAACACGATCTAAAAACCATTCGACAAAAAGCTCCTTCCATCATGTACCCAGACTGCAACATAACATGCCCCACACACATCAGCCTCTTCAGTCTCCAGAGGGCTTTGTAAACTGAACTCATCTATCTTCCCATGGAACCAGCCATCTCCACCACCTTCATCAGTAAAGGTCAAGCAGTTGTAGTGGACCTCATCAACAAGAACTTCAGGTGGGTGCCACTTCTGGGGTACTAGAAGCACTCTGAACCAACACACCCCTCAAGTCAGGGATAGGAAGAGAAGCTGATGAACACAGAGGTAGAAAAAAAGGCCTGCGGATAGGAGTGATGCAACAACTCCCAACAGACCAGAGACCACACACAAATGCGACAGATTGTTTCTCCTGCATCGGTTTCTACAGCCATAAGCAACGCTGCCCAAATCGGACCAGACAACCGTGAAGTACACAAGATCGACGAAGGCCTGCTGCATAGTGGGTCTTGTCAGCAAGGACTTCAGGTTGACGCCACTGCTGGGGTACGAGACCTCCGAACCGATTTATCCCATGGGCGATATTGCTTTTTTTGGGGCCCCTGGGTAAAGGGCAGGAATGGAGGGAAAAGGAACGCGTAGCGAAGCCCTGAAGGGCTTTAGGCGTCAGATCTGGAGCACGTGCCGCATTGCAATGGCCTTACCGGGACATCCCTTGTCCGGGTGCCAGCGATCTTGACGATAAGCCGTTCCCAAAATTTCCGTCCTCAAAAACTGCCCCTGCAGCGCTCTAAACGTTTGCGACCAGTAAAAGGGAACGGGCCTTAGGCTCGAAACGCACTGTGTTGCCCCAGTCTGTGGTCTTCGCCGATGAAGACCGTTCCCGTTTTCCAGGTCCTTAAAAGACTAAACCTCAGCACTGTACACTTGAAACGTTTGGACAAGGTACAATCCAAAACCGGCCACGAGGCTCGAAACGTTAGGGGGAAAAAAGATCAAAAGAGCAAGTGCAGAAAATTCGCGTTCAAACAAAGTTGAAAGAGGCAGAGATGAAAGGCCCCGGGCCCCGACGCCTCGCACAGTCTCAGGCATGGTGAAGAAACAACCAGCCGGGAACCCCTTTTTTGCATTGCTCACACAGGGAAGTGACCGATTTCACCCAATGTTTATGACACTCGCCCGTTACATATTGCCCCAAATTTTTGTTACCGGTGTTACTTTTTTTACGACTTTGGTCCTTCCCTTAAATCCTGGGCACCAACTTCCAGATTCCCCTTCCACCCCTCTTGCTTAAAAAAATAAAGAAAATTAACAAAATGAGATAAAAGGTAAAAATCAACAAAAAAATCACACAAAAATAAAATTAAGGGAAATGAAATAAACCCAAAAAGCTAAAAAATAAACTAAAAACCAGGAATGTAAAATAAATAAATTTAAAAAAAAATAAAAAAATTAAACCCTAAAAGTAGATAAACAAAAAAAAGAATGTGAAATAAAACTAAATGAATCAAAAAAAATAGAATAAAATCTTTTAAAAAAATTTAAAAAACAAGAGGATGAAAGGAAGCAATCATGGTGTTGGTGTTGAAAAACCCAGCTAAAAGGGATAATGGGCAAAACCCCCTAACACACAACACAACACACCATGGACAAAACTCCACCTACACACACACACACACACACACACCACACACAGGACAAAACTCCCCCTACACACACAACACACACACACACACATATGGGCAAAACTCCACCTACCACACACACCTGGACAAAACTCCACCTACACACACACATGGACAAAACTCCACAACACACACACACAACCCCACACACAGTGGACAAAACTCCACACACCCACACAGAGTGGACAAAAACTCCCCCTAAAACCCCCAACACCACACACAACAGGGGAAAAACCTCCACCTTACACACACAGTGGACAAAACTCCACCTTAAAGACATAAACATTTTTCATGAGCAATCGAAATTCCCCGTCCCTCCTCACATTTTAAGGGGTTTTCCTAATCCCTCTTCCCGTTTTTATTCCCGTGGGATTGAATAGGGCGATAAACCATCTGTGGATCATACTGACGTTTGGGGGAATCGTTTTTTTCAGCATTTTTTTGGCATCGCCTGCAGAACTTGTTCTCTCAAAATCCTCTGGCAAATCTCCACCCTCTACTGATCCCCATCTCTGGGGAGCCAAGACCCTGTATGAGTCATTGCTTCAAAATACTGTGCATCTGGGACCTCGAGCCCTTGTATGTGTCCACTCCTTAGCATTGCGTCATCGGGGGAACTCACACCCCTGTATTGTCACTACCCAGCATGCGCGTCATCTGGGGAAACTAGTACCCTTTGTGTACTTCCTCAGCTTTGGGTGATTCTGGGGAACTCAAGCCCTGTATGTGCCCACCCCTATCAACTTTGGGGTCGTCAGGGGGAACTCGAGACCCTGTATGTGTCACACTCAACTTTGGGTCGTCACGGGGAACTCGAGACCCTGTATTTGTCACTACCTCAGCATTGCTTTTGTCACCCCTGGGGAACTCAAGACCCAATAGTGTCACTACCTCAGCATTGCTGTCATGGGGGAACTCCCCTGTATTTGTCACTAGTGGGCATCGTCGTACCGGGAAAGTCGAGCCCCCTGTACCTAGCATTGGTGCCGTCATCGGGGAATCTACCCAAAACTGTGCAGAGTAAGTTCAAATAGATTTTATCAGAAGCCAGTCTGTTATAAAAGATAACGAATTTGATAGTTAAAATGTGATAGTTTGCTGTACCCATATTTATATAATATATAAAATTATATATATTATATATAAATAAATTATATATAATGTAGTATACATACAACATACATACATACATAAAACACAAACATACACACAGAAAAGTTCACGGGTTTTTCTCTTACAATGAAGGGGTTGGGGGACAATGATAGAAAAATGAAGGCTTACTAATCCCTTTTAAATTTTTTGTTGGGGTTTATCTTTAATACAAGGGAACGGCCCCATAAATCCCTTGTGGTTGATGGGGCAGTAACGTGATAAATTTGAGAGGACTAGAATCTGTTGCATCTGAACTTTTAAGTGAAGGGTATGACAGCCCTGAAGTAGTCTTTGTGGTCAGCGGGGCAATAACTAGTTTGAAATAGAGATGTCGGTGGCGTTTTTACATGTAGAATGAGAATAGCTTGTGTTTTGGTAGCTGCAAATGGGGCATTAGCAATTCAGAGTATCATGGTGTAGAATAGGCAACACACATGTAATTTAAGCAAAACGTGTTTGATCACATTCATTTTATAGTCCATTTGCACTATGTAGTTTAAAGTAGTCTTTCTGAACATTCTCATTTGCCAGATTATAGACTTCATCTAAATTTCTCAATATTTAACAGGTAAGGCTAAATAATATGTGTAATATAGTCCATTTCTTCAGAAAAAAGCCACATTTCATATTGATAAATTTGTTAGAATATTTGTTGAACATCATTTTTAAAAGCCATGTATTGATAACTGGTTCAAAAATCAAGGGTGAGGTAGGAGAGAACTGACATGGGTTAATCTGAAAAGTCTTAGGAACATGAACTATCACTTTGTCATCTTTTGATGGTTTTGTTTTTGCTAATCATTTGTGTTGCTGAGTTTTGTTTTTCAATCCTAATCTTTGGTATGGAATCTGTATCAGGTACCATGTGATGGAGACCAGTCCCAGTGAAGATTTTATCAGACACTGATGCATCCTGTCCGCCAGGTCCGCTTGGAACATGCTGCCAGTCATTCGCTCATGATCACCTGCATGATGTGGAGCCAGCGTAACATGTGCTTCATCACCTCACCTCGCCTATCCCGTAGTTTTGTGGACTGTTGAGGCACCACTGAAGATTTTGCAACCAGCTTCCTCCACTCCATGCACTTTACCCTGGACAAATTCAAGGTTAGAATTTTGCATGTCATTCAGATATTGAAAGTGTTATGTACTTTGGGTGTAAACAGATTCTCTTAAAGAAAGAAAGATGTATTAAATCAAGTTGGGGGTTCTTTTCAACATTCTTTAGCAATAACTATGCGGTGATATCAGAATTTTTTTAATTTGAGCTATTATGAACAAAAAGCTATCGTGTGATATGTCTGCATACTAAAAAAAACACCCGAGCAAAACACCCAAATGATAAAATACAGATTTTTAAAAATTGGAACGTTTTCCAAAGAAAGCACCTGTCAATTACTGGTGATAACAAAATTAAGAGAAAGAACTGACAGAGGTTAAGGGGCGTTAGCAATATATCGTGGACTAGTTTTCATCTTTTTTCATCATTGTACATTATCTTCTTAGAAACGAATTGTGGACTGTTTTTCTTTTTTTTCATCATTTTATAATGACCATCTTACTCTGTACTTGATTTTTCCCATATTAATCTTTGTGATGAAATTCAGGGTTTTTTTCAAGGTACCAACCATATGATTGGTAACAGTTCCACAGTCAAGTCAGCACCATGAAGCACTTCCCCATGACAGCAGCCAGTCAACTTTAAAACGCTGCTGTGGTTCATGCATCGCTGACATCACGCCTTCCTGCATGACATGGAGCCAGGAAGACATGGTCCTCACTTCAGGACAAACTTCAGGTAAAGACATTTTCTTATAATATGGCATTGAACTATACAAAACATTGTGCTGCAGGCTGAAAACGTTTTATTTTTTCTCAGATGCGTTAAGAGGTCGAGAGAATTTAGGCCTATGATCTCTTATCTATGTCCTACATAGCTGGAAACCATGTATTGTAATGTAATGTAGTCTTGTATTTCTTTATACTATTATTCACGGCAGATTTCTCTGCATGAAATTCGGGCTGCTCTCCCGGGGAGAACGCGTCGCCACAAGAGAAGCACCACCCATTTTGTTGTTTTTTCCCCTGTCGGCAACTATTTGTTTCCTATCAGAGTGCTTTTTTCTACAGAATTTTGCCAGGGTCAACTCTGTTAAGCAGCGTCGAGCGTGGTTACCAGTTGGATGGGTGACCGTTTGCGTGCCTTGGCTTCAGTACAGTTCACCCAGCTGTAAATGGGTACCTGCCCTCTTTAGGGTCAGGTAAGGTAAAGCAGCGAGGGAGAGGAGATGGGCGCCGCCCTCAATATGCTGGCCCTAGAGAAGTGAGGTCTCTGACACCTCGCTCCCCTACGACCTTATAGGTTATGGGACTCCTTTACCTTTACCAACTCTTGTTGCCATGGGTTCTTTTATGTGCGCTAAATAATTATGTGTAACACACGGGACCTCGGTTTATCGTCTCATCCGAAAGACTAGCGCCCAGACCACCACTAATGGTCTTAGTGGATAGGGGAAAAGTTTCGGGTCCAAACGGGATTCGAACCCGGACTTTTCGCTTTCTAGACAGGCGCGTTACCTCTAGACCACCGATCCACCCACAGATTTCTCTCACACTGCATGAAATTTGGGTCGCTTTCCCCGGGGAGAGCTACCCCCCCCCTCCACAAGAGCAGAGTCGCCCTTTTTTTTTTTTGCCTGTTTGCATATTGTATTTGGTTTCCTATCAGAGTGGCATTTTTCTCAAGAATTTTGCCAGGGACAACACTCTTGTTGCCATGGGTTCTTTTACGTGCACTAATGCGTATTGCGCATGGGACCTCGGTCTATCGTCTCATCAGTATTGGTAAGGATGACTTTACTGCTTTCAGGAACTCTGGGGTTGGTGTCAATGAAGAACTAGAACATCGTCACCGTATAAAGAACCAGGACATCGTCACCACGTGAAGAACCAGGACATCGTCACCACGTGAAGAACCAGGACATCGTCACCATATAAAGAACCAGGACATCGTCACCGTATGAAGAACCAGGACATCGTCACCGTATGAAGAACCAGGATATCGTCACCATATAAAGAACCAGGATATCGTCACTACATGAAGAACCAGGACATCGTCACCATATAAAGAACCAGGACATCGTCAACGTATGATGAACCAGGTCATCGTCACCACATGAAGAAGAACCAGGACATCGTCACCACATGAAGAACCAGGACGTCGCCACCACATGAAGAACCAGGACATCGTCACCGTATGATGAACCAGGACATCATCACCACATGAAGAACCAGGTCATCGTCACCACATGAAGAAGAACCAGGACATCGTCACATCATGAAGAACCAGGACATCGTCACCATGTAAAGAACCAGGACATCGTCACCGTATAAAGAACCAGGATATCGTCACCGTATAAAGAACCAGGACATCGTCACCGTATGAAGAACCAGGACATCGTCACCGTATGAAGAACCAGGATATCGTCACCGTATAAAGAACCAGGATATCGTCACTACATGAAGAACCAGGACATCGTCACCATATAAAGAACCAGGACATCGTCACCGTATGATGGACCAGGACATCGTCACCACATGAAGAAGAACCAGGACATCGTCACCACATGAAGAAGAACCAGGACATCGTCACCACATGAAGAACCAGGACATCGTCACCGTATGATGAACCAGGACATCGTCACCACATGAAGAACCAGGTCATCGTCACCACATGAAGAACCAGGACATCGTCACATCATGAAGAACCAGGACATCGTCACCATATAAAGAACCAGGACATCGTCAATGTATGAAGAACCAGGACATCGTCACCACATGAAGAACCAGGACATCGTCAATGTATGAAGAACCAGGACATCGTCACCACATGAAGAAGAACCAGGACATCGTCACCACATGAAGAACCAGGACATGGTCACATCATGAAGAACCAGGACATCGTCACCACATGAAGAACCAGGACATCGTCACCACATGAAGAACCAGGACATCGTCACCAAGAGTGAAATGTAAAACTTCAAAAAACTGATAAAAAACATGGAGTGGTGTGCACAAATCCTGTACCGTTCTCAAAATCAAGTACACCACTGATAATGCTCATGAATTGATAGTTATTTAAACTACTATTGTATGAATTCACACCTCTCCAATTTTAAATTGGCTAAGTTAAATTGCATTTTTTCAAGTTGTAAGTACATGATCTTTAAAACTCAAAAGATTATTTTATTTTGTTAGTGACAACTTTGAAGGATATCACCAACAGTTTAAATAACACAGTGAGCACAATCTGATTTATGTGAAGCAGTAAGATGTAAAAACAAAAAAAACAACAAAAATTATTGTGCCAAGAAAAAGAAGGGAAAGAGTAACATTGAAACGGAGCAAAAACAAACCCAGATGACTGTAGTGGCTAATGACGCACTATATGCCTGCATGCATCAGCTCGCACTAGAGCATCAAGAAACCCAAACAAATGTATTCAGCTGGTATCAATACTTACACTGCATGCAAAATCTCACACTTAAGGCAGTTAACTGCTCCACACATTAGGCTCAAATGAGGAAGAACATATTTTTAAGGGAGAGGAAAAGAATTTGCCTCGGTTTTTTTCTTTTTCGTATAAAGATTAAATACCAGTCAAGCAACCACCACCATCCCCCCCCAACCTTTAAAAAAAAAGAAAAGAAAGAGAAAAATTTTGTAACAGAAAAAGAAAGGGGAAAAAAGAAAAAAATATACTCCAACAAAAGAAAGAAAATCGTTTTAAGTGGTTTTTCTGTTGATTATAATTCATTTGCTTTTTGTTGTTGCTGTTGTATGGGCCTTTTATACTTGTTTTTTTTTAAAAATTACTGTTGCTGTTGTAGAGATCAATCTTGTTAATAAATAGAAATGTATTTATGTACCCATTATGAAAGTTGTTTTTTTAAGGAGAAAAGTTGGTAAAAAGAAAGCAAAATGGGATAAAAGAGTAGGTGACACGAGAAAGTATCTTTTCTTTTAAGAGTGGTTTTTCTGTTGTGTTTTTTTTTTTATTTGCTTTTTGTAATTATTGTTGCTGTTGTAAAGATCGATGTTGCCCGTGAAGAGAAATGTATAATGCACTCAATACAATTTTTTTTAAGAGAAAAAAGATGGTAAAATCGAAAGGGATAAAGAAAATGACAAAAGATGGTGCTGCCAGTCTCCTCCCCCCCCCCCCCCCCCCCCCAAAAAAAAACAACAACAACCAACCACAAACAAACAAAAAACCAACAACAAAACAAACAAACAAAATAAAACAAAACAGAGGTGAACTACAGCCTCTCTCCCAAACGAAAGGAAGGGGAAAAAATAGTGTTTTAGTTCTGCATGCAAATATAATACAAAGAAAAGGAGTGGCTGTGAACTTACAAACAAGACACTAATAAGAGATCAATATGTGTGTATACAGAGTGGTTTGGTGTAAAAGGGCAGCTCTCTTTATTTATTTATTTTTTTTAGAAGACTTTTAGGTAAAAGTGTTTATGGCAGAAGCGCATTGAGTCCATCTTTAGTTCTGATTTTATTGAAGAGATAATTGAGGTGAAAGTCTCTGAAAGCATTGAACGCATCTTTAACATATGTGGGAATGGGGGAAAGAAAACTACTTTGAACACTTTTTTTTTCTAAAGTCATTTTACTTCTCCCTCTTACTTTCAACTAGTGAGAGTATCTAAATGATAGGTGCTGATGCTGTATGGTTCAAAGTTTTTGTTTGTTGTTGTTGCGTTAACGAGAGAGGGGACCAAAAAAACAGTTTACAAACTTTCCTAGTCCTGAGATGGTCTTAGCTGGGAGAAGTGTTACAAATATGTAGGAAAATAATTATATGTGCTGGCTTTACCATGGTATACTGATGCAATTTGCTGCTTTATTTCCCCTTAACTTTGTTAGGAGTCCTTAAGAATATTACACTAAAGCATTGATTGCCGATTTTTTGCCTAATTTCAAATCAGGGCAGAGGTCTGTAAGTACTGGTGACCTTGTAACCCAGTATCATCTAATGCCGCCTGTGAGTAATTAACCTGCTAAACAAATTCAACCCGGAGAGGGATGTGCTCTGGCGGGTTCGATTGGCTTAAGACACCCTGTGTAATGCGGAATTGCAAAGTGCATTGTTGTGTAAAGAAAACATGAAAGTTAGCTTTGATGAAAGCTTTTCGATTTGGGAAAACGGGTATTTTAAACAAATTCAGTGAAACTGTATGTGTGTTTGTGAAGTTAGTGATAGGGTGTGTGTGTGCGCGCGCGCGTGTATGCGTGTGTAAAATTGGGTGGTGGGATGCACTTCTGATTTTGTACAAGAGGAATTTGTGGGTGGTGGGGTTTGGGGTGTTGAGAGGATGGGTAAGGACATGCAGATAATTATGTTCAGTTCAGTGGAAATGGACAAAAATGGGGCTGGGTGGTGATGAAAAAAGTAAATGCAAAGAAAATGTTGTTCTCAAACTTTGTTTACGATTTAATCAGTTTTGTTTACATTTTGGACTCGATTCTTTTAATATCCGTTTAGCCTGTCGTAGAATTTAGCCTAAAAATAAGCTGATAGCAAAACAAGAGTGCCAGAAAAAAACTTTGCAATTGGCATGACTCGTTAATCAAGATTTTTTTTTTAACAGCTAGGTACCATAGTGTCTACGTGCCGTTGTGTCCATATGCATGCAGACCAACCAACCAACCAATTGACTCAACAACCCTTTCCCTGTTGTTAAAACATTGCATGCTGACACTAACCCTAACCTTGATGCTAACTTTCACCCTAACCCTGACCCTACATGTGGACACAAAGGCAGGTGGATACCATGACACATGCTGGCAGGGGCAGAAACGAAAACGAAAAAAATGGGTGATGCTGCTCTTGTGACGAACTCTCCTTGGGGAGAGCAGCCCGAATCTCATAGAGAAATTTGCTGTGACTTAAAAAGTGGTCTAGATAAATAAATAAATAAATAAATAAAGGTGGATGGAGTCCTAGCATTTCAGGGAAAGGGATGCTGGCAAGGGGAGGGATAAGTAGCCTACATGTCCTAGATCATGGGAATGGGCGAAGAGGGATGATTGCCGTGTGTGTGGACAACATAGGAGGGAACGATTTTTTTTGTTGGGGGGAGGGGTGTGTGTTTCAGGATCGGGTGAGAGTTTAGATAGAAAAGGGCCATTCATTCAAAAACAAAACGACTGTAGAAATTCACTAAAAATTAAAAGTCGCAAGGAATAATCTTTCAAAAACAAATGATAGCATAAACTTAGGAAATGGAGTGATTGGAATAAATGTATGTATGCATGGGGGAAGTGTAGGAGGGGTGGTGAGGGTGCATGTTGGGAGAGAGCAGTTCCCCCCCAAAATATGGGAAGGATGCTCAAGGTCGGTGGGAATAGAGGGCTGATATAGCGTGTGTGTGTGAGAGAGAGTGACGGTGTATGTGTGTGTGACAGTGTGTGTGTGCATGCGTGCGCTGAAATGGGGGGTGTAGGGATGATCTCATTCTCCTTTTTATTTTCTAAAGAAAACCATGTTAGTGCTGCAGGCAAATTGTGATCTAGTATACCATGGTATTCCATCACCTACATGTAGGATACTGCTGTGAAACCAACTCGTAAATAGAATTCTTTGTGCGTGTGTATGCGGTTTAAGTGGAAAATGCAGTTACACAATTGATGGATGCTATTAGATTTATTTGGTTGTCTGTTGTTTGTATGTTGCTTCTTTTTTTTTTTGGAAGTATGAGTAATGGGGTGAGGTGGGGCATCAAGGAAAAGGTGGTAGTTGCAAGGAAGGGAGAATAATACTGAGCAGAAAGAAAATGTGTGTACATGATGATGGTTTTAGTTCTGAGTGAGAGAGAGAGAAATATACAATTGCAGGATGTGCACAAATAATTAGGGGTTGAAGGAAACAATGCTTAAGTACCTAGCTGTGTTCTCAAAAGTGTACATTTATTCTTTTAGTTTTCATGACTTTGTGTTGTGGATCATTGTCCCACCCCCACCCCACCCCCCAAATATTTTGATTGAGATCAAATGTAAGTTGAAAGTCAATAGATCAAATGTAAGTTAAGACAATAGATCAAATGTAAGTTGAAAGTCAAAGACAATCAGGTCTTGTCATGGCCTTTGATTGCAAGACGACAAGCAATAGTAATTTTTATCCTGCAGGCAAATTATACTATCATATATTCTATATTTTCATTGGTTGCAGAGAAAGTTGAACAGATTTGATCATATGTTTCCACAGTTGTGAATGAGGGGGTCAGTAAAGTGAAACAGTCACTGTAGTGGTGTGCAAGAGATCGTGTGTGTGGTACAGTAAAGGGGGATGGGTGAAAGGGAGGTAGAAAAAGGGGGTGCGTATGAGGAGGGGGGTAGGTAAGATTCGGGTTAAGATTAGAGGAAAGAGGGGTGACTGATGGAGAGAATGTGAGGATTTTCTGTCTTTTGAAATTTTTGGGGGTATGTTTCCTTTAAACAAGATTGTGCATATTTTATGGTTTTCTGTACGTTTTGTTTTCAAATCCTAAGAAATGTCTGCTAAAACAAAATTATCCCCCTGACAGCTTGGGAAAAAACAACCCAGTCCTGACATAATCTTGAGTGTATGTTGTGGATGTGTTTGCAATTTTGTCTAAATAATTGAAATGGATTCTGAAGTTGCTGGTTTGTTTTTTGGTTTTTTTTAAATATGTATGCTTGTAAGTGAATAATGTAGTGTGGGTGTGTATGCACCTAAGTTAAAACTAAATTAATGGGTAATGACTTTTTATGTTGTTTTTTTGTTGTTTTGTTCTTGTTGCTCAAGTTGTGATTATTGGGGCCATTTTTTTTCTTCTTTTGTTAATTTTCATAAAATATCAAAAACTTTTGTCACTTGCAGTCTTTCCCAATAATTACTGAAGTATAAGTTCAGACTTATTCTCTGATATTAGCTGGGCTGACAATTTGTAACTAAAAAGCCCCCCCCCCAAAAAAAAAATCCAAAAAAATCAAGAAATCTTGTTTTCAATGTTAAGTTTGACATGTCATTAGAGTAATAAAATATTTGGATTTCTGTATATGGTACAGTGTGTGGTAATGCATTCTTTTAAGGACGTTTTGATGGAGGATTTTTTTTAATCGCTTTTTTAAAGATGTTTTTTGTGCTCGATTACACTTTAAAAATCAGATTACATAACTTGAAAAAACCTAGTCCCATGAAAGTCTCAATTTTGTTTTAAACCATTTTTGATGTGTAGCCTACCTTGTTTATATGTTAGAAATATGTGCTTGAATGATAGTAGTTTTGTGTGTACATCCTATACGTGGATATTACAGAGTGCGTGTGAGTTTGCAGCCTTAGATAAATATTTGTTCTTGTTACTGTGTGTTTTTATGTGATTCTGATTGTTACATAAAATAAGCCTGATGTTGGGTGGGATGCTATTTTTTTGTCATTCAGTTTAAAGCCTACACAGTAGATTATAATGTAATTTGCATTTTGGTAGGTTGGTTTTGTGTGCTGTTAAATTAAAAAAACAACTCAATCCTGAATTGTTCTAAAATGCTGTCTTGACTGAAATTTTTTTTTTTAAAGACAATACTGAAATACGCTTGATTATTTTGGATGATTTTTCTGAATCAAATCATTTATCACTTGGAGAAAAAAAAGAATCAAGTCTGATGTAGAAGATTTTTTTGTATGTTTGTTTTTGGGTTGTTTTTGTTTTTGTTTTTTGCAATCCATCGAAACAAATTTTCATTGCAGTGTGGGTGGTGTGGCGGCTTTTTAAAAATTATTTTTTTAAAGTAAATGATGCTTTGAATTACATTTGGATGTTAGCTGGTCTGAGGTGTTTTCTTGTTTGGGGGTAATTTGGGTTGATTTTTTTTTTAATGAGGAAAAGATAAATAAATTCTTTTTTTTTTTGTTTGAAATGTTTATTCAAATTATTGACTTTAGTTATGTTTTGTGTGCTATATACATGTTTCCAAGTGTAAAATTGAGTTAAATGCACCCTACTAGGATTTTGACTAATTGCTTTCCTTTTTTTTTAAAGATCAGATTGTCAGCCTAGACCACAAAAAATCAAAATCAAGCCTGGTGTTGGCTAGACAGCTTTCTTCCCCTTCCCAAGGTCCAAAATCTTTCTCTGATATCTGTCAAATTTGTGTGTGTGTGTGTAAAAAAGGTTAGAAAAAGAAACTTTGAGGTTTTAGTCTTTAGGTTTGAAATGTCTGTTAGATTATTGAAATTTGTTTTGGGTATCTTGCTGTTTTTGTGTGTAGACATGTTAAAAAGTGGATACTACTTTGTCTGTCCTTTTGCGGTCGAGAATCAAAAACTGTGACAAATTTTCTTTGCAGTGTGGGTGGTGTGGTGGCTTTTTTTTGTTTTTAAACTAAATGATGGTGTGAATTATATTTGGATGTTAGCAAGTCAAAGTGTGTGTGTTTTAAAATGTGAAAAAGCTTCTGAAATGAATTATAGTGTTTCAGTGTTTTTGTCTGAAATGTTCATTCAAAACTAGTTTTGATACATTTTATGTATACATATTTTGCAAGTGAAAACTTTAATGGAATGCATCCTGGATCTTGAATAAGCTTTTGCTCTTTTTTTTCTTTTTTTTTTCAGATCAGACTGTCAGCTAATCCCCCTAAAAAATTAGTCTGAGAGCTTGAGAGTTTTCCTTCCCTTAAATTATACTTTGGTATTATTTGTCAATTTTTGTTGCTAAAGACAAGGTCCAATACCATTCTCTGTCAGTCAAACTGGGCTTTCTTTCTGTAAAAAAGAAAGCTCCAAAAAAGAAATGTTGAGGCTTAAGTCTGTATTTTTGAAATGTTAGATTTTGAAACTTGTTTGGGATATCTTGCTGTTTTTTGTGTGTGTCCCCAGCCACTAAAACACACTTTAGTGCTGCTGTAAAAAGTACAAATCTATTCTCATATAATTATTGGCAAGACTTGTTGTTTTTTTCCCCCTGTACTGGAGTGCTTTGATTTGTTGCTTTACAAGATTCAGCGCTATATAAATTCCATACATTATTATTATCATTATTATTATTATTACTGTGAAAGAAACCTGAAGAAAAGAAACTTGGACTTTTCAGCAAAGTTTAAAATGTATTATTGACATATTTTTTTGCGTTCAGATGTTGCGCTGTTTTGTGTGTAACATGTCAGCAAGTGGATGTCATAGTGTGTGTGTGACTTTTTTTCTTTTTTAAACCTTATATTTCTTTTGTATGCTTTGTTTTTCAGTAGATGACATAGACTGTCAGTTGAATTTTAGCATGAATGGCACTACTTTCTGCAGTTAGCTGGCAAATCATTGTGCTGATTTTCCTTTCATTTGGGAAATCATTGCAGATTTTACAGCAACGCAGCAAAACATTTTCTGAACAAATTCATTTAACAAAAATTAAAACTGTAAAAGCTTTAAGTAATTCTTCAATTTTAATTTCTTTCCACTTTTAAGAGATACCAGACAACCCTAAAATAGGAGACTGCATGAGAGAGAGATGCACATTTTAGGGATGTGGTGTTAATCTTTTGTTGTTTTTTTAATTAGGTTTTTGTTTTGGTTCAGACCCAATGTCAGTTGAAACAAAAAGTTGATTCTGGTGTGTGCTAAAGTGCCCCCCCCCCCCCCACACACACACACACACACACTCCCTCCTCTAGAAGATATGCTTTGTTTGTATTTTATTTCATCCTTTACTATTCTTTGCTATTAAAACAAAGGTCTAAATTTATTCTCTGATGTTGGCTAGACTAATTTTCTTTCGGGTTTTTCTTGTGTTTGTACATACAAAGAGATCCAAACAGAAACCTTTGTTTAGGTGTAAAGTGTTTGTTTAAATCATTGAAATTTGTGTCTGGTGTCTCACTATTTTATGTGTAAATATATTTACCAGAGGATATTAAGTTACAGAATGTGTGAATGTTAATGCACTTTCAGTGCTCTTTATTTTTTATATATGATTTAGGATTTTTTGTGTTTGTGTATTATCAAATGTCAGTTGATTTTGATATTAGAAAAAAATGGCATTGCTTCGTGTAGTTGGCAAATCTGTCCACTGATTTCCTTTCCATTGGCAAATTGGTGCAGATTTTACAGCAACACGTAATGTTATTAGGAAAACGTTCATAAAGCAAATGAACACTGTAAGGGCTTTTAAGTACAGCCTGTGTCTGTGTGTGTGTGTGTGACAGCCACTGCACATGTGAGTGTTTGTGAAATAGGCCCTCTAGGGATTTTTTCCCTCTATGTATGTTTTTTTTTCTCTTTTAGATTCAGATCAAATATAAGTTGAATCCCCCCCCCCCCCCCACAAAACAAAACAAACAAGTCTGATGATTGCTAGAGAGATCTGTGGTGCTGTAAAAATGAGATAAAATTATTATGATTTGGGTTGATGCTTTTACTTTTCATTTTGGTTTGATTGATAATCAAAATGCCTGTTATGAGGTTGAGTTTGAAAAAAAGAAAACCAACAAAAAACTAACCTTATGGTTCTGAATGGATGATTGCTGTCTGTAGAACTTAAGAAATTGCTTAGAACGAAAAAGCCTGTTTATGAGTACTCTATTTTGTCTTACTGCTGTACACTTTGAGCAAAATTTTGTTTAAAAGCGAGCAAAACCTAAACTATAAAGTGACATGTGGAAGTGTGTATTTTCCATTGAGGTATCTCTTTTTTTTTTATTACAAAAAACACCCTTGAGGCTAGATTTTTAGTTATTCTGTTTTTGTTTTTATGTGAAAAAGGTTTTGATTTATATTCTGATGTTGTGTAGACAATATAACCTTTGTGATGTAAAATCCTGAAAGTAACTTTGCTGTTGAAGTGTGTATATTTGAAATGTTTGTTTGAATTGAACACTATTTTTCAATGTTTTGTGTGTGTGTGCATGTAGAAAATCAGTTCTGTGATTTACGGGATATATAATCTGATTGAATGACATTACTTTCTGGAGCTGTCAAATCTGTGCACTGATCTTCCTGCCATTGGAAATTCATTGCTGTATGTAAAACAAAAACATGTAGAAGTCGAATGTGCTTTTATCCTTTTTTCCTATTTTTGATTTCCCTTTAGATTATTAAGCAACCATGTATAACTGCTCTGAAATGTTTTATTTTTTAATTACATATGAAATAGTATATTCATAGCTCTGAAGTGATGACTGTTGTTAGCAGAGCAGGAAATAATGAAAGAAAAACTGTGAAATGAGGTACTATTTTTCAGTTGACATTCATTTTTTCCCTGTCATTCGAAAAAATTAAAAAATTGTAGACCAGATCTTTTGTTCATATTGTTGCTGGTTAAGGGATATAATTATGTTTGGCTTTTGGTTAGAATGGATTATTTTTTCTTCAACAAATGTAACAAGAAAAACAATCCTGAAACTTAACTGTTGAAGTGTGCATGTTTGACATGTTCATTTGATTCATAATTTTTTGTTACGCTTTTTGCATGCATGCTTGTAAGTGGAAAATTTGTGCATGGCCTGAGTGTGTGTGTGTGTGCGCGCATGTGTGTGTGTGCGCGCATGTGTGTGCATGCGAATCGCCCCAAACACAGGTTATTCAACCACGCACTTATGTTCTTCTCACTCTCTCGCATTTGAAATGTTTACGCTATCTAGCTACTAAAGCCCTGTCATCCCTTCCCTCCAGACCATCTGTCCAGTCTAACTCGCTAAATGACCAAAAGTAAATCACAAACATATTTCTCACACTCGCATAGAGCATACTCTACCTTCTTACACTAAAGATGGACTGACACAAAGAGAAATGAATAATTGTGATGGATTCAGGGTGCTGAGGTGGCCAAGTCCTTAAAAATGCAGCTGGAGTAAAACAAAAAACCCAATAACAACAAAAGTATTATACACCCATTCTATTTACAACTAGTAACTCTTACTATGGTGCAAAATGAAAAGAAAGTATTTGATTTTATACCTCTTGATAACCTTTATAGTACTGTATCAGTGTATGATGCACACATCATTAATGAACTACTTTGCCTTGTCCCAAGATCAATGCTTACTTCAACAGCTGTGGAAGTCAGTGAATACCTGTGTGACATAGAATTACTTCTTGAAAACATGGTATTGTCTATGAAAAAATAAATCGAGCAAATTGTGAACATGCCATTATTTAATTAAAATATACAAACAGCAATATTTGCAAATTGATAATCAGTTAAACAGATACGACCCAAAAGATTCCACACACTACATACACACACAAGCAAGCGTATTCGTGACAGGTACACACGTTTGTCACACCCGGAACATTGCCCATCGGTCTGGCTTGCCTAGGCCCTACTGCGTGCACGCACGCACACTCACTGACGCACTTAACAAATAACAGTAGCATGCAAGTGTTGGTCTCACAACCTGGTCTCTTGCTAACTCAATAAAAGCAATGTTGCTACTGACCAAGGAAAACTATTTTTAAAAAGTGTGTGTGAAAATAGAAAATACTTATATAATCTGCCATGCTTTTTGTGTGCTGTCACTTCCATATTCCATGATGCTTTATGTGTGCAAATACTTCAATATTTCACACTGCTTTGTCAAAACATTATGTAACAGAATATTGAAACTTTCACAAAAAGAACAATATAGATGATGTGTCCAAAAATATATTTTTCACTTCTTTACCTCAAAAGTCTTCAACAAAAACTGAAGGGGTGCATATACCAAGGAAAATATGGTGGTATCAAGATGCAAACGCCAACCAAACTAATTGTGATAGGCCTAACATGAACAGTTCACCTAGGTAGTTTGCGCAGATTTACATCCCTTGCCACCCCCACCCCCCCAAAAAAAGGGAAACAACTTACAGAACTGACTCTAGATACTGATTGACAACAGTTGCTAAATTTATTTCACACTCGCTCTCTTTTGTGGTGTGTGCAAATAGTTTCTGTGCCTAGAAATGCAATGAAAACTAATACTTGAAAACAATTGATAGTAGGAATAGTGATTAATAGTCGCAGAATCTATCATCACTATGATGATTATTACCATTATTGCCAGCATCATCTTTTGTGGATCAGTGGTCTGGAGATAACCCACCTACCTAGCCTAGAAACTTTAAAACAAGATGCATGGATCTGATTCCCGTTTGTTCCCAAACTTTACTCCCATCCACTAAACCTTGAGTGGTGTGAATGCTAGTGTTTTGGACTAGAGAATAAACTGGTCCCTTGTGCAACACGCATACAGCGCACATAAACAAAACAACAAATGCCAATAAGAGTGCTGTCCCAGCGAAAAGTCTTTATGAAAAAGAACCCACTCTGATAATGATCTATAAAACAAAATACTTTTGCAGACAGAAAAAAAATAGGGTGGTGCTGCTCTTGCTGCGACTTACTCTTCCCAGGGAGAGCCGCCTAAATTTCATGCAGAGAAATCTGCTGCAGATGAAAGTGACATTCAATTCAATGTTATTACTGCTGTTTTGATCACTTTCACCAGCAAGAACTTTAACCTTGCATTCTTGCAGGGTTTTTTTTAGAAGCTGTACTGAAAAATAAAAGGGAAAAATACCCGCGATCCAACAACAAAATGCACGGATTTAGCCTGCATTAGTGTATAGCTCACATCAACAAAGTGTGTTGCCCCTTTAATAACCTGACCCCAAACATACCACATTAGAACAGTAGTATTTTTACTAGTAGAAAATAGAAGTGACCAAATGGCTTTAGTTAATTATTGAAGCTGTTTTCATCAACCATTTTTTCAGAATCCAGGTTTTCAAATTTCTTCATTATTTAAGTTTTATGCCTAGATCTGGTAAATTGATTATAAATTTTAAAGATAATATATTTGACATCCAACTGTAACAGGAAAGAATTTAGATTTTGTAGTTTGAAAAAGTTATTTATAAATGCTTTCACATCCAATTGCTAAAAATAAAAATAAAAGTCTAAGAACAGATGGCACTTGTGTAAATTATTCATAGGTACCCAGAGTATTAAAAAAAAAAGGTATAAGTAATGTGCAATAAAATGTTGATGACTAACGCTAAGAAATTTTACATAATTTACACAAAGGGAAAAAAAAAAGAATTTAAAATTAAAGTCCACAACCATAAAACAAATGACCAGTGTATCAAAGCAGGGGCCAAAAAGAGGGAAATGAAGGTCAAATCTTTATTTGCAGGCAGTAGCCTCTGTGATGGGAAGCACCATTCATTTTGTTCCATCTACATGATCTAGGTTTAATTTTTTTTTTTTTTTGGGGTGGGGGGGGGGGGGGGGGGGCATACACACACAACCTGTCATACATATGCACATGAATTCCTTACCCCCTTCCCTCATACACTGCCACACAGGCACGTGCACATGAATATTTCACGTGCAGGTGCTAGTGATCTGACACGGGTTGGGATCTCGTTCAAGATAATTTTTCCTCTGGAGTTAACATCAGTGCCCACTCCACTCCACTCCACTCCACTAAGGAGTCCATCGGATAAGACTATAAACCGAGGTCCCGTGTGCGAACACGCGCAGAACATCTTGCGCACACGTTAAAACCCGTTCCGCTTTTCGGAATAGTAGACCATTGTGTGTCGGTGGGAACGGATGACACAATTTACAAAACTGCATACACACAGGGACTTGATGTAAAAAAAGCACACGCGTGCTTATTCCATTATCCTCGAAATAAAATAATGAAAAAATAAACATGAACACACACAGAGCTCTTCTCCAGATGCAACCCTATTATTAATTTCTCCATAACAAGGGAGGGAAGGGCAGTCCTTCTGCCCCTGAAATTTACATGTAAGGTAACTTCTCTTAAGTTTGCGTGACGCTTTAGAAAACCAACCCCTGCACAGCCCGTTATCTTAAAAATAAAAATAATAAATACATTTTTAATACTCATGAAGTTGGACTCCTAGGTGGTATGGGTATACCCATTTGAGACATTCCTCATCTATTTTTCTCTTCCAAGGAGTGGACGAACCAAATAGAAAAAGAAAAACAATTGTTCCCCTTTGTAAATACGCAGTTTCATTGGACTGAAGGAGGGAGCATAATTGCAGCCGCAAGGTCACGCAAAAATAAATTATTTGAATATATATTATCACTTTAACAAAAACGTACAATAACTACTGTTTTATATATGCAATTTCCATATTCTGTGCATATTTTGAAATAAATTAACTCGAAAAAAGATCACGCGGAAAACGAGACTAACAGCTTCTCCCTGGTATTCTTGTTTATGCAGAGAATAGCCTTGACTTTAAGAGAAAGCAGACTGGTAGACAGACAGACAGAAAAACTGAAACAGACACAGTTGTTGCGATCCGCCGTAATTTCAACTCCAACGCAGACAACGAATTTGGGAACATGGATGAAGTAGACAGAGCCGCTTTTAAGGAGGATGAACCCAAGAAGAGACCAGGTCAGTACGATTTTTCGTTTTCTTCTGCCGGGGACCTTTGTTTATAAATTCCGATTTTCGAGATCGCGAACACATGGAACTAGGCTAACTGTAGTAACTCAGGCTTCGCTGATGCGGAGTAAAGCAAAAAGGTATCCGATCGTAGTCTGGATCAGTTTTTCAAGATTCTTCCTTTGAAGAGATCCCAGTCATCGTGTCGATTTTTCTCTGACAGACTGTAGCCTACCGCTTATCGATTTAATAAGAAGATCGTTTAAATTGACCCAGCTTTTCACCTTTTGTCTGTTTTGAGCATCTGGCAAGATGGGAAATGGGAGGGGGGGGGGGGGGGGGGGGGGGGCATAGAAGTATTAGAGCACACTTGACAGTGACTGACAAATGTTCACTTGTTGATTACTCACTCATTACTGTGCAAGACTCTCATACTCGTAGGACATAGTCATACTGGTGTAGTCAGAACATCTCCAGTTTTTCTCTTTCCCTCAGTTTTCCAGTTTCATTTCACACTCTGGGACACAGTCAGACAGTGATACACCATGTACATGTATGCCATTGCAACTTACACACAAGCACACACTTTTGCACACACACACAGTGACACACACACACACACTTAGAATAATTAATAATTATTAAGCCTGTGAAATGACCTTGACCTACTCTATGTATTATGATTGACTTAAGTAGAAATAACAGTTGAACTTGAAGACACCCCCCTCCTCCCAAAATAATACTAAAATTAACAAGGAATCCCCCCCCCCCCCCCCCCCCCCCCCCCCCCCCCCCCCCCCCCCCCCCCCACCCCCCCAATCAAAACAACCTACATTAGTTACAAACAAAAAAATAACAACAAAAAAGCCAAAGTTGAAAGTGTTTGACTGTTTCTAAAGCAAAATTTTCTAAGATAATCATAAAGATGATAAACATAAAAAAGTAAGTGATAATATTGAGAATAGATAATAATGATATATATTTTAATAATGTTATAAAGAAGTGCTTGTACATTTAGAATTTTTTAGAAGTGGTAAAAGACTAGAGTAGAAACAGTGCTGTCTGTGTAAAATTGGAGTGAATATAATTTACTGACAACATCCAGTGATCCATCAATTAATCATTTAAATTTTAATGCTTCACAAGACCAAATTTAAATTTGCTATACTTAACTTTGTGCGATGATTTATTTTGTAGAAAAACATTTTGTAATCTCAAAGGAACTGATTTGGGTATCATTTTAATTATATGTTGTTGTCTTCAATTTAACGTCTGTTCACACTCAGTGATATTAGACGAGGTTTTTTTAAAAATTATATGTCAACTGGAATGTTGATCAATGATAATGTGGTTGAGCTCAAGGTCATGTTTGGGTTTTTAGGAATTGCTTTGTTCTGAACTCTCACTCTGAGTCTCTCTCTCTCTCTCTCTCTCTCTCTCTCTCTCTCTCTCTCTCTCTCTCTCTCTCTCTCACTCTCTCTCACACACAGTTCTACACACATGACATGATACACACACACACCAAAAGTCACACACACACATGGGTGGGTGCACATGCATACATGCGCGCACTCACACAACACACAACATCTCTCTCTCTCTCTCTCTTCTCTCTCTCTCTCTCAAGATTACACACTCACTATTAAGTACTTTTGCATTGATCTAGTAGCATTTGCTTTTCAATTTCAGTGAAAGGATGTTGAACATTACTAATTGTTAACTTAGTGTCATTGTGTGCTTCACTAGTTAAAATCAAGCTGGCTATTCCTGGTATTACTGCGCCATTAAATAAGTTAGCACTTTTCTTGCTCATTTTAATGCTTATTTTCTTAGTTCAGTTATTGCCTTTGATAAGATAAAAGAACATGCATTTACGTGTGCATACATCATTACATGAATAACATATCATAAAGACAAGCCAATGTGTTCACATGGGAATGCATACACAAACAGACAAACAAAAAAGCATGCACAAACACACACACAAGCATGCACACATGCATGCTCTCACTTATTCACTCATTGACTTGGTCACTCTCTCACAGTCTCAGACCACTCACTCACACACGCACGCACCACATGCACACACACACACACACACACACACACACACACACACACACACACACACTCACTCACTCACTCACTCACTCACACACACACATTCTCTACACCATGACAGGGACTTAGCATTGTTACACTTAAAGTGTTAATTTTAAAATTCAAACTTAAGTTACAGACTGTGAGCCAAGGAACCAACATATATGTAATTTACATTTTGAACTGTACCGCTAACTTAATTAAAGTTAAAGCTTGTACATAACTTTGTGTTCTTGTTCTGTCTGCAACCATGTGTGCCTTGCATTACGTGATTGAAGCGATGGGACACACAGCGACCTTCATCCTCTGCACCTTTCAGTTTCAGACATTTCCTGTAGAAGTTTGCCCTTTTCATACTGACACTGAGTGACAGGTTGGAAGGAACAGGGCTTAGAATGTAATGTCCATCTGACAGACGCTATAGTATAGCTGAGTTTTTCAGATCGTTTGTCTTCAGTTCCGTGGGTCTGTGAAGCTGTGGGTTCAAATCTTGGTGTTGGCGCCTGGTGAATCAGGGGTGGGGTTTTTTTACTCTATCTCTCAGGTCAGCTTGAAGTGCAAACCTGCCAGTGCCTTAACCCTCTTGTCCCCGATCCGGCCGCAGCCGACAGTAACGGAGGCTGCCGCTAGATTCCAATACGATCGCAGCCGACAGTTGGTGCTGCCCACGTGGGCAGTACTTTTCCATCACACACAGATCTCGTGGTTTTCACACTATGTGTCTGAAAATTGGTGGGGCGATGCAGGGAGGGTGTCAGAGGATGCCAGTGATAAATTTAGACCACTAACATGCGTGTAGTGGGGAGGGAAGGAAGAAATAACAGCCAGCGACCGGAACGCTTTTCAATGGTGCAGCATGGCAGAAAAAAATGGCGTTTTCTTTCGTAGCAGACGATTTATCTGATTAGCGAGACGATAAATTGAATGTTATTGTCTTGGAAGTAGAAACATTTGAACAAGAATTGTTAAGTTAGTCCGATATTAAACGATTACGAGGAAGAGGAGGAAGGAAATGCTGCAGTTAGGGAGAAGAGTGAGCCAGAAAATAAGTGCTACACGGCACATTCCTGACCTGTGCTACACACACGACTGTGGAGAAATTTGACCTCCCGGCCGGTCCGCGGCATACACGCCTGAAAGCGTGATGCCTTTTGACTGTTTTCTCATTATTACCACACTTTTGCTTTGAAACTGCAATGGCAGAAACGAACAGATATGCTGTTAATGAAAATAGCAAGAAGGAAAATAAAACAGGTCTCCGTCTGCCAAGGTTCGACAGGTGAGAGCAATGGGTACATCCCCGGCCCCCCCCCCACACACACACACATCCATAATTTGTGCTTTTTGTGATGTGATGTGACCCTGTGCCACCACTACGACTACTTTAGAGACTACCAACATTAAAATTTTGTAGAGTTACAGAAGTTCTGTGTTGTTTCGAATTTGTCACACCTGTGCTGTGACACTGGTGACAGTGTGACAGTCATGTACAATAATACACTTCTGTACACTTAACAAACATGTGGTAGCACACGCAGATATGAACTGCAGTATAAAGGTCACATGTCGATTGAATATGACTTGTTTTCAAAAGAAAAAAATAGTTAAACAAAACTTCTGTCTCCTCGAGACATACCATAAAACAACAGGTGCTATGGGGACATTGTGTGACACATCCTTGAAGTACTATTGCACATAACTATTGGTAAACACATCAGCTGGGTATCACTTCCTTATTCGACACTAATATGCTTGAACTATTGTCAAATCCATGCAGGATTTGCTGTTTTATCATATATACCATATTTTTACCTGTGATTGGTGACAAATAAGGTGACAATGACAAGACATCTGGTGACCAAACATATAAACTTGCGCCTAAATGCAAGTACAAAGACATGCCTAGCTTGTGACAAAATTTCAGCTTGATAACTTATCATGCACACACACAATTGCTTTAGGAGTAAAGTAAGTCAGATGGAGGTAGAAAACCTGCAAAGAATTCAAAATCTACAGGCAATTTAGCTCTGTAGAATCCAACAACAAGAGGGTTAATTCCCTTCATGTGTAAATTGTAACACACGTGCAGAACATCAAATGTGCATTAAAATTTATAATCCTGTTTATAATTCATGTGGGTGTTCAGTCGGTGGGTTATGGAAACACAAACATACCCAGCATGCAACCTGTGCTATAAAAATGAGCTGCTCTAAAGTCAGAATGTGTCAGTTGAGCCTAGCTGGCAGTTCTAACTGAACTCCTGCAAAATTGACAAGCACAGGAGACGACCAGGCACTACACTACACTACACAGTACACACCCCACCCAGAAAGGGAACACAGGGGAAAGAGGATGTCCGTCTGAATGCTCAGCAATGTTGAAAAGGATGGCCGTTGTCAGCAATTTTCTGTACATATATGTAGTGACCAGCCTGTGAGAAGTTTTCAAACAGTACCGCCCATACCCAGTGTAAACAATATAAAAAAAAAAAATTGGTAGTGACTTCCAGGCCTCGGTGTCACTTTGACAGCTCAGTAGTAGTAGACCGTGGTCAGTGACAGTGGTCAGTCTATCTGACCTGACCACGTAACCTTGCAGTTTAGTGTTTATTGGCCTTAGACCTGACATAGGGCGTCAGGGCTTCTCTCCGACACTATTGATTCTTGTGAGCTTTGTCAGGGGAATGCCCCTCCCTCCCCTGCTGCTGTTTCACTTCTTGTAGTGGCATCCCCTAAGGGGTTTTACAAGCTCTACTGTCCAGCCTTACCTGACAGTTTCCTTTCACTGCTGTGAGAAGGAAGAGTTGCTTGAAAGCAAATTGACTGTTAAGAGCAGAGTTGAGCTTTTGCCCTTAGGGCTTAGTTGGGAACAGTGAGAGAGAGAGGGGGGAGTAGAACTGTGAAAGGTGGGTTTTAAGAGAATGATTGGAGGTGTATACAGGATAGAAGAGTGAGACTGAGGCAGGCAGAGCAGTTTAACAAGTGATAGTCTAGAGAGAGCACAGAGTGAGAGAGACATTGCTGTGAAGCTGTGAAGACGAATTTCAATTTTAGTACTTTGCAAGGTATGATTTTATAAGTGCAGTCTTGCTATCTAGTAAATTTTTAGAATACAGAGCTCCTGTTACACGTTGTTACTGTTAGTTTCAAAGCTGTAGTTCTACTGTTGTAGTGAATTTTGACTTTATCTATAAGATTGTTTAAAACGAGACACCATTTCTTATTTCCTGTCTCCAATCTTTGTTGATAGATATTTTGTAAACATCCACAGTTACCTATAAACAAATTTTAAGAAAAAAAAGAGAGGGGGGGGGGCTAAAAAAACAAAAGGTGTTGCAGAAAATTGTGTCTTCTAGTTTTATAAATCGTAAGTTCTATTTTATTAGTTAATACTTAATTGTGTGTATTTTAGTCATGATCAGATGTTAGAATGGTGCATTGGTTGTGTTTTAAAATCATTTTGTCACAAGTCGCTGAGAAAATTATATGTTGTATACCTGTGATCCTGTTCCTTACATGATTAAGAAAACAAGTGAGTTAAAAGATTTTAAGTTAAAATATTTTAGTTTAAGTTTGTTTTACTATAAAAGTAGTTTTGTGTAAGTGAGTATACTGTATACACTGTACATGTCATCCAAAAGATTATTTACTTTAACTTGTCATGTTCAGCATTTTAATACATTTCCAAATATTTTAACAGTGAGGGTTGCTTTTCAAACATACTTGACACAACAACACTCCAAAGAAGGGCCACAGAAATCTGTTATGATTACTTTACTGTTAGTGTTTACATCACACAAACTCTTAACAGACACACCAAAGAAAGACGAGTCACCAAAGAACTCAGTTCTGATTAGTTGTTTTTGCTGTTGCTGTGGTCATTATACTTACCATGGCCCTACTGCGGTTTCGGATTTAGGGACATGTTCACAGGATGCATGCTTGGTAATGGTATGCTTGATTGTTTAGAAGTAACCCACTGAACTGGTTGTTTTTGAAAGAAACATTGACTGATTATTGTTAAAATATTACTTGCTTATGACATTATTAAGGATTATGTATGCTTGTCATACCTAGATGTAAAATGTTTTCTTAATCTCATATTCCTGATGAAGAAATGTTTGAGAACAGATCTGTTTGTGACAAGCATTTCCAACAACAAAAAATGTTCAGACAGAGTTTAAGAACCCATGATTTCAAGTCTTTTTGTTTTTATAGTGTATTGGCCATTGTATAAATATGAAAATACCCTCTAAGTTTTAGTCTTTAACACAAGTTATCCTTGATTTGGGTTAAGCAGTGGCTGTATTTATTAATCTGATAATAATAATATAATAATAATAATAATAATGAGGAGGAGGAGGAACAATAATGATGATGATAATAATAATAAATGGAAGTTTTAGAGTTCTGAATTTGTATATTTTTGTAATAGGTAAGATAGAGATCTTCAAAATGGATTTCTGGGCAAAAATACTATGTACAGCATACTGCTTAGCCATAATGGGTCTCCATGTTTCGCTCCCAGTGACTCTGTTGCATAATTAAAAGCTGACACTCGACTAAAACATCCTCAGGAGAGGAAAAGGTATGGTAAAGTATAAATCCTTCATTTCAATTTCTAAAGGGATAAAAAAAAAAAGGAAAAAAAAGAAAAAAAGGATGTGCCTATTGAGTGCAAAAGAAAGACACATTTTAATCTGTAGTGTAGATCTTTCTATATCTCAGTCTCTTTCTTAGTGTCTGTGATTTATCATCTGTCTGTCTTAGAACTATATTGTCTGTCTGTCAGTCAGTCCATTTAAAATCTGTCCAGGTCGGATTCTCTTTATCCATGAACTTGATGAAGTCAGTTTGATAACGCAAGGCGTTGCTGCTTGTTGTCAAGCCTTTACCATGGGTTCAAATAGAGTCAAGTGGTGATAACATATAATTATGTCTGTCACTTGGTCAACGTAGGTCACGCCAGTTTGAAGGCCATTCAGTGTGGATCACTCATTGACAGTTCAAGCGGTCAGATAAGAACTAACTGCTTAGCGAAGCTCTTCTAGTTCTACTAGTCAGGTTTTGCTTTGACTTGTTTGTGTTCAGCTTATAAATTATATACCAGGCTTGTAGCTTTTGTTTTAAGATGCAACTGCGTTTTTTTTTTTAGGTAAGAATTTTTACTTTAGTTTTATGCATAAGGATTTGTGGTGTGAACCTTTTCGACTGTTTAGTATTGCCGAAATGCGAAAATGGTTTGTGAAATTCTCACTGATTTCTTTTGAATGGGTTGGATGCCTTCATAATATAATTTTGACAACAAAACCAGTAGAGCAGTAGTAGTACTTAGCAGCAGGTAGAGCAGCAGTACCCGTGTGTGCAAACATGATCTGCTTTTGAGGTTAGATACTAGGAGAGGTTCAAATGCTATCAGCTTATTTGCTGAGGTGTGCAGTACTGCTACTACTACTAGCAGATTTGCAGTGCTTGCAGAAGTATACACAAATAGACTTATAGTTATATGAAGAAGAAGGAATCAGTGGTATCTCGAATTAAATCAGTGTTTGTGCCATTTGTGAACTTTAACTTTTATTAGTTAAAAAAACACACTGTTTATTTATGTAATCATTGATTTGCCTTTCTCATTCTGTCTTGTTCATTATGTCTGTCTTTATGTCTTTCTGTCATATAAAAAAAAATTATCTTGGTCTTATACATCTTGGTCTATTTGTGTGTCTGGTATATTTATTTATAAATACAAGTATAATTTGTTTGTCAGGTCATTTTCTGTTAACTATAAGCCTAAATGTTTACAGGTAATATGCATGCTCAATAGATGGACTTTAACATCTAAGTTTACACTTTTGGTCATATTTTTTGTCAAGCGTTCTTACCGGCAAAAAAAGGGCTGACTTTTTTCTGAAAAGAAGAACAGATTTTAAGGCGTGCGCAAGATGCTGTACATACATGAATTCGCAAACAGGGCCTTGGTTAAACGCTGTATGAATTCACATTTGCAGCACTTTCAGGGTGAGTGGAGTCAAAGCCAGAGTCAACTCCAGGTGAAAAATGCCCTTGAATCCCCCCTTAGCAGTGGCTTGAACCTGGGCTCGATCCCGGGCCAGGTGTCAAATTGTGAGCGCAGTGCTCTAACCACTGGACTGTCCTCTCCCCACCCACCCTACAAAAGACAGGAAAAACAACTACCGTTAATGTTACTATTAATTGAACCCATGCTTTTGTGGTTATGATGCCCATCCCTCAGGCATATTATAGGGACTGAAAAGGGAGAAGCGCTTTAATATTATTGATTTAATATTATTGTTGAAGAATATATATATCGACAGGTCACAGGTGCCTGTGCTGTAGTGTTGAGTAGGCATACATATTGCACAGCATTTGGGAATGATTAAAAGAACTAAGAGGGGATAGCAACAGTAATTTTTGTATTAATTAACTAGTTAAGATTTTGAAGTATGACAGAGAGAAAGAGAGAGAGACAGACAGACAGACTGACAGTGACACTGACAGACAGACACGCACACACTTATGCACACACACACACATGCATGGCACACAAGCATGCGTGCACACACATACTCACACACACACATGCACGCATACATGCATGCATCCACCACATTTGTCAACTTAAGCACACATATGTTGTTTTTCTTCTCTCTCTTCTGTCTGCCTGTCTGTCTCTCTAGTCTCTCTCTCTGTACACACACACACACACACACACACACACACCACACACACACACACACACTTACACACACACACACACACACACACACACCACTCATTGTATCCTCTTATCTGTCTTCGTCAGTCAATTAGAACCATTTCCATTCCTGTATCGATTTCTCATAACTGAACGAGGAAAGCTTGGAAAGCTTCGGGACATAAACATTGATTGCTCTGGCTGTGAAGCGATGGACAGCTTTGTGTCAGCACTGCAGGTGGCTGCTGGGATTGAAAGGAAGGGGGGGGGGGGGGGGTGGAAGGATGGAGACTGAGAGGCAGAAAGTATATATATATATATAATACATTTTCCACTTGGCTAAAGTTTCGAGGTTTACCAGTGATGAGATTTTGCATATGCTACTATTTTTTCCCACCGTCACCATTAAAGTAGCTGCTCTGCATTCTGACTTTGGGTATGATGTCTATTTAAACACGACATCAGTGTGCGTGTTTTTTTGAAAAATTCATTTTCCCATTGGCACACAGTGACCTAGTCTTCCAAACGGCTTAACAGATTTTAACATCAGTGCGCACAACATGTTCTGCATGCGTTTGCACACGGGGACCTCAGTTTATAGTCTCTTCTGAAGGACTTTTTGGTCGGAGTGGAGTCAGCACTGGTGTTAGGTAACCTCAGGAGGAGAAAAACAATCCCCTTGAACGGGTGTAGCTGAAACTTAGGGTTGATCCCAGAATGTCAGATTGTGAGGGCAGCACTCAAACTACCACCGGGCTGTGCTGTCCCCCATGATATTGAATGTATTATGTACTTTGGGATGAAGGTGGAGAATGTGGGGTAGGGGTCGAGTGGGGACGAGGGGGAAAACTCTGTGACTTGACTTCACTTGTCCCTTGGGTGAAGTGAACTCCTTGAGGAGTGGTTTGGGTGTTGGACTGAATTTTTTTTCAGGTAGTGTAATGTGGGTGATATGATCGTGGCAGAGCCCCATCCCTCTTTTCAAGTTTTAAAAATAAGAGTGTAGTGTGTGTGTGTGTGTGTGACTGAGAGAGAGTCAGAGTGCATGTCAAGAAAATCCCTGAAAACTAGAGGAGGCTTTGCTTAAAAAGTGATAAATTAGGATTATAGTTTTATATTCCCATGAATCTATTATCTGGGGCTTGCTTTGATTGCATAATATAATATAATATGAATTATGACTTGTTGAAGATCAGGGCTTTACACCTTTAGTTTTATGGTTCTTTCATTACTGTTTATTATTGTGCTAATAATATCCGTCTTTTTGTGGTTGCTGCAAATTTCTCTGTATGAAATTGAAATTCAGGCTGCTTTCCGTCTCTGTAGTTGTCTTTCCTTTCGCTGCTTTGTCTGTATACATATGTAGAGTTTTACAGGGACCATGCTCAAGTGGTGCTGGTCTCAAGGTCAAACTAGTAATTTATATTCTGTTTTTGAATCATTAATCTTACTCTGCTTCAACATTTTTGTTCCTAAGGTATAGAGCTGTAAATGTGCGATAGGGAGTGGAGTGGCGAAGTGGTTAAGGCATCAGACTTCTGCTACCTCAGTACCTGACATACTGAGGGTAAAGTTCGAGTGGCCTCAGAGCTGTCCCTTCATTTTATGTGCGGTTGATGTAGTTTTTCCCACAATGCGGAGCCCGTCCCAGGTTGCCCCTTATGGTTGGCCAGGGCATTGATACAAGGAACGACAGTAGAGTTGGTTTTATACCCTGTTTTAATCTGTAATATAGCTGCACAGTTTTAATATGAGATTTTAAAGTTGACGAGGTGACAGCCCTAGTTTGGCCTCTGTGGTGGGCGGGGCTATAAACAACAGGATTGGATTGATTGGATTGGAGCTGTCCCTTTAGCTTTAGGGGATTTTTCAGGGAGCTATTAATGCTGGATGGAGTGGTCCAGTGGTTAAGGCATCACATAACGATCTGACATAGGACTGACTGAAGGTGCAACTGCAAGTTTGAGTCAACTTCTTCTTATTTATTTCATTTATTTATTTATTTATTTATTTATACCACTTCAAGTCACAAGATTTCTCTGCATGAAATGCGGACTGCTCTCCCCGGGGAGAGCACATCACTACAAGAGCAGTGTCACCTTTCTTAGCTATCCCTTCAATTCAAAGGGGAGTTTACCCTTGGAGTTAACATTGATTCCAAAAATCTCCATTCCCTGGCAAGTCCTTTGAATGGGACTATAAACTGAGGTTCTGTGTGTGAATGCGTGCATAGCATCTTGCGCATGTGTACATACATGTATATATATCTTGCGCACATGTTAAATCCTGTTCCGCTTTTCGAAAGAGTAGGCCATTGTGTGCCGGTGGGAACAGATGACAAAATTTACAAAACTGCATACACACGGGGACTGGATTTTTTTTTTTAAAGCACATGAGTGCTTATTCCATTATCCTCAATATAAAACAATAAATAGATTTTTTTTAAATATATATATTACAAGTGCCACCCATCTTGTATCTAGAACTGCAGACTACCTACAGAGGGTGATATCCAGATGACATGAACATACCCAGCATGCAGCCTTTGACTTGGAGAAGAAGGCATGAGCTGTTTCAGGTTCAGCTTGCTCAAGACAATTTTCTTTAAAAAAAAAAAAAAAAAAGGTTTGATGCTCAAACAACTCTTCAGAGAGTCAAAGTTGAGTCGAGTCGTGAACATCCTGTATATATCTTGGAAGTAGAGATATAATACTTTCACACATTCTAAGGTTTTGGAAGTCATTACTTTCTGAGTTTCTCTTCACATTGCCAGATAAAGCTTGTATCAGAATGCAAACCATTTAACAGTAATCGGTGTTTTGTCATCATGAAATATCATATTTTATGAAAAGTGTTTTACTACCTTGTGTGTGTGTGTGTACCCCTTCTAGGGGACAATTGTCTCCATGATTAAAATAAATCAAACCATCTGAATCTTCACACTCTTCCTCCCATTTTTCTTTTTCCCCTTTTTTCTTTTTTTTACTCTTCCCCCCACCTTTCCCCTTTCCCCCTCTTTTGGTACCACATGTGTGTTACCCACTCTCCTACCCCTTCCATCCATCCGCTCACATACACTTACTAGATCATTTTCTCCCAAGAAAATGCATTGTCCTATGTTATGAATGCATTAGTGTTTGAAATGTGAAATGAAAGTGCATCATAACTTCCTTATATTACAACACAAGACATATCTTGTGTATGATCTGTCTGCCAAGTTTCTTGTTTGAGATAGTAATCTATGAATCTTGAACTAAAAGACCTTTTGAATTAAAAAGCATGTATGTCGTTTGCCTCTTCATGTACATACACATTTCAGCCCTGTGTATGTGTGTGTGAGTGTGTGTGAGACTGTGTGTGTGTGTGTAACTCTGTGTGTGTGTGTGTAACTCTGTGTGTGTGTGACTCAATGTGTGTGTGTGTGTGTCCCAGTAATGTAATTGACTGTGACAGAGTGTAAAACAATCATTTGTAAAAGTTCTGCTAGACGTATCAGATGTGTGTTTGCGTGTGTGTATATGTGTGTGTGTCACTGTGTGTGTGTGTCACTGTGTGTGTGTGTGTGTCCCAGTAATGTAATTGACTGTGACAGAGTCAAAAATAGTCATTTTTAAACTGCTTGATGTATATACATCAATATGTGTGTTGCGTGTGTGTGTGTGTTCGTGCATGTGTGTTCAGCCTAATAATTCAGCTACTGTGACAAGAGTGAAAAGCAGATACATTTTAACTGCTTAGCATTAGAAATTAACAGAGTTTTCATACATAACATATATACATGTTGATTTGTCGCTAACCAAACTGCGTGGTGTGTGTTTCTGGTTTTTTTTCTCTCTCCATCAGAAGTGTGCCGTGGCACTGGTGCGACTGAAGGTACAAACTCCATCTTTTTCTTTCTTTCTGCACCTCTGCCGCTTAGCTTGATGCACTTGTTGTACTGTACATGGTTTTGTCAGATTGTGTCGGAGGTTCTGCTAGCTTGTTTATGAAAAAAAAGTGTTTGCTCAAGGTTATGGTCAGGCACGAAAAAAAAAATAGAGAAAAAAAGAAGTTTGGAACTAGCTTGTCAGCAAGGATCTAGCTGATACAGTTAATGTTTATGATACAGAATTAAAATGCTTGATGTAATTTTTTCCGTCCCAACTCCCAATATGATAGTTGAAACAGAATTTAAATGCCTAATTTACTATAGTTGATAGAGAATTTAAATGCTTAATTTACTATAGTTTAGAGAATTTAAATTTATGCTTGATTTACTATAGTTGATAAAGAATTTAAATGCTTGATTTACTCTTTACCTTCTAGCTCCCATCATGAATACAGAATTTAAATACTTGACTTACTGTTTTTCTTTCCGCTCCCATCCCCTCACCTTTCTCCTCTCCCTTGCTCCACTCTCGGATCCTCTGCATGCTGGGTATCTTCATGTCATCCACGCCACTGGTCATAGCTGGCCCAGTCTTCTATGAAAGGGGTGGGGGTGGAGTTTGTTAATCTGTTAGCGAGATATTGTGTGTGTGTTCGTACATGTACAGGACCTTGCTTTATAGTCTCCTTCAAAAGATTTTTTTGAGGAGTGGAGTCAGTTCCGATGGTTTATCTCCAGGGTAATATAAAAAAAAATCCTTGAATGAATAATATTATTATACATCAATGAAGATTGAAACCTGTTCTTTCAGTTACTGTTGGATCACGACTTTGACGCTCTAAAAGAGGGGGGTGGGTTATCTAGCGGTTAGAGCATTGCACTCGTGATCTGATGACCCAGGAACAAGCCACCATGGAGGCGCCCCTTTCAAGGGACTTTACCCATGGAACTAACAGCAGTACTGACTGACTTCACTCCCCCCAAAAGTCCTTCAGATGAGAGTATTTATAGACCAAAGCCTCCCCCCCCCCTCCCCCGTGTGTGAACAAACGCAGATACGCACATGTTAAGAACCCTTTCCACATTTTGGAAGAGTAACCCATGGAGCTAACATCAGTACTGACTGACTTCACCCCCCCCCAAAAGTCCTTCAGATGAGACTGTTTATCGACCAAACCCCCCCCCCCCCCCCCCCCCCCCCCCCCCCCCCCCCCCCCCCCCCCCCCCCCCCCCCCCCCCGTGTGTGAACAAAAGCAGAACATCCTGCGCACATGTTAAAAACCCTTTCCACATAAAAAAATTGAGTAACCCATTTAATGCCATTAGGAGCAGATGACAAAATATTTTTTGAAAAACAAAAAAAAAAAGCCCTCATGCAAGGAGATATCCTGTTTACACACCAACCCCCAAAGTTGGAATGCGGCTACCTTATTGACGGGGTAAAATCCGTCACATAGCCACAGGCGACATCCTGCCATTGGTGTTCAGTCTTGGAACTCTAGCTGAGAAACAAGGAGAAAACAAAAAACAAAACAAAAAAACCCACCCAAGAAAAAGGGGACAAAGAACTGCATGGACTATGAACTAGATGCTAAATTTCAACTTATGTGTGTCAGTTCAGTTAGATAAGTAGTTCATTGTGAAGTAAACCCCCCCCCCAAAAAAAAACCAAAAAAAAACAAAACCCACCACACACACAAAAAAACAACAAAAAAACCCAAACAAAAAAAAAAACAACAAAAAATAAAAAAGCCCAGAAGGGACCCACGGATATTCAAAAGAAAAAAAACAAAAAAAAGTGTGGGGGAGTGGTGGTATGACATAATGATATTTCAGTTCCTGTGAATTTGCCCTGGAGACAAAAAAGAGTTGCGAGGGAAACCATGTGAGAATGATGGCGTGCGTCAGCGCTGTTGGTGTTGTTGGTGTTGGCCACCAAGTTGCCTTGGAGATCCATATAGAACAAGCCAAGGGGTCCATCCTGTCTACTAGTGAGTGTGGGATTATATGTAGGGCACTTTTTCCTTTCTTTTTTTTTTTTTTAACAGTATGAAAAATGAAACAAACTATTACCTCTGCCCCCCTTCCCCCCCTCTTCTCTTCACCACCATCCATTTTTGGCCTATAGATGTGATTATTTGTATCTCTGTGAGAAGAATTTTTTTCTAGTATAAAGTTTAACATAAAAAAAACACAACAAAAACCAAACCCCCAAACCCTACTCCCCCCTCAAAAAGAAAAGCATAACTGACTTCCCACACACTCCCCCCCCAAAAAGAAACACTTCCACCAACTCCATCCCCCCTCCCAAAAAATAGGAAAGATTAACAACCCCATCCCCCCTCCCATTCTAAAATATCTATAGGGAAACTCCCAAACACCCCCCCTCCCCCCTCCCCCACCGCCCCCCAAAATAGGAAGATTAACAACCCCTCCCCTCCTCATTCTAAAATATAGAGAAACTCCCCTAACAACCCCCCCCCCTACAAAATAGGAAAGATTATCAACCCCTACCCCCTCCCCATTCTAAAATATAGGAAAACTGCCCAAACAACCACCACCACCACCACCACCACCCATCCTTAAAAAGAAAACAACACCAACAAAAAAGAAAATAATTTACCCCCCCGAGTTGACGAAGAAACGAAGGCAGCCGGAATGACATGGGCCGAGCTGAAGAGGATCTCCCAAAACCGAGTTCATTGGAGGGGTGTTGTTGCAGCCCTATGTTCCCCAAGGAATCATGAGGCATAAGTCAAGTCAAGAACACAAAAACAAACAAAAACCCCAAAAAGAAAGTGAAATAGGGTCTGGCAGAACCTCTGATGCATGTTTCTCTTTCCCCTATGGTGAGATTGGGTCTTGCATACGTACCTGTGTGTCTATTTGTGTCTTCTTGTCCCTCCCACCCCCCACTACCTCCTCCATGTTTTGGTTTTGTTTTTTTAATTAGGAAGGAAGAAAAAGCCAAAGCCAAACAAGAGAGAGAGAGGGGGGGTTGGAAGCACTATAATGGGGAAGGGTTTTGGGCCGAAACAAAATTAATGTTTGGTTTTCATTTGGTTAGAAGTGTTTGGAAAGAATGTGAGTCTATGTTGGGGACGGTGTTGTGTGTGTGTGTGGGCGTGGGTTGTTTTTTTGTGGGGGAGGGGGGTATTTGGGGTGGGGGGTGTGCAGAGAGAGAGCAAATGGATGTGAGTGTATGTGCAAGTACTCATTCATATTATATAATGTGTATGCACACTCATTCACTTAATCAGTTAATGTTTTGTTTGTTTATATATATGTATATATATATTATGTATATATAAATATACATATAAAATATATATTATGTAATATATATAAGCACACACACAAAAAAACAACTTAGTAAATAAGTAAAATGTTTCAAGTACTGAAATAGTTCCTCAAATTATTTTTCACAAATTAGAAATTTGTATATATAGTTGATCTGTAGAAAACTTATATGCAAGATGGTAGGGTGGGTTGTTTTTTAATTGAGAAAATTTTCTGACCACATGAGTTGCCAAAAATTCTCAGGGCATATCTCCGGTATGTGGTGGCTATTTCTTGTCCATGACAAAATTGGTATGAGAGAGGGGGTGGGGGTGGGTAGTGCGGGAGGGGGGGGGGGGGGGGGGGGGTATGCCTCAGTGTCAGTGTAGGGCAGTATGTGATTTGTTCGAGTAGGTGCTTGATTGGATGATTGTATGGTTAGTAAGTACCTCAAGGAGTGTCTGTGTGGACTGTATGTAGCAGGAGTGGCCTTGACTTGCTTAGGCTTGCTTTGTGTGTGAGAAGATTCCAGGCTTATGCTGAATATTGTATAGGGTTTGGTTGTTTGGGGTTGTTTTTGTTGTGGGATTTTTTTTGGGGGGAGGTATCTCTTTTGAGGGGAAGGAAATATATTATTATTATTATTATTATTTTGTTGAGCATATTTTATTATTGGTGGGGGGGGGGGGGGGGGGGGGGGGAAGGTAGCTCTTTTTAGGGGGAGTTTATTGTTGGGGCTTTTGTTTTTGCTGAGTGTATTTTTATTATCATACTTGCAGTGCTCCTTTCAAATCCTATCTCTTATTTAATTTTTTGTATCATTTTGTTGTAGTTATTTTTGAAAAGCTCATTTCACTTTTATTATGTTTATTTCTGTTTTATTTATTTTATTATTTTTTTTGTTTTGTTCGTTTCAGGGTGGGGTTTTTCTTCATTTTAATCAGTTTTTATTGTATTCATCTTCTTCCAAATCTTTTTTTTTTTCAGAAGGGGGGGGGGGGGGGGGGGGGGAGTTATTGCTATTAAAAAAAAAAAATTCTAACAGATTTCTATTTTCCTTATAATTATCTATACTTTATTACCTATTTATTCAGTATTGGTTATGAATTTATCTCCTTGTACAAATCATTATTTGATATTATTAGTTATCTATTTTCTTTGTAAATTATCTCGTTTCCAAATGCAGCCAGCTTTCAAGGGCTTAACGCCTTAAGGCACAGCACCGGAATGATGAGAATGAGTTGACCAGTAGATCTATCTGTCTATCTAGACCCTACCCAGAGCTTTGTCAATGTATTTGTTTAGTTTTGAGCTTATGGCTGACACTTCACTTTGATATATAATGTCGTTATAGATCCCCCACAATCTAGTTCACCGTGCAGTTTTAAAATCAGCTTGCATGCTGGTTGGCTTGTTGGTTGGCTAGCTAGACTGGTGGTTGGTTAGGCTGGTGGTTGGTTGGCTAGACTCGTGGGTGGTTGGTTGACTAAACTGGTGGTTGGCTGGTTAGACTGGTGGGTGGGTGGTTGGTTGGTTAGACTGGTGGGTGGGTGGTTGGTTGGTTAGACTGGTGGGTGGGTGGTTGGTTGGTTAGATGGTGGGTGGGTGGTTAGACTGGTGGTGGTGGTTAGACTGGTGGGTGGGTGGTTGGCTGGTTAGCGGTGGGTGGGTGGTTAGACTGGTGGTGGGTGGTTAGACTGGTGGGTGGGGGTTGGCTGGTTAGACTGGGTGGGTGGGTGGTTAGACTGTGTGGTGGGTGGTTAGACTGGTGGGTGGGTGGTTAGACTGGTGGGTGGGTGGTTGGCTGGTTAGACTGGTGGGTGGGTGGTTAGATGGTGGGTGAGTGGTTGGTGGTTAGATGGTGGGTGGGTGGTTAGACTGGTGGTGGGTGGTTAGACTGGTGGGTGGGTGGTTGGCTGGTTAGACTGGTGGTGGGTGGGTGGTTAGACTGGTGGGTGGGTGGTTAGCTGGTGGGTGGGTGGGTTGGCTGGTTAGACTGGTGGGTGGGTGGTTAGACTGGTGGGTGGGTGGTTAGATGGTGGTGGGTGTGGCTGGTTAGATGGTGGTGGGTGGTTGGTGGTTAGACTGGTGGGTGGGTGGTTAGACTGGTGGGTGGGTGGTTGGATGGTTAGACTGGTGGTTGGTTGGCTAGACTGGTTGTTGGCTGGTTGGTTAGGTGAGAAAATTGACAAACAGATGATGAATTCTATATATCCCAGAGCTTGTAATTTTGTAGAGCTTGTTTGCTTTATGGATTGAGTAAAGAGGAGTGTTGGGTGTAGGAGACGTGAGAAAAAGGCTTATCAACCACTCTTGTTGAAGTTGATGTTTGAATTGCAGACAGACCTATGTGAAAGGTTTCTCCCCCCCCCCCCCCCCCCCCCCCCCCCACTCCCCACAACTCCTCTCCCCCCCTTTCTCCCCCTCACCTGATTTGTATTATGTAGCTCTGTGATTGTATACGTGTGTTTTATATGTTGGGAATGGAAAGGTTTGTGTGTGCGTGTGATTAAAAAAAATAAAAATCAAAACCTGTGTTTTCATAGTTCAGAAAGAAAATTCATGCATGTATACATGCACAAACAATGCGTGTATATATATATATATAAATATACCGTATATACATGCACATGTGCATTTTCTGCACTCGCTCATGAATGCACACACACCTCTCTCTCACACACACACACACACTTAGAGTCACACACACAGTCACACACACACACACACACACACACACACACACACACACACACACACACACACACACACACACACACAGATGAATGTATAGACAGATGGATCTTTATAATTATAGGTATATTGCAAATTTTTGGTTCTTTGTAATATGTTTTAGTGATGTGTACGCTAAAGTAAACAAGTGCGTGCATGACATTCTGTGAGCATTCAGAACATTTCTTTGTATATGTTGTGTGAATTTGGTTGGTTGGCTTGTGTTTTTCTTAAACCTGGAGAGCTTAACTCATTTTGAACATGAATTTCTGAATCATATTAAGAAAATGTCTGAGCTTTATTTTATATATATGACCCATTCCCTTCCTTCCCCTTTCCATTTTTTTTGTTTTTTCCCTTCAGTTTTTGTCACCTATTTTGTTGTTGAAGTTTTGTTTCGCTTATAAGTGTATTCTCAACTCTGTAAAATGATCTGGCTAATTGATTTGGTTGATTGATTTGGCTTATTGAATTGATTTGGCTTATTGATGGGATGTACTTTAGTGTGAGAGGACCTGTGGACAGTACCTGTTCCGACCCAGTGTGTGAGTTTTGTCGCCATGCATGTTTTGTTGCTGTCATTTTGTTCTGGGTTTTGTGGTTTTGCGGTTTTGCTTTTTGTTTGTTTTGATTTTTTGTTTTGGTATGTATGTTCACATGTTGGGTTTTTGTTGTTTTTTTAGAATGTGTTATGTTCAGTTTTCTTCTTTTTTAATTATTATGTTCAAATGTGGTTGTGGGTTTTTTTCAGAATGTGTTATGTTCAATTTTTTTTTTTTTAATTTTTTTTTTTTTAAGCGATGTGTCTAAATGTTTTGTCAGTATAAGTGTTTTTGTGTGGTTTTGTTTGTTTGTTTGTTTTTTTTATGCATGTACAGTACTTTTATCAAAAAACAGATAGATGAGGGTTGTTTTTTGTTTAAGGGGTTTTTTTTGGTTGAAAAAAAAATTCTACACATTCTTGTGTCCAAATGTTTTGTCAGTATTAGAGTTGTCATGTTGAAAAGTGTGTTTTAAAAAAAATTGTTTTTAATTGTAATGTTTTGTTGGAATACATAACTTTTTCACATGTTCATTTTTTTAAAAACATGTGTCTAACTTGTCTGTGTCAAAGTTTGCATGTTTGAAACGGTTTCTTTTTTGCTTTGCTTTCATTTTGTCAGATGCTGTATGTTCATATTGTTTATATACATTTTTCCGAATGTTTGTCAGTGTGGGTTTGCATGTCAGAGGTTTTTTTATTGTTTCCCCCCCCCCCCCCCCCCCCCCCCCCCCCCCCCCCCCCCCCCCCCCCCCCCCCCCCCCCCCCCCCCCCCCCTTTAGTATGCATATCCAAGTTTAATCAAGCAGATGTTCAGATATTTTGTGAGTATGAGTTTGCAGGTAGTAATGCATGTTGAAACGCTTTGACAGTTTCGATTTCGGAATGTTTTATTCCAATGTCTTGTTTTCTTTCTGATTACCCTTTTCTTCAAGAATATTTCCAACTGTTTTTGGCTTTTTTTTTTTTTTTTTTTACTGTTAATTTCTTGTTCATTAAGTCAACTAAGTTTTGTTTGAATTTTATACAATATTAGGGTATTGATTAATGAAATAACTGACATGACGGACACTATAGGTTTATTTATTTTATTTTTATTTATTGTTTTATTTTATTCTTTTATATCGAGGATAATGGAATAAGCACTTATGTGCTTTTTTACATCCAGTCCCCGTGTGTATGTGGTTTTGTAAAGTCTGTCATCTGTTCCCACCGGCACACAATGGCCTACTCTTACGAAAAGCGGAACAGGATTTAACGTGTGCGCAAGCTGTTCTGCATGCATTTGCACACGGGGCCTCGGTTTATAGTCTCATCCGAAGCTGAGTGGTTAAAACCATTTGACCTCAATCCCATGGGTCCAGGAAGTTGTGGGTTTGAATCTTGGCAGTGGCGCCTGGTGACATAAGGGTGGAGGATTTTTACAACCTCCCACATCAACTTTCAAGTGCAGACCTGCCAGTGCCTTGATTCCCTTCATGTACACGCATGCAGAAGATCAAACATGCACGCTTTTAAAGATCTTGTAATTCACGTCAGCGTAACTTTTGGTGGGTTGTGGAAACAAGAACATACCCAGCATACATCCCTGAAGGTGGAATGCGGCTACCTTCACTATAGGGGGGGGGGGGGAATGGTCACGTACGCAGAATCTCACCATTGGTGAACCTCACACCTCTGGCCAAGGAACGGAGGAAAAGAACATTATGAACTGTAAAATACCTATCTATCTATCTATCTGTCCCGTAGTCTGACGACCGTGGGGGCACCCTCAAAGACTCAGCAACCAGTTCCCTCCATTCCTCTCTCTGTTCTGCCTTTCTCAGGGTTTTGTTGAGTTCTAGGCCTGTCCATTCACTGATGTTATCCTCCCAGCTCTTCCTTGGTCTGCCTCTTCTTCTTCCTCCTTGGACAGTGCCTTGCAAAACTGTGCCCCCACGGTCGTCAGACTACGGGACAGATAGATAGATAGATAGGTATTTTACAGTTCATAATGTTCTTTTCCTCCGTTCCTTGGCCAGAGGTGTGAGGTTCACCAATGGTGAGATTCTGCGTACGTGACCCTTGGGATCTTGTGACATGCCCATACCACTTAAGTTTACGCTTTTTCACGATCGTTAGAAGGTTCTCATAGGGTCCAATGGTTTGCTGGATTCTGTTATGCACGCTTTCGTTGCTTATGTGGTCTTTGTAGGAGATGCCAAGGAGTCTCCGAAAGCATCTCATCTCCACTGCCTGTACTCTTCTCTCCAAATCTGCAGTCAGGGTCCATGATTCACAGGCATACAGAAATATGGATATGACAAGGGAGCGCATTAGTTTTGATCTTGGAGATAAGTGAGATATTTTGTCTCTCCAGATGGTATTTAGTTTTGACAAAGCTGTTTATTGTTGTGCAGTCCTGCATACTACTTTTTGGCTTGGACCCCTGGTCGGATACAATGGCTCCCAGGTATTTGAAGTTTGAACTGTTTCCAGCTTCTGGTCATTAACCCTGATATCAGTGCTAATGCCGTTGGTGTTATTAGTCATCAGTTTGGTCTTCTCTGCACTGTTTTTCCATGCCGTATGTTTTGGAGGCCTTATCCAAGGTTCTGTTAGGTGGCAGCTCTTTTTTGTCCTGACTTTCCATCAATGTCATCTGCGAAGCGGAGGTTTGTGATCGTTCTTCACCAATGCTGATGATCCTTATGATGTTCCAGTGCATCAGCCATGATTCTCTCAAGGAAGATGTTGAAAGAGTGGGTGAGAGTAGACAGCCCTGCCTTACTCCAACTGTTGTTCAAAAACCATTTCCATGTTGTTGTTGTAGTACACTGCACTGGTGGCCTCGCTGTACAGCTGTTTGATGACTCTGATCAGGTTTGCATTGATGCTGTACAAATTCATGGTTGCCCACAAAGCTGCTTTGCCACACCCTGTCAAATGCCTTCTTAAAATCGATAATATACGTGGTAAAGGTCTTGTTGATGTTGAAGGTACACTCACATAGTATTCTGAGGTTGAATATCTGTTCTGTTGTGCTGCGCCCTGCTCTGAAACCTGCTTGTTCCTCAGCAATGATGGTCTCTGCTTGTGGCTTCAGTCTTTTCAATATTATCTGCAGCATGACTTGCTTGGGTGACATATGAGGCTGATTGTCCCGGTTAATTATGGCATTGGGTTGTAGATTTCCTTTCTTGGGGAGGGTGATGATGGTGACTGCGTCCTTGGTGTTGGCCATTTTCCTGTCTGCCAGATCTTGTTGCAGTTTCTTAGTAGGGCGTGATCATGGCTTCCCCTCCAGCTTGGACCAACTCAGCTGGAATGTTGTCGCCCTGCTGACTTCCCCCTTTTTTATGCGATCTGACTGCTGTTTCCCTTCTTCTCGGAGGATAGGGTGACTGTCTGTGTCTTTGCTTTCGGGTACATTAAGGACTTCTGGATCTCCTGCGGTCTATTTGTTATCAGGTCGGAGCAGTATTTGTCCATCTGTTCAGAATATCCTGGTCGTCAGTGAGACCCTCCCATTTTGTCTTGGATTGTTAAACCTTTTTCTGTTTCGTGCTAGTCAGGTCTTTCACCAGCTGATATGCTTTCTTGCTATTGTTTTTCTTGATGTTCTCTTCAATGTCTTGGCACTGTTCACCGATCCAATTCTCTTTTGCCTCCGTCATGGACTTCCTGATTCTTTTGTTGACTGCCTATATTGTTCTGCTCTTTCTTTTGTTTCATTTTTCTTTTTCTTCAGCTCTCTACGCTTTTCGCTTAGTTGTAGGATGTTAGGTGTGACCCATGGTTTTTTGACTGGTCGGCGTTTTCCAGAAGCTCATTTGCTGTTTCAGTCACCGCTTATTGAAACTATTGTCAGTGTATCTATGTCTGAGTCTATCACAGTGAGTGCTGCAAACTTTCACCTATCCTTGCTTGAAAAATTTCTAATACCTCTGGGTCCCTTTAGTTCTCGAGGTCAAATTTGATCCTGATGTTGTTCGCTTGTGGATTTTCTTTAGAGTAGTCGGAAAGTATCATCACAAGATCATGATCACTCCCCATGTCTGCTTGGAAAACTTCGTGTCTGTGCAATGTTAACGCTAGACTGAAACCGTCTTTTTACCCTGATGTAATTATTTGGTTGTGGTGTTCTCCATTTGGGCTTGCCATGTCCATTTTCTGGATTTTTTTGTGTGGGCCAAGTGTATTACTAGCTGGAGGTGGTTGTTACTGGCAAAATCCAGGGTCTCAAGCCTCTTTCATTTGATTGGCTATTACAATGTGGCCCACAAACGCCCTCCCAGTCTTTCCATGCATCTTCTCCTACCTTGGCGTTCCAGTCGCCTTGCACAATGAGGATGTCTTTCTTGGGTGTTTGATTTGAACCTCTTTTAGCTGGTCATAAAATTCTTCTACGGCTTCATTTTGTGTAGTCTGATGTAGGGGGGTTTTGCCTGTACTATAGTTTTGTTAAAGGGGGTTGCTCTCAGGCGGATGGTAATAAGTCTGCTGGACACAGGCTGACAGCTCATGACGGTTTTTCACGGTGTCTTTGTGATCGAGAAACCCCACGCCGTGTTATGTTTATCCTGTTTTCCACTGTAGTATAATTTGTGGTCTTCCTGGGTCGTTGTTTCCCCATGTTTTCCCCCTGACTTCGCAGAGCCCAAGGATGTGCCATTGATATCTCGACTTCTTTGGTGTCAGTTCTTTCACTTTGCCTGCAGCTTTAGTGTCCGTACATTCAGTGCCCAAAGTGGTGTTGTTTCTGGCGAATTTTGCTGCGTTTTACTCAGTAGCATACTTTCGACATCTTGTCCTGATGGCAACAGAAGGCGCGGGTCTTTGGGAACCCGGGGCGACGCCGATCGGTATGGAGATTCTGGGGTGTCTTTGTCATTGGTTTTATTTTGGGCAAATTCAAACTGGCGGAGCCTTCCTCTCCAGGTCGGATTTTTGGTTGGGTTTTACTCACCACATGTGAGGTGGTACTGGGTACATTGTTACCGTAGAGGGGAGTCTCTGACCTGACATAAAATACACCTCACAAAATGCGTACTGTTTTTGGATATTTTAGTATCGCAAAAAATATCAGCTGATATCAGAATCAGCATAAATTCACTGTGTCAGGTTGGCTCTCTCTTCTATTTTTCTAAAGTAAAATAAGTAAAAGGAGTCCCATAACTTTAGGTGTAGGGTGGCGGGCGTCAAGGGACCTCACTTTTAGGGCAAGGGGTATTGAGGGCGGGCCCATCTCCTCTCCTCGCTGCTTTTCCCTTCCTTGACCCTAAAAGGGCAGGTACCAAATTTTCAGCTGGGGTGAAAATGGGGGAACTGTTTTGAAGCCAAGGCGCGCAACGGGTCACCATCAAACTGGTAACCATGCTCGACGCTGCTTAACTTGGCTGGGGGAAAGCGAGTGCTCCGACCACTGAGCTATCCCGTCCCAATCTCTAAATTGTTCAAATTGTTTCTCTCTCTCTCTCTCTCTCTCTCTCTCTCTCTCTCTCTCTCTCTCTCTCTCTCTCTCTCTCTCTCTCTCTCTCTCTCTTCCCACCTCTCTCTCTCTCTCTCTCTCTCCCTCTTCCCACTCTCTCTCTCTCTCTCTCTCTCCCCCCCCCACCTCTCTCTCAACCTCTCTCTCTCTCAACCTCTCTCTCTCTTTCTTTCCCCCTCCCCCCTCTCTCCCTCACCTGCCTCCCTCCCTCCCTTCTTACACTCTGTTCTTTGAAAAAACAACCTTCTCCCCCAAAGTAGTAGTTACATAAGCCAAACTAGCCACCTAAGACATACCAGGATTACTTTAGTTCATCAACCTGTGTCAAATTTTCTTCAGATTGTCTGCTTTTTATGATTTTTAATTAAAGCAGCAGACAACACATTAAAAAAACAAAATTGTGAGTGGGTTTGTGTGTGCGTGTGTGCAATTATTCCATAATATATTATAGGAAATCTTGGCTGGGTTCCTTCAGTTATAAAAGAAATGTCAGTTTGGTGTTTGCGGGTTTGTGTCTGTCTGTCAGCCTGTTTGTCTGTCTGTCTCAGTGTCTATCTCAGTGTCGGTCTGTCTGTCTGATGTCTGTCTGTATTTGTATACTCAAGTCCATGTGTGCATATAACTATGCTCATAAAAAAGGTAAATTCTTTTTAACTTGCATAGATCTATAGGCCTGTCATCTTGTACCAGTGTACTGTATGTGCCATTTTTTCCCCTCCTCATTTTCAATATGTATTGAAATAACCTCAAACCAACTCACCACTACCCTTCTATAAGCTCCAGTTACAAGCACACACATGTATGTACCCATAATCTTAGCATCACTCTCTTCCTCTCCCATCCACCCCCACCCCCCTCCCCCCATCCTCCCTTCCCTCCTTCTCTATCCCCCTCCTAAAACCCCCCCCCCCCCCCCCCCCCCCCCCCCCCTCTCCTCCCCCCCCCTAAATCCTCAGTAGAACTGAAAGATGGTTCACAACATACAGATTACATGATCTCTTTAGTCAATAGTCATAATCGCCACCATTGTTTGCATTACCTACCTAGGGCCAGTCTGGTAGTTATTTCAGTGTTTACTCTTACCTTGGGGGGGGGGGGGGGGGTGGAAGTGGGGTGGTGGTGGTGATGAGTGGTGTGTGTTGGGGGGCTGGTGGGTCTCTGTTAGGGTGTTGGCTACATTCATATAGGGGGTGAAGTAGCAACCAGAGTCTCAGTCAGTCAGTAGACGAGCAGCTTACCTGACAGGTGGGTGAAAATGGCTGTTACTGGTATTTTGCCTCTGTGTGTGTGTGTGTGTGTGTGTGTGCTTTGGTTTTAGAAGATGGGCTTGGTAAAAACAGGTTGGTGGTTTGGGGTTTTTTTCAGGTTCATTGCCCGGGCTTAAGTTGTGTTGATGTACGACTGTGTGTGTGTGTGTGTGTGTGAGTGTGAGTGTGAGTGTATGTGTGTGTCCATTTGAATTTGTTAGAATTTTGTTAATCATTGTTGGTTGCTTGTGTAGGAGCGGATTGAATGGAAGCGCTCTGATTTGTAATTGCAAGATATAGCGCTCTATAAATTCGATATATTCTTCTTCTTCTTCTTCTTCTTCTTCTTATTATTATTGATGTAAAGGTGTGTTCCTGGCAAAATTCTGTAAAAAAAAACAAATAATTTTTTCTTTATTAAAAGCCACTCTACTACTGTAACCGGGAAATGAACACGTTATATATATATATATGTATGTGTATATGTATATATACTCAACTCGACTCAACTCAACTTAACTCAAATCAGCTGTCTCCATCGCCGCTGTCGTCAGTAGGAGCTCCATGCAATGCCACCAGAGTTCACCATCTCTCTCTGAACACACATATATATACGGGCAGGAAAATTAAGAGGAAAAAAACAACAACCCCAAACAAAAAGCAGGATGTGGTGTCGTTCTTGTGGCAGTGTGCTCTCTCCCCTGGGAGAGCAGCTTGGATTTCAAGTAAAAGAGAAATCACCCATGACTAAAAGTGGTGTGCAGTACAGTGGGCCACCTTTGAAAACTCCAGCAAAAAGCTACCGTGGGCTGTTTTTTTTTCCATTCTGCTGAAATGTTGTGGCTTCTCAGATCATGAAAAACAACTTTTTTAAACAAGTGAAAGACAAGTGTAACTGTGACAAGTGTAAAGAACTAAAAGAAAAAAAAATTTTTTTGGTCAGGGTATGTGGTGGTTGTTCTTGCCCGACTTGTCTGTTATCAGCTTGATCTCTTGAAGAGTTGTGTCAGCTGCAGTTTGATTTTCAGGAGTGGAATTGCTAGTTGTTGTCATATATATATAGAGAGAGAAAAAATATTGTAGTGTGTGATGATGATGGGAGTTATTTGTATGTGAAGTCAGCTCTCAGCCTTTTTGTGCTTATTGTAAAGCAACACTTGCTTCATATTTGCACTAAACAGATGGTCTGTTAATAATAATGATGACAATTGTTATTATCCTCATCATTGTTAACCCAGGACAAAGTCTTTGTCAGATAAAGATATATAAAAAAGGTAAAGGTAAAGGAGTCCCATAACCTATAAGGTCGTAGGGGAGCGAGGCGTCAGAGACCTCACTTCTCTAGGGCCAGCATATTGAGGGCGGCGCCCATCTCCTCTCCCTCGCTGCTTTACCTTCCCTGACCCTAAAGGGGGCAGGTACCCATTTACAGCTGGGTGAACTGGGGAACTGTACTGAAGCCAAGGCGCGCAAACGGTCACCCATCCAACTGGTAACCACGCTCGACGCTGCTTAACTTGGCTGGGGGAAAGCGAGTGCTCTGACCACTGAGCTATCCCGTCCCCAAAGATATATATATTGATATAAAGTGCTGAGGCCTACATTTAGAATATTGTAAAGCATTAGTTTGAGATTGTCTTCAGCCATATCAAGCTCTTAACCTTAACCTGTCTCTCCTTTAATCAAAGAAGGAAAATCCTCAGAAGTTGGAGTATGGCTATCAACAGGAAGTACTTGAAAAGAGTCATGAATGCACACAAGCTTTTTACCCAGCGTGTTCTTCCAATCTCACACAGGCATTCTCACATGAGACGAGCGAGTCGGAACATATTCTGGTTGACCCCCCAGGGTGCAACCGTATTATTAGGCCTCCTTCAGCCTCAGAAGACTATGGAGTTGCGCTCTAGGTGTTCATTCTGGTGAAGCGTCGGGTGTGGCTAGCCAGTCCAACACGGGAATGACAGACAGTGCCTATGTTTATGGCAGAGGGGCACAGATGGAAGTCTGACACTTTATTTTATTTTTTTTATTTTATTCTTTTATATCGAGGATAATGGAATAAACACTTATGTGCTTTTTTACATCCAGTCCCCGTGTGTATGCGGTTCTGTAAATTTTGTCATCTGTTCCCACCGGCACACAATGGCCTACTCTTAAAAAAAGCGGAGCAAGATTTAACGTGCGCGCAAGATGTTCTGGTACACTGGTACTGTCTGAAACACACTAGTACTTTACTATTGTGAATGATTGTTAGCATTACATCATCATTCCTTCGGATGAGACTATAAACCGAGGCCCCATGTGCGAACGCATGCAGAACATCTTGCGCTCACGTTAAACCCTGTTCCGCTGTTCGAAAGAGTAGGCCATTGTGTGCCGGTGGGAACAGATGACAAAATTAAAAAAAAACGCATACACACGCAAATTTTTTTTTTTAAAAGGCGCTTTGATTTGTTGCTTTACAAGATTCAGCACAATATAAATTCCATACATTATTATTATTATTATCATCATCGTTATTGTCATCATCGTCATCATCTTTTTCCAGGAGAACCTCCTTCCCCCTTGTTCTCCCCCACCAAGGTCAAGTTCCCCAAACACATGCATTCGGACGCGGACGACAAGCTGGAGGAGCTGGCCGACAGCCTTCTGGTCCAGCGCAATGGCTTCAGCCTGGAGAACCGGCCCCCGGAGATCACAGGGGCGGCCTTCGAAATGCCCCAGTACCCCATCGAGGAAAAAGAAAACCGCCAGTACTTCGAGAGGCAGTTCAGCCACAGGTGAGCTTGCCTGCCCTGCTTAGAACTCCTCCACCCCACTCCACTCCACTCCACTCCACCCCACTCCACTCCACTCCGCTCCACTCCACTCCACTCCACCCCACTCCACTCCACCCACCCCACTCCACTCCACCCACCCACTCCATTCCACCCCACTCCATTCCACCCCAATCCACTCCACCCACTCCACTCCACCCCGCCCCACTCCACTCCACCCCACTCCACTCCACCCACCCCACTCCACTCCACCCGCCCCACCCCACTCCACCCCGCCCCACCCGCTCCACCCCACTCCACTCCACCCCACTCAACTCCACTCCACCCCACCCCACCCCACTCCACCCCACTCCACTCCACTCCACCCCACTCCACTCCACTCCACCCCACTCCACTCCACTCCACCCCACTCCACTCCACTCCACTCCACTCCATTCTACTCCACGCCAGCTTTGGTGTGCCACTGTGTGGGTTTTGCAGTGAGCGCGAGGCTTAGAGTGTAGGGATTTTGGGCTACACCTTTCCCATATCTCTTTTAGCGCTTTGATTTGTTGCTTTACAAGATTCAGCGCTATATATATAAATTCCATACATTATTATTATGATTATTATTATTATTATCTCTTCTTGCTTTTCTGGTGGATTTCTCACACTTAAAGTTTTGGGGTGGTGGTTTTTTTGTTTTTTGTTTTACATTTTCCGCTTGTTTTGTTTTTGTTGTTGAAGAATAACATTGAGAGAGGTTTTGTTAGATGTGCTGTTTGGGCACGGAGTATGTTACCCGAGATTTTCCTCTCAAGATTTCTCACTTGATGTTTCTGACTCAAGGTTTCTCACTTATTTTGTCGCGGATGTAGCATGAGAGTATAAAAAGGGATTCATTGTGTTTCCCAAAGTGGGAATCGGCTAAATATTCCGATTTACTGCAGCATAGAAATGGTGAGAAAATTGGGACCTCCTTTGAGTCAGACCCTTTTCCTCCTTTCTTCTTTCCCTCCCCAGACTTCACAGAATTTACTTTCTGCGTGATCAATCTGTTATCTCATGGTGGTTGTCAGGTATTGTTTATAATTATTTTTGTTTTGATTTTGGTCCAAGATGCGCTGTTTAGATATTCTATGAAACGGTGGTTTTGACACTCCTAATAACCCACAGAGACAACTCCTTTATGGTTTTCAAGTGTCATTAAAAAAAAAAAAATCTGTTGTGATGGTTCTTTTGACACTCATGGGAAGCCATAGAAACAGACCAAAGCTCTCATGTTAAAAGCCTAAAGTGTATAATTTGCAGAGAAAGGCCTGAAGATGATCGTACACACACAAAAGTGAATGGGTAACCAGCCGCCATGGCGCAGTGGTTAGCGCCTTGGGTTACGGACTGGAAGGTCGCGGGATCGATTCCCATAAGAGTCATAGGGATTTTTCGGACTCAGGCCGGCTCCTACCCAGAGTGAGTGTGCTGTGGGCTCAGTGGGGAGACTGGGACCACACAGTCGAGCTTCATCCACTTAACGGATGCGAGTTTGAGAGTGTTGCTCAAATTACCTGACCAACACTGCAGGTGTCTGTATCTCTCGGGCCCGGTTGACGCCGGGATATATTATGATAGTAAGCGTAGAGTACAACCCTGTCAAGTAGTCTCAAAGCATATGCACTTCCACAGCAGCATCATTACGTCATCCTCATTGTCATTGATCATCATGCAATTAAAAAATTGCCTCTGATTCGGTGGTCCCGGTTTCTCTGGTCTCATGGTGACCTCAGATTCGGTTTCCCCAAACACTTCTGTGCCTGTGGTGAGTTTGTGTCAAAGCCTTTGGGGTTGGAGGTTTGCGGGGGACGGTCGTTGGAGGGACGTTGTGGTGGTTGCCACCTCGGGTGGGTAACTCACTCAGTCTGGCTCCGCGACTGAGCTAATACTGTCGTTAGTAGGGGGCTTAGTAGGTGGTGTCCTGCGTATGTTAGCTCAGAACAGGCACCACTGAACACCACCAAAGTGACCCAGCAGCAGTGCAGGGCCCCTCTGGCTGGTGGCCCCACGGCGGCCTGATAGTGATGGGCTCCCTGTGGACTTCCGACCCTGAGGAGAGACATAACAAATCTGGGTATGGCTGTGGCGGGGAGATTGGAATGAGCGGCGTGGGAACAGGACGGGGGATGTCACAGAAGATGAGGCAGCAAAAAAAAAAAAAAAAAAAAAAAAAATGTGAATGGGTAGGTGCAGATCTTCCCCCTTTTTGTTTTCTTTTTTTTATGTTTTCTTCTAAAAAAATTAAAGTATGGTATTTTGTGCTATAGCATGTGATGTACTGGTAGACAACTAAAACGGGGAAACAGATGTGCGGTGTATTCCTTTTAAGCACTTTTTTTTTCCACCATAGGTAATAAGAGTCCGAAGATAAAAGAAATCTGGATATAATTTTGGGTAATAAAATTTGCTGATAAATTGTCTTTCAGCAGATTTCAAAGTACGTGATAGCGCATTATTTTTGCTGGGATGTTTGATTTCTGAAATGTGTGTAGGGGGTTGAATTCAGCGCCAGGTTTGGTTTAGACAGAGATTAGTGTTAAGAATCTAACTAAAAGTTTTCAGTTGTATTTCACTGAATGAAAAAAAACAAAAAAAACAACCGCTCTCATATGAAGAAAACAATCAGTGATTCGAAGAACAATAGCAGCAGAAACAACAGCAACAACACAGTGATATAACAAAAGCAACCAAATAAAACATAATTCTTAATCTTTTTTCTTTATTTCTTAACTATTACTGAATAAGTTTTGAACCGTTAAACTTGTATTCTGTAGACTCGTTTCTCCTGTGACCGTACTTTGTCTGGACTTTGCATGGCTTAAGTGTGCAGCCAGCAGAGAATTCTGTAATCTGTGTAGCAACTTAAACTAGTACAGCTGAAAGAAGAGATGAGGATGTAGAATACAGACGTGGGTGAAGACGGTGAGTGATGAAGTGCACACAGTACATCTCCCGCCACACTTTGCACTTCCTGTCACTGTCAAACACAAACCATCTCTCCTGCATTATTCAGAAAATGGTTTGGGTGACCTTTTTTAAGTGCCCCCCCCCAAACAATGGTATGTAGGTTTTTGTATTCTCGTGGAGAAAGGAAGGGGTCTGCTATTTCAACTTGCCTAAGGGACACGGCCTGATAAAAAAAAAAAAAATTCCAGTGTAGTGTGTCCTAACGACTCCTTTAGGGAGAAAAGAGAGAGAGAGAAAGGAGAGGGAACAGAGAGAGAAAAGAGAGAGAAAAGAGAAAAGTGAGAGAGAACAGAGAGAGAAAGAGAGAGGAAGAGAGGGAACAGAGAGAGAAAAGAGAGGGAGAAGAGAGAGAACAGAGAGAGAAAGAAGAGGGAAAGAGAGAGAAGAGGGGAAGAGGAGAACAGAGAGAAGGAGGAGAAGAGAAAAATGAGAGAGAAAAGAGAGGGAGAAGAGAGAGAACAGAGAGAGAAAAGAGAGGGAGAAGAGAGAGAAAACAGAGAGAGCAAAGAGAGGGAGAAGTTTTTGTGTAGATCCTGCATTTCTGTCCATTGTCAGAGACAGCGTTTAGCATGAACAGTCAGGGTGAAAGAATGACGTTTTTAACTCCCAACTTTACTTGGAACTACAGTCAGTTTTGTCTGCGCTGGTGTCTCCTTCTTTCTTTTGTGTGTGAAGTAAGGTATACATGTCTACATGCATGTATGTCACTGTGCATGAATCACACAGACGGGGTTGCATTGATCTCCGCTGCGAACACGAAACATGCAAAGGCCCAGTTTGGGTGCGGGTTTGAATAGGTTAAATCCAGACGCGAGTCACTGAGACGAGAGCTGGTTCATGTGCATATTAGGCCAGGCACAAACGGATGTGAGTGGTGAGGGAGAGAAAGTGTGCGAGAGTACGTGTCCGTAGGCATTTTTAATACTTTCTTCTGTGTAAAGTGTACACACGTGATGATTTTGTATGTGTGTGTGTGTGTTATTTAAAAAAAATCTCTATATATCATTTTTTTTCTCTTTTTTTTTTTAGAGAGTGTGTATGTGTGTGTGTGTGTGTGACTGTATAACAGTAGTACACAGTGCAAGTCTTGTCATTCACATCGTATCGTGTACAGTTTGGACCCATGACTAACACAGCTAGCTGCTGAACATGATACGTTTTATTACGACCATTATCCATGCATGTGACTGATCAACATTACCATCATGTGTTCATCCATTCTTTAACAACCGATTTTTTTGTTCACCCGTGAATGGAGAGTTGCAGGAAAACTAACACGTAGCATATTTTTTGTTTTTTTCGTTTGGTGGACACTTACAGGCAGCACAGTGATTTTGCTCTGAATTTTAACAAGACAGAGTGAGTGTTTCTCATCTCGTTTAGGATGGATGTCTTGCAAAACTTTTGGTGTGGCACCCAGCACTGGATGTTTGCATGACTTGTTGTCAGAAAGATTTCGGAATGTAACCCTCCGTGGTGGCGTCTTTTTGGTATTTAGTTAGACTGTTGTTTTGTTGTTTCGTTTTGTTTCTTGTTTTAAAAAATTATTTGTTATCGAGATTGGCCAGAATAAGCCTTGTTACCAAAGATTGCTTACAGTAATTATCAGTAGATTAGTAAGATGTATGATTAGGGGGGTTTCAGTTCGGCAAGAAGTTTTTTCTTTTAAGATTAAAATTTGTATTGGGTTATAATCTTGAATTAGTTCTCTAAACTCTTTTGTGTTCGTTTGTTGTTGTTGGTGTTGGGTTTGTTTGTTTTGTTTGTTTCTCCTTTCAGTGAGAAACTGGCCAGGCAAACAGCAAGCAACTACCTTGTTTGCTATTGTTGTTGTGGTTTGATATGACATTTTGTGCTATCTTCTATCTTGCTTTCTTTCTGAACCTACGTTTAAGTTGACTTTAAGAAAGAAACAAAAGGTGTGTGGTACGCCATTTTGACTCCAGCAAATTACTGGTTTTTGATTGTTAGACAGAAAAGAGTGTATGAGTGCATTGATGTAGCTAGTGATACGAATTGTAAAGGGGATTGATAGTTCTGATTAAAATATGCCTTAAGAGCTGTGGGCAGTTTGCATATTTTTTCTTTCTTTTTTTTGAAAGATTTGGAAAGTTGGGGAGGGACATTCAGATTCTTACCGTATTGATTAGTTGTGTGTGTATGTGTGTACAGATGTGTCTTGTTATATGTTGTTTTGTCGACACTATGCATGCCTTTTTGTGTCTTCTTTGTTACTAAATGCTGTATGTAGTAAATAGGAACACAGGGCCTCAGACCTGGGTGGAAACTAATGGTGGATGCGCGAGGTGTAAGATGAAAGCGTTTTGAGGAAATAATATAGTCATCAACAAAATAAAACAAGTCTCGGGTGTAGTTGAAGGGGAAACAAAAATATTGCATTGGTTTTAAAAAAAGAGACTGAAAGCAAGGGTGAAAATAAAAGGCCCCCCCAAATCCATCAGCCTGTACTACAGTGGAAATGTTGTGCCTGCAGAAAGACTATGAAATCAGGATCACCCGTTCATGCTTACTCTTTAGAACAGAGTTCTAGAGACAGCGGAGAGTATAGTGATTTGGTCACGGACATGCATGCACACACACACAAACATGCACACACATATGCACACACTCACTCACACACAACACACACAACACACACACACACACACAACACACGCAAACACAACACACACATACACACACAACACACACACACACATGCACACACATACACACATACACTCACTCACTCACTCACTCTCACAGTCCTCCAGATGAGACTATAAACCGAGGTCCTGTGTGCAAACGCATGCAAAACATTTTGCGCATGCATTAAATCCTGTTCTGCTTTTCATAAGAGTAGGCCATTGCGTGCCGGTGGGAACAGATGACAGAATTTACAAAACCGCATACACACGGGGACTGGATGTAAAAAAGCACATAGGTGCCTGTGCTTCCATTATCCTCGATATAAAAGAATTAAAAAACCCCAAAAAACACTCACTCACTCACTCACTCACACACAACACACAACACTCACACACACACACAAACACACACTCACACACATTTACATGGATACACGCATGCTGCGCATGCACACACACACATGCATGTACTCATGCTCACACACACACACACATGCATGTACTCATGCTCACACACACACATGCACATGCATGTACTAATGCTCACACTCACACACACACGCATGACGCACGTGCACATGCATGCACATGAGAAAGAGGTATTGCCAAGAGGTTTGCAAACTGCCACACATGCATGTGTGCACATATGCATGTATAGAGCATGTACACACATTAATGTCACCTCGCATGTGCACTCTCTCTCTCTCTCACACACACACACACACACACACTCACACACACACACCAATAAAAAGAAAAATGAATGAAAAATAAAACCGTCCAATATTAATAACATCTTGTTTTAAATATCACCCATCTTCCTTCTGTATTTTAATTAGCTAAGACCTGCCTTTTGCTGAAACATCAAAGTTAGTAAAAGCAAAAACAAAAATAAATAAAAAATAAATAAAGAAAGAAAGAAAGATAAAAGAGTTTGAAGCGTTCGTCATGGAAACGGAAAGGAAGTGAAGAATTGTCGGAGCTGCGTGTATGTGTGTATGTATGTCTGATTACACGAAGGACGCTCGCTCGGCACATGATATTGATTGACATTCATTGACATTTAGCTGACAGAAGTCAGCCAGTTTACCGCTGACGGCAGCGCGAATCTTTGAGGTTATGTAACGACGTTGACCTTCTCAATGCAATCAGCATAATGAGTAGGGAGGGAGGGAGAGGGGCAAGGCGTGAAGGAAGCAGGCTTGTTTTGTCGTTGTTGTTGTTGTTGTTGCTGTTGTTTGTATACTCTTGCTCAGCATTTTAGGCTGGGGGGGGGGGGCTAGGTGGGGGAGGGTGTTGGTCATGCAGTAGGCTATTCTTGGTCTTCATCTTTGTACGTAGATTTTCTTAAACCTTGAATTTGACTAGATGGGGGATAGCTAGCCTTTTGTGACATCCTGCCATAAGTATAGGCAGCCACACTCTGGTTTCAGAGGGTTTTTTGGGTTAAAAAATGTAATTAAGGGAGGGAAGGGGGTGGGAAGCGTTGTTCTTGAATCTTGTCATAAATGAAGACAGCCTACATAAACATAAAATGCTTTTAAAAACAAATAGCCAACCAGTGGCAGTATGAACACCAATGGTGCCTTATGGTTGGTTAACTTCTCTTGCAGAACTCTTCAAGTTTTTATCTGGAAGTTTTTTTGGTTCTTTTTTTTTTTTTTTCCTTAAAAAAAAGAAAAAAAATTGAGACTAGTCAACTTCAGTTTGAGGAAATGGCATCTAAAAAAAAAAAAAGACTTCTTTTTTCCCCTTAACTGTTGTGCGTTCCTTGTCTTTCAAAAGAATTGAACACCATAGTCTGTTGTTTGGATTGTTACCTACATGAGGTGTCTTCCTTTTTTTACATTTTTAAAAAATTTTTTTTTTTAGGCTCGTACATACTGTGGTGCTGTCGTACGAGTGTTGTCTCTTGTTATTGATGGGTGTATAATATTATGTTTGTTTAACAAGACTTTTTTGAAAGTTGTGTAGTGATGGTCAAATACGTGTGTGTATTTTTGCTAACTTGTGCATGGTATAGTTTTGGTTGTTTTTTTCTGAAAGTTTTGTTGCAGCCATAGTTGTGAATTTAAGTCTGGAGGCATATTCCCTAGTATCTGTCAGTATTATTGTTTCTTTTCTTTTCTGTTAGAGAGGGAGAGAGAGAGTGTCAGAAAGGGATGTTTGGAAAATGATTTTCCCCCCTCTTTTATGACTTTTTGTTTTATCTGTTCATTTTTAAAATTTTGTTAAATTTTCTTCTTTTTGTGCTGTTTCTCATTTATGAGTGATTGTATCCTTTGTATCAGCTTAAAATTAGACAGAGGCCTTCTTCTGTTTTGTTTTCGTTTTAACTGGTGGAATTTTAAAATTTTTATTATTATCATAATATTATTGGCTTCACCGAACAAGAAAACTCAACGAAATGAAATGCAAAATCAGTTTTTCATTATGAGGAAGGTTGATTGATGCGTGTTATTTCCCATTGTACGTATTGCACATGAGTTGTTTCCCATTGTGGGGATTGCATACTTTTCTATTTTTAGACCCAGCTTTGAATTCTGCAGAGCTGTGGCTACTTTTTGTAAGGTGGCTTTGAGATCCCTTAGCCTTGAAGTGTGTTTTCCGTTTGTGTTGAACTTCGAAATGTTGAAATTCCTTTTGCTTTGGTGACTCGTGCTGTTCCTGTCATTGCACACGGGCACTCAAAGTGGTTCGCTTTCTGAGTGGGTAGATGACTACATTTCCTCCCTGTTGTGAATATTTTGTATGATCTTTTTATGGGTGTGTTTTAGAGCAACTTTAAATACCTTGTTAGCTTTATGTAGAAATGAAGATGAAGTAGTAAAGTAAAACTTTATGCATGTAAGTATGAATAATGTGACTTTTTTGGTGGTTGAGATACGACTGTTTTAAAAGATGGTAGAAAACGAATCAGACAACATATCTAGAAAAAGAAACTTTGTTGCGACATAGGAAATCTTGAATGTGAGTCTGTTTAGCATTTTCTCCAACAAGGCTTCTCACTTTGTTTAAATCATTTTGAATACACATTAGCTCACTCCAAACTTTTGGCCATTTTATTTCAATCTGTTTTGTAAATTACACTTCATTTTGTAAGTCACTATTTTGTTCAGACATCACCTCTCTAAATTCAAAACCCAAATGATAAACTCCAGATGTTTGTGACTATGAGTTAGAGATGTTTAAAAAAAAAAAAAGAAAAGAAAAGAAAAAAGAAAATGACATGTGATGAAATTCAAGATGCCCAACTGTGATCTTCCTGTTTGCTTATGTCAAGTGCTAAAGGGAGATTTGATGCAGAACCCACAATGAAATCCGTAGGAGCATGTGCAAGAAATGGTTTGTTAAACAAGAGGTGAGTCTCCCTTTGTTTTGTTTTTATTTTGTTTTTGTTTTTCATCTGTATACCTATATGTTTCCCCAGTTTGCAAGGGTTGGGTAAGATTATTGATATGAGAGAGAGAGAGGGGGGGGGGGGGGGGGGGGATAATTCATGCAGTCTAGCAACCGGAAAACGAAGGAACAAAGTATTCAAAGCAGCAGAAAAAGCAAAGCAGACCAAAGAGTGCTGGATAGTTTAACTGAATAAGGGAGCTGGGGTACATGTCAGTGTACAAAATACAGAAAGACAAATCAGAGTAGCAAACCACAAAGACGGAAAGTAAAGGTGGAAGGGGAGGCAAAAAGCTCTTGTGCTAAGCGGGTATTCATTGTACAACACAGCGTAGAAAGGCGTTGTGCATTCTAAACCTAACTGGTCATCAGCTTTATTGACTTTACCCAGGCCTTCAACAGCTTCTACTGTCCCTTTAATTAGAAGATCATGTGAATCGTTTTTCTCCCACAGTTATCTCAGATAGTTATGTTTAACAAACATCAATGGTAGTAAGTTGTAAGTTCTGCCCAAGGACTGAAGATGGATCTATGCATTGGTTGGAAGTTGTACATGGAGTCTGCAAGGGATGTTCACTACTGCCAACCTTGTTTGCTATAGTCATTGACAGAGTTCTCCACAAGGCACCAAAGGATCAAGGGAATAAATGGCTACGAAGACAGAAATGATCTGATCAGGGCTTTACAGATGATAGTGATGGACTTGCAGAAATCAGGTCAGGTGTGACCTACAGTCAATTGTGAATGATATCACTCATTAGTATTTTGCACTCTGGCTTTAACACCAGCACCAAGATAAGAAAGAACATACTTGTTGGGAAGTATTCACCAGCATAAAAGGATACATATTGACTAAAAATGAAGGTGATGTACAGTCTTACATCTCTTGATAGCTTAGAAATAGTACACCGCAATGAAAAAATGATTTATAAACTTAAACAAAGCAACCCTAAACAAAGTTGGGAAAAGCTTCAACACCTTGTAGTTCTACAACAGCAACGCACCATCTATCCTCATGAGCAGCAGTTAAACTTGCACATGAAAGGCAGTCAAGATAATAATAATAATGATAATAATAATAATAATAAATGGAATTTATATAGCGCTATATCTTGCAGAGACAAATCAAAGCGCAGTCATACAACCAGTAACAATGGATAGTTCCTGATAACTGATAAGAAAGGTGACGCCGTCCCAAGCAAAATGTATGCAAAAACATCCTAGGCATGTGATCAACGGAACAACTTAACTGACCAACAAAGGACGTGTCAGAATGTAAACCTAACAAGAACAACCAAACAAGAAGCAACGTCCTCAGTCAGTCTCATTAAAAGTGTGCATCCCCAGTGGGCTGGCACGTGTGGCAGGACTTCCTCTGCCTGACAAGAGGCGTCAAAACAAGGTGTTGAATGGAACTCCACACACAGTGACAGGCAGGGACAGAGAGAGAATGTTGTGGGGGGATAAACCTGACAAGTCACCAGGCCATCGACTGGGGACCTTCGGATAGTGAATAGGCCAGGGTGAACAAGAACAGGGGAAGAAGGGCTGTTTGTGTGTGTCTCTGTGTGTGTGTGTGTGTTTGTGTATGTGTAAGAATATCATCTTAAGTAAGACAAAAAGGGATTGGGGATTTCAGGTGGCGGGGAAGTTGAGTTTTAGTTGGCAACGGTAGATATCACACAGAATTGGATTGTATTCATGAAAACTTTTTTGTTTTTTTTTCTCTCCCTATTTTCTTTAAATCAAAGGAAACTTTCTATCATCCCCCATCCCCCTCTCTTTTTTTTATGTGTTTTGTTTTTCGTTGATTTATGGTTTGGGTTCTGGTACAAAATGTGAGCCTGTGTACTGTTCATACATTGAAGAGTTCATTGTTCATGGATTGCTTGGATTGTTGCACATGTATGTATACACAGAATTTAACATGTGGAGAGTGCTCTCTCTCTCTCTCACTCTCTCTCTAAATCAATAAATCAACCAGCAAGTAAACGTATGAGTAGATTGATTAAAAAAATAAATAATCGATTTATTACATTGATTAAAAATGAATGATTGATGAAAACATGAATAATTGATTATGTCGATTAGAAATGAATTAAGTTTCAGCAAACAAACAGGGAAAGATGGGATGACTTTATGTAAGTCAGAAACGGATCACTTTCATTTAAAAAACAAACAAAACAAGCTTTTGAAAAATTGGAAACCATCACACGCTGTCACCACCTAGTTCCCCTAGTTCTAACTAGTCCCTCCCCCTTACTGAGTTACTCCCTCATCCTCCTCCCCCCTCACTTTCCTCCGCCCTCACCTACCTACCCTTTTCCCTTCTCCCCCCCTCATGTCTTGGTTTCTGTTATATTGGTTATCGATGTTTCATTTCAGCTTTTCAGGGTTTGTGTGTATTTGGTTAGATTAGTTTTTATATCGTGAAGGTGGGATTTGATTGTGTGGTTGTTTTTTTGCTTTGTTGGTGGTCCTTATACTTTTCTTGCTTTGTCTTTCTTTTTGTTTGGTTGGTTGTTTTGTTTTGGGGGGTTTGTTTTGGTTGTAAAATGTAATATCTTTGATAGTTATCTGTTTTCTTTGTGTGTGTGACTGTGTCAAAGTCAAAGTCAAATTTTTATTTTCAGATGGTACATTGAAAATAAGCAGTGCATTTGCTTTTTTCCCCATCAAGTCATCTATCTAGAAAAAAAAAGATAACATATATGTAGACATAGAATAAAAACCTAGCCAGTGATAAACCATACAAATCAAACAAGAGAAGACAATGATTGCATACATAAAATTTAAAAAAAACAAAGAAACCCTAAGCAATGTTCAACCATAAAAATCAAACACAGAAAAATTCTTCTAAAAATGTGTGTGTGTGTGTGTGACTCTGTGTCAATGTCAAAGTCAATTTTTATTTTCAGATGGTTCATTGAATAAGCAGTGCATTTGCTTTTTTTCATCAAATCATCTATCTAGAAAACACAAAGACAATATATATGTAGACATAGAATAAAAACCTAACCAGTGATAAACCATACAAATCAAACAAGAGAAGACAATAATATATATGCATACATAGAATTTAAAAAAAACAAACCCTAAGCAATGTTCAACCATACAAATCAAACAAAGAAAAATTCTTCTAAAAATATATGTGTGTTTGTGTGTGTGTGTGTGCGCGCGTGCATGCGTGCGTGAGTGTGTGTGTGTGTGTGTGTTCTTTTTGACATTTGATGTTTCTTTTCCTTTTTTTTTTTTTACAACTTCAATCTTTTTGATCTTTCTTCTGTCTTTTTCCAACCTCCTCTTAATCTTTTTTTTTTTTAATGGTAAAAGCATTGTTTGGTTGATATTTTTTAAACACGTGCTGTGCTGATTTTGAATACGATTGTGATTTTAGTGTTAATTGCATATTGATATACCTTTTCATCTTGAATGTCTTACATACATGTACTTTCTAACTCTACTTCCTGTACATATGTAAATTTATACATCTTTGTAAATTCTTCTATGTTAACTGATGTCTTTTCATGCTTAACTTTACCAAGTACTTCTTAAAGCACTTGTTCTGCGCGCACTTGAATGACACTTTTTCAGTGATATTTGTATGTTACTTGATGTCTTTGCACACTTTAATTTCCTCCCCTATCGCTACCCTTTCCTTTCATTTCTTTACTTTATCTTCACTTTCTTTTCCTGTCCTTAATTTGTAGCTTAACTGGTCATTATTTATTTGATTTGATTTGTCCAAAAAAAAAAAATTTCTAGACATTTTTGCACAAACTACATTATCATGTTTGGCAGTTTTCACAGTTTGTTGTTTCACTGTATGCTGATGGCGTGTGTGTGTTTCTGTGTGTTTTCTGTTTCTCCGATCCCCCCTACCCCTCTGAACGACATGTCGGGTAGACATAATGAGATGGATAATGGATCGGATAGTGACCAGTCACTCACCTGCAGGACCCAGATTCGCCGGTAATTACCTCCCCCTGACAGTTTTTGTTTCATCATTGATGTTGTTTGCGGGTTGTTGTTTTTTTGTTGGCTGTAGATTTCTTTTCCGTTTTTTCCCCTTCCTCTCTTCATTGTATTCACCTTAGTTTCTTTCTTCTTCCATTTATGTCATCTGTGGTTTGGGAAAAAAATAAAATGGTGTAAGTTGGTGACATTTGTGTAGGACTTAAACCATTTTTGGTTATTTTCCCATGTCACAAATGACGGTTAGTTTTGTTTGATTTTCTTTGCTGTATATGTCGTGGGTATGATATGCATGATTGTTTTTCTTTGCTATATATGTGTTGTGGGTATGATATGCATGAATATTCTTGTTTGATTGTTGGTTTATGAAGTTGCATGTTTATAAATATTTTTGGTGGGATGGGAAGGGTGTTTATTTATTTATTTTTTTCTGTTTCATGTAGTTAAAAGTAGTGTGTACATATATAGACCTATCTATATCTATCTATATCTGGATATTTACTTACAGTAGTGTTTAGCTTGTATTGCATGGTCTCCCGTTGCTTTTTCTGTTCATTTTTCATTTGTTTGGTCTGGTGTCATAGATTGTGTTGCAAAGCAAAAAGCATCCCCACACAGGAATGGCGGGGTATGAAGGGTTGGGGGGTACCTATTTTGAGCAAGTGTTCTTCTTTCAGTTTTTCTGACTTGTAGTTTTTGTGACATGTTTTTTAAAAGAAAAATCTGAATATCGGACTCATTTCTTTTACAGAATTATGATTCCCCCCCCCCCATCCCCTCTCTCTCTCTCTGTCTGTCTACTTGTCTGTCTGTGTCTCACTCTCTCTCTCTCTCACACACACACAACATCTCTCTCTCTCTGTCTGTTCTTTTCTCTCTCCCTCTGTGTCTCGCTGTCTCTCTCTCTCTCTCTCCTCTCTCTCTCTCTCTCTCTCTCTCCTCTCTCTCTCTCTCTCTCTTTCTCTCTCTCACTCTCTCTCTTCTCTCTCTCTCTCTCACACACACACACACACACACACACACACATCTCTCTCTGTCTGTTTCTTTTCTCTCTCCCTCTGTGTCTCGCTGTCTCTCTCTCTCTCTCTCTCTCTCTCTCTCTCTCTCTCTCTTCTCTCTCTCTCTCTCTCCTCTCTCTCTCTCTCTCTAGCTCCCCCCTCCCTCCTCTCTCTCCCCCTCTCTTTCTCATAATTGTGAAACTTGTCACCATACTTTTGTTATACTTATGTGCATTTCTGTTATTTGTAACCTGACCTGATTGCTGAAAAATAATATGCCAGGAAAGGAAGGGCCTGGCATGTATTTTCAAATAATCGTGATAGCCTGTGTCAGCATTACTGTATAATGTAACAACAATGTTTATTTGAAAGGGATATCAGCGACCAGAAATGTGCTTGCAATGCATTGCTGAAAAATTACTCTGGCGGTGTACTATCTTCATAACACTGATTCGCAATTTTCATAATGGTAGATGCTGTATCGTATCATGATGGTGTTGGTTTTGTTGTTTTTCTTAAACTTTTGCTTACTAGTTGATTAAGCTTTTCACTAAAATTTCAGTGACAAAAGTCGACATGTATGCTTTGGGTGGTATCTGATTTGCATGTGGCTGTGGAATGCTGTCATTTTTCCTTGCTTGAGGCTTGGTATTGGTGGGGATCTGTGTTTTATCGTCTGGAGATTGTGCCTGTGGGCTTTTATGTTGTAAATGTAATGGTTGGGGACGGGAATGCTCAGTGGTCAGAGCACTCGCTTTCCCCCAGCCAAGTTAAGCAGCATTGAGCGTGGTTACCAGTTGGATGGGTGACCGTTTGCGTACCTTGGCTTCAGTAGAGTCCCCCATTTCACCCAGCTGTAAATGGGTACCTGCCCTCTTTAGGGTCAGGGAAGGTAAAGCAGCGAGGGAGAGGAGATGGGTGCTGCCCTCAATATGCTGGCCCTAGAGAAGTGAGGTCTATGATGCCTTGCTTCCCTACAACCACATAGTGGATCGGTGGTCTAGAGGTAACGCGCCTGTCTAGAAAGCAAAAAGTCTGGGTCGGAAGTGTGCGTGGTTCGTATCCCGTCTGGGCCCGAAACTTTTCCCCCATCCATTAGACCATGAGTGATGGTCTGGGCGCTAGTCTTTCGGATGAGACAATAAACCAAGGTCCCGTGTGTTACAGAAAATTATGCAGTGCACGAAAAAGAACCCACGGCAACAAGAGAGTTGTCCCTGGCAAAATTCTTAGAAAAAAGCCACTCTGATAGGGAAAGAAATACAGTTGCAGACCAAAAAAAAAAAAAAAAAAAAAAAAGTGGCGCTGCTCTTGTGGCGACGTGCTCTCCCTGGGGAGAGCAGCCCGAATTTCACGCAGAGAAATCTCGTGACTTAAAGTGGTATATAAATAAATAAAATAAAGGTTATGGGGCACCTTTACCTTAATGGTTAGAGGTTATTGTTGGTTTTTGAATGGTGTGACCAAAGATGTGGTGGTTAGCTGGATTATAATTTTGATGTGACAGGGTTTGGGTTTGTTAGTTGTGTCGAGTTTGAACATCATCTGTTCAGATGAGAACGAAAATACATTGTAGAATGGTAGGCCGAGAAACTTGCATGCAAGCACACACACACACACACACACACACACATACACGTACACATGCACACGCACTCGCATGCTTGCATACATTACATATGTGCATGTGTGTGCACGCACACACTCTCACACACACACACCGGTTATACCTGTTAAGATTGAAGTAGAGCTCTTTCTGTCTCTGTCTCTGTCTCTCTGTGACTCTGCCTGTCTCTTTTTCTGTGTAATATATAGATATATATGTGTATATGTATGTGTGTATTATATATAAATATATATATATGTATATATACATACATATATATATATATATATAATTTGCATTGTTACATTCATTAATCAAAACATGTGGCAGACATATGTGCATGGTGCTAATGTCTCAATGTGCTTTCACCTGTATGTCGCTCATCATCTTGAATTGCTGCTGGTGCTGATGATGATATGTGAATGGCGCATTTTTTTGTTGGTTTTGAAATCTGTGTGTGTTTGCCTTTGTTGTTGTAGTTTTGGCTGATCTTAGTTTTGTCGTTATTGCTGCATGTTCTTTCACTTGTTCCTCTTTTTTTACATAGCCTTTAGCTTGTCTTAGTGTTTTATTGTTGTTTTCAGAAATTGAGGTGTAGTAGTTGTTATTGTTGTTGATTTTATCGTGCAAATGCACGCAGAACATCTTGCACACACATTAAATCCTGTTCTGTTTTTTGTAAGAGTAGGCCATTGTGTGCCGGTAGGAACAGATGACAAAATTTACAAAACTGCATACACACAGGGACTGGATGTAAAAAAGCACACAAGTGCTTATTCTATTATCCTTGATATAAAAAAGTAAAATAAAAATATTTTTGAAAGAATCAAAGATCAAGTATAGACTATTTCAAGTATTTCTTCATTTGGTCAGTAGTTATTTTCTTTCTTCTGCCCCTTTCTTTGTCTTCTTTCTTTGTTTTTTCTTCTTTTTATACAGTTATCTTAAAAAAGAACCAACCACTTGTAAGTAAGAATTTCCCACTTTGGTAATGTTTGATGAAAGGGTATTCTGTTCATATATATGTCCAGTCACGCTACGTGATCTGAATCTGTTCTTTTAATCTGCAGCAGAAGTGCTCACGTTTATTTTCTGAATTTTTTCGCACAACTTCACCATCTGATAGTTTCTTTGTTGTTTTTCCTCTTTTTTGGGGGGTGGGGGGGTTAAAATTATGAAAAAAAATTTTAATAGATCTTTCTCAGATATTGCTGAGAAAACGATTCATTTTTGTGAGTAGTTTAGGTTTTTTGGGTTGGGTATTTTTGGTTTTGTTTTGTGTTTTTTACCATCACCACCCACCCCCCTTTCCCCTCGCATATCTGCCCTGGCAGAGGTTCTAGAGTCTTTCAGTGTAAGTCACCATCCCCATCTTCTAGAAACTCAGTCAGTGCAAGAAATTACTTCCTATTTTATCCCCCCATTCTATTGCAGCCCATTGTCTTTGTCTCTGTCTTCGTTTTTCCTTCCTGTCGTATATTTTGTGATGCTAAGCTATAAGTGTAGGAATCAGAATTGTACAAGACAACACACTGTTCACATTTATCAGAGTTCTGATTGTAACTCTTTTGCTCGATATGTCAGTTATTAAATGAATTAGATTTATACACAACACACACCTACGCACATGCACACGTTAAATCCTTTTCCGCTTTTCGTAAGAGTAGGCCATTATGTGCCGGTGGGAACAGATGACATAATTTACAAAACCGCATACACACAGGGACTAGATGTAGAAAAGCACATGAGAGCTTATTCCATTATCCTCGATAAAAAAGGATATAAAAAAAGATGCATGCTTTAGCACACACACACCCTCCTTACTTTTTATCATAAGGTCTGATTCTAACTCTTTCTTTCTTTTTTTTAATTAATTAAATCTTAAATTGTATCTTGTAGTTTCTTCAGTATGTTCATTTGTGTCTTTTGTTTATATATGCATGTGTAGATGCTATAGAAAGAAGCTGAAGCATGTGTAGTTTGATATTGTACATCTTTGTCATATTATGTAGAATTATAACTGTCGTGTATTGAGGTCTGTTGGAAATTTAAAGCAGTTGGTAGGTTTGCTTTCCTATTTTCTCATCATATGCATTTTTAAGTTTTTGTGGTTTTTACAATTCCTATGGCGCTTGTCTTTGTGAATCTTGCCATATAAATTTGTATAGTTTGCTATGACAAAACCTGTCTCTTTTGTTTCTTGCTATATATATATATATATATAGGTATAATTGTACTGCTTTAACAAAACTTGCCTCTATGGTAGTTGTTACAATACATAGATATAATTGTATTGCTATGACAAAACCTGCCTCTATGATTCTTGCTATATAGATATAATTGTATTGCTTTGACAAAACCTGCCTCTATGATTCTTGCTATATAGATATGATTGTATTGCTATGACAAAACCTGCCTCTATGATTCTTGCTATATAGATATAATTGCATTGCTATGAGCAAAACGTGTCTCTATGATTCTTGCTTATATAGATATAATTGTATAGCTTTGACAAATCCTACCTCTAGGGTTCTTGGCATATAATAATTCTATTGCTATGATAAAACTTCTCTCCGTGTTTCTTGCTATGTATATTAGATCACATTTTATTGTATTGCTATGACAAAACTTGCATCTGTGATTCTTGCTAACATACACCCCAACACACACACACACACACACACACACACACACACACACACACACACACACACACCACTGTATTGCTTTGACAAAACTTGTCTTTATGTTTCTTGCTGTATAATAGATATTGTATGGTTATATCGCCATGACAAAACATTTTTCTTGATTCTTGTTGTAATTATAATTGCTTCATTATGACAAAGTTCAATTAGCGTCTCTTTATTCTGTTTATAATATAACATCTTTTATAGCGTTCATTTGGATGGGTGAATATTGTGCTGCCAACTTTAATTTCTGTGGCTCAATCCCTTTTATGTAATTTTTGGCATACTTTTGCCAAGTGAAGTTTTGGCTTGTTTGGTTTTGGCAGAGGGCGTTGACTTGTTCGATGAAAAGGTTTCCTTTTTTTTCTTCTCTCTATTGTTTATCATATCCAGTCTATAACTAGTATAACTCTCTGTCTTTGTCTTTGTCTGGCTGTCTTTGTATGACGGTATGTTTATAGATCTATCTCTTCCTGTCCGATGTCCATCTCTGTCTGTCTGTCAGTCTGTTTGTCTATCTGTCTGTCTGTCTCTCTCTCTCTCTTCCCCCTCCCCCTACCTCCCTCTCTCTTCCTCATCCCCCCTCTCTCTCTTGCTCTCTCTCTCTCTCTCTCTCTCTCTTTTTCTCTCTCTCTCTCTTCTCTCTCTCTCTCTCTCTTTCACAAAACTTTCTCTCTCTCTCCCTCCCTTTTGGGTTTTTACATCTTGTAACCAAGCTTGTGTGTATTCTTGTAAGTTATCAGAATTTCATCGGTCAAAACTTGATCACACACACACACACACACACACACACACACACACACACAATGGAATAATTGAAATTCGTTGTACTTTGACTGTGTTCCGAGGAAACTAAGTCGTGTATAGTATAGAAAGCAATTTGAGGTGACTTTTACCTGTGGAATGCTTGTCTCAAACATTGTTGTTTGTTCGCTTTTTTGTTTCAGTTTTATATTTTGTGAAATTTTTTTTTTTCATTGTATGCTTTATCTTTTCTTCTTAGTCTTTTTTTTCTTTCTCTCTGTAACTGACTGATTTTTTTTACTCTTTCTCTCTACAACTGACTTACTTTGCTCTTTTTACTCTTTCTACAACTGGCTTACTTTGTTCTTTTTGTCATTTTCTCAATATCTGGCATAAATCATCCATGAAGAGACTAAGCAAACATCATCAAGTTTATATATGTTTTAGTTTTCTAGCTTACATCAGCTGGTTTCGTTTTCAAACTTGCCTTTTGCTCCTCCTCCTCATAATTGGGGGGTAAAAGGCTTGTAATATTCCAGGCCAGGGCTGACCCAATTAGTCAAATTACTTCCCCTTGTGTCGACGAGCAGATTCTCTCCCTTTGATGTACAAACCCAATTGACAGTAACACATGAACCAGGACGGAATCAATTATGTCAAACAGCATCTCTAGATTACAAGACTTTTTTTTTTTTTTTCTGGAAGTTGCGTTTGCCTGCGGTGCGCTTTGTGCTAATCAATTGAACGAACGAACGAACGAGCGAACACACTGCCAGAGTTATTGCATCTGTCCATTCCTGGAGATCAATAGGCAGAAGAGGTGGAAGGGAATCGTGGGAAGAGGAAGACACAGGTTCTAAGCTGTCCTCTGTCATCTTTTTTTTTTTTCTATGAAGATTACCCCAAAAAGTTGCCTCTGACAAATAATATGATGCAAAGTTGGACCCCCAGAACTGAAGACCCACATGCAGGTATTGGGCCATTTTTGCAAAATGTTCATGCTGGAGTCAACTTTTTGGTACCACTTTGGGGGGGGAATTGTTTCTCGTGTGAAGAATCCTGCATGCCCACACCAGTATGAAATCTAAATGAAGACTTTTTTTTTTCGTGTGGGATTCTTCACACAAATGAGGCCCTTTCCCACGGTATGCTCAAGTGTGTGAGGGGATCAGTACATCAGTTTTTGTTAGCGAGTATCTTCAAGTAGCTGAGTGAGTTGTTTTCAAAGTCCTACTTCATCCCTGAAAATTGAATGTGGCCGCCTTCATTGTGGGCAAAAATCAGTCGCATATGCAAAATCTCACTTTTGACGAACCGAGGAGCCTTAGCCGAGAAACAGAAAGGAAAAAAAACAAAATCAGAAATTCTTTCATTCTTAATTGTAAAGAGGTCAACTCTTCAGCAATCTCCTTCCGATCTTCAGAAGTAAGTGTGCGTAGATGTATATATATATAAGAGGACAGAGGTTGTTGTGTCATTTCATTATCCTCATTTGCGAATGCCGGATTGACAGTTGCTCTGGGTTTTACATCCTGTGGGTTTCCCTGGCAGCGACATTCCGTTAACTCTTCCGTTTTACCTTCCGTCCTCCTGAGAGACTGCCAGGCATGGGGGCTGTGATCGGAGTTCGCTTCAGCCGCAGTTGATTTGATCTCTGAAAGGGTTTGATGTATCGATCAGTTGTTACCTGATAGAAGAACTGGTACTTGACGCTGTCGTGGATGATGAAGTTTTGATGAAGTTGTGGCTTTACAGCTGACTCAGTAAAGTGTGGTGGTGTGAAACTGAAAGTAGCTGTTGCTTTGTCGATGATCAGCCTAGGGTCTTTTGCCGTACGACAATGATATTTTACAGGTAAATGAATATGTTCACGCTTAATATGGATGGAGATGTAATTTCAGTATTCTGTAGACGCAACAGGCGTAATCGACTCTCTTGAAGTTTAAAGGAGGTTATGTTTAAAATTGGTTTTGAAATGAGGTTTGAGCTCACAGAAGGGTAATTATACGAAAAATACATAAACAATTTTGGCTTTTTTTTTTCTTTCTTTTTATAAAAAAGGTTTTGTTGGTTTCTGTTGTTGCTGTTTGTTTTGTTTGTTTGGGTTGGGTTTTTTTTTTTAACAAAAAGAACCTTTTCCAGGTTATGACTTTTCCCATCACAAGTCAGTCGTATGTTAGAGACACTACCCTGATGGTTGGAACAAGTGTATTCTAAAAAAAAAAATCTTCCTGTATGGGTTGGTTGTTTTTTTTTGGGGGGGGTTAATTTTTGATGGTTTTATCTGTTTGTTTCTTGTGTGTTTTGTGTTTTAACATTATAAAGATGGTTCATTATTCAACACTTCAGCATGGTACTCAGCGCTTCGATTTGTTTGTTTTTACAAGATTCAGCGCTATATAAATTCCATATAATATTATTATTATGGTACTCAGCATATTTTCAAGTCTCTCCTCATCACAGGAAAACAGCAAACAATGGTACTGTTTCACTCTGCTCTTCGTGGACGACTCTTTAGACAATAGTTTCAGCTCATATATATATATATATACAGAGTTAACTCTCTTCAGAGA
>CM054160.1:3058251-3163251 GCA_028751875.1 Rapana venosa | reverse complement strand
TCGTTGTTGTTGTCGTGTTTTGTAGAGAGTTCTGCGTTTCTTTTAGTTTTGTTGATGTGTGTTGCAGAATTTGGTTGGTTGGGGTTTTTTTGTTTTGTTGGATGTTGAGGCTTAGTGTGGTGTGTGTGTGTGTGTGTGTGTGTGTGTGTGTGTGTGTGTGTGTGTGTGTGTGTGTGTGAGTGAGAGAGAGAGAGAGAAGAGAGAGAGAGAGAGAGAGAGAGAGAGAGAGAGAGTGTGTGTGTGTTACGTGATGTGTGTGTGTGAGAGAGAGAGAGAGTGTGTTTGTGTGAGTGTGTGTGTGTGAATGTGTTAGGAGTGTGTGTGTCTGTATGTGAGAGAGAGAGGAGAGTGTGTGTGTGTGAGAGAGAGAGTGTGTTTTGTGTGTGAGTGATGTGTGTGTGTGAGAGAGTGTGTGTGCGTGTTGTGTGTGTGTGAGTGAGTGTGTGTGTGTGTGTGAGACTGAGAGAGAGAGAGTGTGTGTGTGTGAGTGCATGTGTGTGTGCGTGTGTGCATGCCTGGATTTTGCTTGCATGACTGTCAGTCTTTGCACTTGTTCGAAACACTGTTTCAGCATCTCTGTGGTCGCGATGCAACACACCACCTCCAAATGTTGTCTATTTATTTGCACGTTTTCATTGAATTTCATATCTGTTTGCATGCTTTTGTTCTTCTTTTCATTATTGTTGTTTAATTTTTTTTCCTGGGGCACAGGCTTTGTGTGTCGTGAAAGTATGGTTGTGATGAATTATTTCTTCCATATTGTCTGTTTTATCTTCAGATTAAAAACTTTTTTTTTTTCAAATGTCACTGATCTGGGATGGATTGCACAGCTGATCTTTGAGTGTGCAAATTTGCTTTAGCGGCAACAAGTTTCTTCCGGTATTTTTTTTTTGTTTACTAAGAGGTACAAAATGTTCTTGTAGGCCATAATTTTGGGTTGGTTAATTAAAATCATCTAATTCTTATGTTATTTTGGGACTTTTTTCCTTCTTAGGGTAAGCGTGATCTTGATTGCATCCAAGCTTATGTACCATATCACACTGTGCAAAATTTTCCTGAAACTTTTGAAAAGCAAACAGAAAAATAAAAGGTATATTTATATCTTGCTTGAATGTTGATCCATGAAAGAAAATCGTCTAAAAAGACCCTGTCCTCCTTCCCCCCCATCCCTCCCCTTCCACCCCCCCCCCCCCCCCCCCAAAAAAAAAAAAAAAGTATTGTTGGAAGGGGAAAGGTATTTGCTTATGGCTAACATAAAAAGATTGCTTTAAAAAAATCAATTGAGATGGAAACTTATTCTTAAGAATTTGCAGGAAAGACCACACACCAGCATCTAATCTGTGATTTTAGGATAGCAAATTTGCATAAGTATACATGAAATGGACATTCTTCAATATTGGTCCTTCTGTTGAATCGAGATGCGAGTCAGGTTTCGGCAAAGATTGTTTTAAAGATGGCTCATGCACCTTGAATTGGACACGGTAATGCACAGAATTCATTTCAAACTGAAGTTTGTGCAACTCAAAATAAACTAGGTAATGCACAGAATTCAGTTAAAATGCAAAGTAAACAAAATAATTGCACAAAATTCTGTTTAAATTTAAGTTTGTGCAACTCAAAATGAACAAGGTAATATACAGAATTCAGTTAAAACTAAGCTTGTGCAACTCAAGATTGAACAATGTGATGCAGAGAATTCAGTAAAAACTGAAGTTTGACCAACTGAAAATGAACTGGGCAATGCATAGAATTCAGCTAAAACTCAAAATGAACTAAGTAATTGCACAAAATCCAGTTTAAATCTAAGCTTGTGCAACTCAAAATGAACCAAGTAATGCACGCAATTCAGTAAAAATAAAAACTAAAATCTTTATAGCTTGTGCAACTTACAACGAACTAGGTAATTTTCACAAAAACTCGGTTTTAACTGAAGTTGGTGTGTAACTCAAAACAAAGTAAATGCACAGAATTCAGCTAACCTTAAGTTCTTGCGACTCAAAATGACAAAGTTTACAACTTAAAGCTCATCTTCATCACAGTGTTTATGGAGTTGAACTAGAGCAAGTTATCACACAGATCTTATTCTAACAATATTCCCAAAGTCAGAATGCAGCTACCTTCATGGTGGGAAAAAACGGTCGCATACGCAAAAATCTCACCATTGGTGAACCTCGGAGCTCTAGCTGAGGAACAGGCAAAAAACAAAAAACAAAAAACAAAACAAAAATCGAACAAATTGGGCCCCAACGCAAACTTGGCTAAGCCTACCAAACTTCAGGTCATGCTGTGCAACCAGTCCCTGGGCGTCTTCAGTTGTTTTGGCTTTCAGGGAGAACGGGAATGCTGCAGGTGTTGTAACTCCCCCTCCTGTTGCTCTGCCCTGTCCTGTTGTGTTGTGTTGTGTATGCTGCTTATGATTATGTTATGATCTTCAAGTGTATCCATCTGTCCATTGATATTGCTATACTTGTTCATGCAGTGCACACTTTTTTTTTTTTTGGTGATATACCAAGGATTATTACTGCTACTATTAGTACTTGGTGGGTCGTGCTGTAATGCGCTTTGATTTGCTCTCGCAAGATATATTAGCGCTATGTAAATTCAGTGTAGTATTATTATTATTATCATTATTGTCATTATTATCATTATTACTACTATTATCATCATCACCACCATCATCATGATTATTATTATTGTAGTTATTATTATTATTAACAGCTTTTGTGGCAGCTGTGTAGAGGGGAGGGGGTGGGGGAGGAGAGGCTGGGATGTATTGATCCGGAGCTTGATGAATTAATTATACGTAGTGGTGGTAGTAATAGTAATAGTGGTAGTGGAAGTAGTAGTATTACTCCTGTAATCCATGCATGCTGGTTGCGAATGTGATTGGTGTATCATCTAACATGATGGGAGTTTTTGGAGAGGGGTGGAGAGACTGACATAGGGGAGAGAGAGAGAGAGGGGGGTGGGGTGGGTGGGGGGGGGGGGGCGCTGGAGGGGGATCTTGTCCATTTCATCCCCTCATACTTTTCAGATCTTCCCCACCCCCTCCCCCTCCCCCTCCCCCTTCCATCCCTTCACTTCCATTCCTGACAAATTCTTTCCCCATTCTCCCACCTCCTGTACCCACCTTCTCCCCACCCCCACCCCCCCAAAAAAAAGATGTTGGAATTTTTTTTTGGTGGGGGTGTTAAACTGACTAAAAAGACACAGAGATGTAGGTTCTAGGTGGTGGATTGGAGTAATCATGTTAATAATGATGATGATGATGAATGAGCGTTTGTGGATAACAATGAGAGTGGCCATAGTGATAACGATGATTACGATGGGGGTGTTTTTGTTTCCAGCTGTCTCCTCCCCCACCCCCCCATACCCCCAAATATTCCTATCTTTACAACAAGGACAAAGAGTATAGTTACTATAGTCATATGTTGATGTTAAGTCAGTATTATGATAGAAACCAGTGAAAGCAAGCCAAACAAAGCAAGAAAATCTCTTCTTTGTACGTCATATTTATGATCTGCTGTCAGTGCCACTTGCAGTCGCTTGTGTGTGTGTGTATGCGCATATAATACACACACACACACACACACACTCTTTCTCTCTGTCTCTGTCTCTTGCTGTCTCTCTTTGTTTTGCACACTCTCACTCTCTGTCTCTCTCTGAGTTTCTCTCTCTCTCACATACTCAACACATGCACTGTATACACTCTCTCTCTCTCTCAACACATGCACAACACACACCACACACACACATTCACACACACACCAACACACACACACACACATACAACACACACACAACACACACAACACAACACAAACACACACACACAACACACAACACACACACACATACACACACACACACACACACACACCATACACACACACATACACACACAACACACACATATACACACACACAACACACATCACACACAACACACACACACACACACACACAACACACATATATCTGTTGCACGTTTCTACATTTCTCTTGAGTGTTTATTGCTTTCCTGCTTTTGAAGTCCTTGTATTTTTCTACATTTTCTGTCAAATGTTAAGAGAGAAGAGAATAGGTAAAAGGTAAAGGAGTCCCATAACCTATAAGGTCGTAGGGGAGCGAGATGTCAGAGACCTCACTTCACTAGGGGCCAGCATATTGAGGGCGGCGCCCATCTCCTCCCCCTCGCTGCTTTACCTTCCCTGACCCTAAAGAGTGCAGGTACCCATTTACAGCTGGGTGAACTGGGAGACTGTGCTGAAGCCAGTGTGCGCAAACGGTCACCCATCCAAGTGGTAACCACGCTCGATGCTGCTTAACCTTGGCTGGGGGAAAGTGAGTGCTCCGACCACTGAGCTATCCCGTCCCCAGATGAGATTGTAGGGGGACGGGATAGCCTAGTGGTTAGAACATTGTGCTCGCAGTCTGATGACAAAGTTTCGATTCCCGTTCAAGGGGATATTTTCCCCTGGAGTTAACATCAGTGCAGACTCCACTCTCCCCAAAAGTCCTTCGGATGAGACCATAAACCAAGGCCCCGTGTGCAAATGCACACAGAACATCTTGTGCACACATTGAATCCTGTTCCGCTTTTCGTAAGAGTAGGCCATTGTGTGCCGGTGGGAACAGATGACAGAATTTACAAAACCGCATACACACAGGGACTGGATGTAACGAAGCACATGAGTGCTTATTCCATTATCCTCGATATAAAAGAAGAAATAAGATAAAATAAAAAATAATACAAGTATACAAAATATTGTGACACTCCACCAGGAAATGGGTTGCATTGCACCTGACCCACTTTTCCGCTAGGAGCCATTGGAGGCAGGTGGGGGGGCTCAGGTTGTCGATTTTGAGATTTTGATTGATTATAAAACTATAAACTTTCATCTACCGTGTACTGAAGCATTTAAGGCTTAATTTTGTTTCCTTCTGCTTTAAAAGGTGCGTTTTAAAACAACCAGCCCCGCATTTGAACCTTCTGTTGTGATGCAAAATTATTCCTTTTTTTTTTTTCATGTTATCACTTACTGGTGTCGAAGCATTTCACTTTTGTTATAAATTTCCAGAGAGTTATATGATTTTCAATTTTTGGGGTGGTTTTTTAATTATTTTTTATTTTTATTGGATAGTGTTATTATTTCATATTGATAACGTGCTAGCAGTTGAACATTGACCTCTGGTGCAATGCGAGTCATTATGTGGTGAAGTGTCACATTATTTTTGTAATGTATTCTGTGGCTGTGTTCTTTCTCTTGCAGCTGACAAAATTATATCAAGATTTTGTTGTTGGTATATGTGAAATGCATTTCTGCTAATTTTCAGTAGTACTGAAAGTGGTTTTTAAAATGTTTTATTTTATTTTATTCTTTTATATCGAGCATAATGGAATAAGCACTTATGTGCTTTTTTACATCCAGTCCCCATGTGTATGCGGTTTTGTGTGAGCTATGTGTGTCAGCGTGGCTGCCTGTCTCACAAAGAATAAAGTATAAGATTAATACCCTTTGTTTCAAATGTCTCCATAAATCTGCACCTTCTTATCTCTGTAACTGTCTTCACCTGTACACTCCGTCCCGTTCCCTTCATTCAGCTGTAGATACGTTGTGCTTTCGGACACCCAGATTTAAACAAACCACTGTTGGCCGTCGCTCTTTCTCTGTTTCCGGTCCCTCCACATGGAACGACCTCCCTCTTCCACTTCGCCAAAAGCCTTCATTTGATTCTTTCAAATCTAGCCTCAAAACGCACTTATACTCTACTTGAGATCTTCCCCTGTTATCTGTTCCTACTTATTAATAGCTGCCTTTACCTCCACCACCCCCACCTAAGTGTGTTGTGTATATAACTTTGATATTTGTTTATCTTGATATTTATGGATGGTTGGATGCGTGTGAATGAATTGAATGCAAGCGCTTTGATTTGTTTACTTTACAAGATTCAGCGCTATATAAATTCCATACATTGTTATTATTATTATTATGTATTGTGATTATGTAGTTTGAAATGTATGCATGCAAGTGGATGTGTCAGCATATATAATTTCAGAATTATGCCCAGAATGGGTGTGGGTGTGTTTGATTCATAAAACTAACAGCCCGATGTTTGTGCTCAGTCCTGGGGAACTTCTGTGTCGATCTTTTGACATTCGGAATTGGTATCTATAGCATTTATTTCTTTGTGTTTTATTTTATATTTCATTTATATTTTTCTGTTTGGTTTTGGGTTTGTTGTCATAAGTGATCCTTTTTTGCATTGATAATTTGGGGGGAAAAGTGGTGGGTGGGTTTGGGGGAGGGGCTGTGTGTGTTTTATTGTTTTGTGTGTTTAAGCTTGGTTATCCCACTTAAAGGGGTTTAAATGCTGTTTTTTGCATATTTCTAGTTTTTTGCAATTTTTTTGGGGTTTTTTTTTTTTTTTTTTTTTTTGGGGGGGGGGGGGGGGGGGGGGGGGTTCATTTGGCTGTCATCGACTTGTGCATGAATTTTTTCTGTTTGTCCCAATTTTTACTGAATGCCTTTCCTCTTGGTGCAAAGGGATAAGGTGTCCCATAACCTATGGGGTTTGAAGAGGGAGGGGGGGAACAAAGCATGAGCGACCTCAGCCTTCAGGTGCCAGCATATGAGGGGGCACCCATCTCCCTCCCTCGCTTTTTTACCTTTCCCCTGACCCTAAGAGAGCTGGTCCCCATGTACACGGGGTGAACTAGGGACTGTACGAAGTAAGGGTTGCGCAAACGGTCACCCATCCACTTGGTAGCCACGCTCAACGCTGCTTAACCTTAGCTTGGGGAAAGCGAGTGCTCTGACCACTGAGCTATCCTGACCCCCTTACCACTTGGGAATATTTCAAATTCTGTTCAGTTATTATCCTTTTTTTAGCTTTTGGATACTATGTTATGGTTGAAGGTAGAGAAGGCTGCATGTTAGAGGAACATGGTCAGTGAATATGAATTGGATTGTCAGTGCATGCACTTGTATTTGAGGAAAAACGTCATGAAACTAATCATGCTGAAATGTAGTTCATTGGGAGGTAGGGGAAGGGAGGAGGTTTGGTGGTGTGTTGTGTGTGTAGGAGTGAGAAAAGAGAGTGTGTGTGTTTGTGTGTGTGTGTGTGTGTGTGTGTGTGTTTGGTGTGGAAAAGAGTGTGTTTGTGTGTGTGAGAGAGACAGAGAGAGTTTTGAGTGAGAGAGTGTGTGTGTAGAGAAAGGGGTTGGGGAGTGAGGGGAAGAGGAAAGAGAGAGAGAGTGTGTTTTGTGTGAGGGAAGGGGTGGTGTGTGTGAGAGAGAGGTGTGTGGTGTGTGAGAGAGACAGAGAGATGTGTGTGGGGAGAGAGAGTGTGTGTGTGGGGGTGTTGAGGGGAGAGGGAACAGAGAGAGTGTGTGAGTGGATGATGGAGGAGAGAGTGTGGGGTGAGGAGTTGGTGAGAGTTGAAAGAGAGAGAGTGTGGTGTGAGATTAGATAGGGATGGGCGTGAGAGTGGGTTGTAGTGTGGAGAGACGTAGATGTGTGTGTCTTGAAATGAGAGAAGGTGTATGAGAAGAGAGTGTGTGTGCACAGGCAAAACAAGATATTCATTCAAAGGGCCAGTGCTAAATTATCCTCTTACAAGTCCAAGTGCCGTCGTTCCTGCAAAAATTCGCACCAGCGGGATGGAATGGATAGCAGCTGAGAGGAGCTGAAAGTGGGGGAAACTGACAGCTGTGAATTGTGTGTTTGTGTGCATGTTTTATAATGGAATAAGTACTTATGTGTCTTTTTACATCCAGTCCCCATGTGTTTGTGGTTTTGTAAATTTTGTCATCTGTTCCCATGGGCACACAATGGCCTACTCTTACAAAAAGCGGAACAGCATGAAACATGTGCACAAGATTTCTGCGTGCATTTGCACATGGGGCTTCGGTTTATAGTCTCATACTTAAAGACTTTTGGGGAGAGTGGAGTCTGCACTGATGTTAACTCCAGGGGAAAAAATCCCCATGAACGGGAATCAAACCGGGCGCAGATTGCGTGCCAATGTTCAAATGTGAGATGTTTGCAGTGTATGTGTTTGGGGTGGGGGCCTGTGTGGTTGGGGCCTTGTGTGTGTGTGTGCTTGATGTGGTGTGTACACACGCACAACACATGCATGGGCCACGGCGCGTGTGTGTGTGTGTGTGTGTGTGTGCACACGCATGCATATCCATGTGTGTGTGTGTTTCGGATTAACTGACATTGCACAAGGCAATGCTGGGAGTGTAAGCGCTTTGCTTGATAGTTGGATGAAGCCTTGTAAATCATTATCCATTATGTGGATCGGTGGTCTAGAGGTAACGCGCCTGTCTAGAAAGCGAAAAGTCCGGGTCTGAAGTGTGCGGCGGTTCGTACCCCGTTTGGACCGGAAAATTTTCCCCCATCCATTAGACCATGAGTGGTGGTCTGGGCGCTAGTCTTTCGGATGAGACGATAAACCGAGGTCCTGTGTGTTACACGTAATTATTTAGCGCACGTAAAAGAACCCACGGCAACAAGAGAGTTGTCCCTGGCAAAATTCTTAGAAAAAAGCCACTCTGATAGGGAAACAAAATACAGTTGCAGACATAAAAAAAAAAAAAAAAGGGTGGCGCTGCGCTTGTGGCGACGCGTTCTCCCGCTCTCCCCGGGGAGAGCAGCCTGAATTTCACGGAGAGAAATCTGCCGTGACTTAGAGTGGTATGAAATGAAATCTGAGCGCTTTGACTTGTTGCTTTACAAGATTCAGTGCTATATAAATTCCATACATTATTATTATTATTATTATCCACTTTTCACCATTGGTGAACCTCGGAGCTCTAGCTGAGGAACAAAAAGCCCAACCCAACAGCCCCCCCCCTCCTTCCCCGCCCCCCTCCCCCCAAAAATACCAAACCAACAGCCTCCCTCTCTTCTCCCCCCACCCCACCCCCCCCAAAAAAAAAAAAACCAACAAAAAAAAAACCCAAAACCAAACAACAAAAAAAGACCAGTTCATCTTGAGGTCTTCTCAAAGTGCATACTTACATACATACACTCATCTCCTAATGTAGCGCTCGTGTGTGTGTGTGTGTGTGTCTCATGCAAAGAGACAGCCTTCAGTGTTTACCTAAGAAATCAATGAGTTTCTGAAGTTTGTGCTAGAGATGTTACGACTGGTAGTATTGCTTGTGTTACTTAACTAACCACTATACTGGTAGTGTTTACTGTAGCTGCTTCTGCTGCTGCTGCTGCTACTACTACTACTACTACTTTTTCTACTACTACTTCTACCACTTACGACTGGTAGTTACTGCTTGTGTTACTTAACTAACCACTATACTGGTAGTGTTTACTGTAGCTGCTTCTGCTGCTGCTGCTGCTACTACTACTACTACTACTTTTTCTACTACTACTTCTACCACTACTTCTACCACTACTACTACCACTACTACTACCACTACTTCTACCACTACCACTACTACTACCACTCCACTACTACCACTCCACTACTCCACGACTACTACTCCACTACTACTACTACTACTACAACTACTACTACTACTGCTCCTCCTCCTCCTCCTCCTCCTCCACTACTACTACTACTACTACTACTACTACTCCTACTCCTCCTCCAATGTTTAGTATTGTTATTTTTGTGGTAGGTGTTGTTTTTTTATCATGATCATCTGCTTTAGTGTCATCACCACTGCCACCACCATCACCATCATCATCATTTCCACCGCCACCATCGTCACTACCACCACCACTGTCGCCATCATCATCGTCACTACCACCACCACCAACCACCACCACCCCACCACCCATCATCATCGGCACTACCACCAACACTAACCACCACCACCACCACCGTCACCATCATCGTCACTACCACCACCACCACCATCATCATCATCATCGTCACTACAACCACCACCACCACTGTCTTCATGGTCATCATCGTTAATACAGCTCACATTTTATGGTGACATGCTGCCCGTGCATGAAGTGTTTTTTCTTCCTTTTTTTTCCTTCTTCTTCTTCTTTTTTTCCTTCTTCTTCTTCTTTTTTTCCTTCTTCTTCTTCTTTTTTTCCTTCTTCTTTTTTCCTTCTTCTTCTTCTTTTTCTTCTTCTTCTTTCTTCTTCTTCTTTTTTCTTCTTCTTCTTCTTTTTTTCTTTCTTCTTCTTCTTTTTCTTCTTCTTCTTCTTTCTTCTTCTTCTTTTTCTTCTCTCTTCTCTCTCATTCTTTTATCATCGGAAGGAAATTCTGCTGCTTTCCACCACCACCACCACCAGTCCCCCCACCCACACCATTCCCTCATCACCCTCTTCCCTGTTAATCCCCCCTCTTTCATTCCTAGGATTTTATAGCTTGCTATCTTATGTCATTCTGTGTGTGTGTGTGCACATGCGTGCCTCATTCTGTCTCTGTCACTCTGTGTTTTGGTCTGTCTGTCTCAGTGTCTGTCTTTCTGTCTGTCTGTCTATCTCTCCTCTCTCTCTCCTCTCTCTCCTCTCTTTTTCTCTCTCTCTCTTTTCTCTCTCTCTCCTCTCTCTCTCTCTCTCCTCTCTCTCTCCTCTCACCTCTTTCTCCCCTCTCCCTCCCTTTACCATCTCCCTCTCCCCCCGCTCCCCCCCTCCTCCCCCTTTATCTCCTTCTTTCTATTCCTACCCCCTTTGTCTGTCTGTCTGTCTCTCTCTCTCTCTCTCTCTCTCTCTCTCTCTCTCTCTCTCTCTCTCTCTCCCCCTCTCCTCTCCTCTCTCTCTCTCTCTCTCACTCTCCTCCTCTCTCTCCTCTCTCTACTCCTCCCTCTCTCTCTCTCTCTCTCTCTCTCTCTCTCTCTCTCTCTCCCCCTTCTCTCCCTCCCTGTCAAGCTGGAAGCAGTGTTGTATTTGCTCAGCCAGTGTAAAGTGGGGGCAGCCTCTGTCTGGTTCACTTCTTTATCAGATGAGACGCTGGCCTATATTTCTTCTTTTTCCTTTTCCTTCCTTCCTTTTTCCTCCACCCCCCCCCCCCCCCCCCCCCCCCCCACTATCTTTTCTCTCTTTTTTCCACGCTATGTGTTTAGTTAAAAGCTCGACTGTTAATGTTCTTTTTTTTTTTTTTTTTTGATAATTGCGATAGTGCAAAAGAAAAAAAAAAGAATGTAAGTCGCGCAACACGTTTCAGAGCTGCAGTGAAAAATTGTCACCAGCCCTGAAAAATAATACAGTAAATTTCTGTTTTTACCATTTTTAGCTTTTATATGGCCTTTTCTATTTTTCTATATGCAAAGTATCAGCTTAAAATTCAATCAAATTTAGTGTACATTTAGACATTTGTTTTAGACCCGCTTGATAAAAAATCTTAAGAAATATGAAAACTTTATATCTGACTTTATGCAAAATGGCCACTGGTGAATAATTAAGTTCGAATGGCAACAAAATCAAAATTTTAAACAGGTATTCAAAATCTGTTGGTTTTTTTTTTTCATCTTTGCTGCAAAATCCCAAAATGTGTACACATTGTGTCAAGCCTGTTTTGTCTTAGCATTATTTTGAAACTTAGCCTCAGCAACCAAACTTGCGTGCAACTGAAGTTGTTAACGATCACACTTTAGACTGTTAACAATTATATATCCCCTTGAAAGCTGCAAAGAGAATGTGTCAACATTATGCAAGGCCTGGTTTTGGGTTGGGGGGGGGGGGGGGGGGGGGGGGGGGGGTAGGGGGGGGGGGGGGGGGGGGGGTGAAGAAGGGGTTTTGTTTTTAGGGGTGGTTGTGGTGGGGGCGGGGTGGGATTGGGGGTTTTTTGTGTTTGTTTTTCTTTTTCTTTCCTGTGTTTGCTTTTAAGTACAGGTTTTCCTTCATTAGTTTTGTTAGGGGATTGTTGGTGGCAAACTTTCTTTTTTTTTTTTTTTCATTTCCCATTCTGTTGCTTTATTTTGTTTATCTGTTTTATTTCTTTCTTTTTTTCGAGAATAATGGATTGAGCACCTGTGGGCTTAAAAAAATTTTTTTTTTTACATCCAGTCCCCATCTGTATGCAGTTTTATAAATTTTGTCATCATTCCCACCAGCACAAAAAGCCTACTCTTCCAAAAGGTGGAACAGGTTTTAACATGCGCTTAAGATGTTCTGTTTGCGTTCGCACACGGGACTTTGGTTTATACTCTCATCCAAAGGACGTGTTTGCTATGGGGGGGGGGGGGGGGGGGGGAGGGGGGGGGGGGGGGGGGGGGGGGGGGGGGGGGTGGGGGGGGGGGGGGGGGTCCTATTCAGTTTTGCCATTGAACAACTTTCTTGTTGCTGTGGGGTCTTTTATTGCGCTGAATGCGAGTTACGTATAAATCATGTGATCTCTGCTTTGCTCATGCAGCTTCAGATTTGCAGATGGTTATGTTATTTGCTTGGTGATGTTCGGGTTAAGCCTTGTATGTACATTGTATTCAGTTCGTCCTGATACTCACACCCAGCCCACCACCCATGATGTAAGTGCATAGGGGAATAATTTCCTGACAAGGATTCAAACTCAGAGCCTGCGTTGAAAATATTGTTATGCTTTTTGACATTGTTGATTATATGGGGATTTAAAAAAAAATCTATGACAAAGTCTTAGCATAACAAACTGTATTCTTCCATAAAAGGATTTTTTTTTAAAATCCTCAGAAGTCAGAGTATGGCTATCTGCATGGCCAGGACTCTAATGAAAACATCCCCCCCCCCTCCCCCACACACACACACATTCACACACACACACACACACACTCACTCACTCACACACACTCATGCAATGTCCCCTCCCCTTCCCTTCCCATTGTCTAATATCACTTTGAGTGAACAGACGTAAAATTGAAGCAACACCAACAACACACTCACGCGCGCGCACAACACACACACACACACACTCACGCACGCACTCACACACTCACTCACTCACTCACACACACACACACACACAAAACTCACGCACTCGCTCACACACACTCACACACACACTCACACTACTCATTTTACAAAAAAAAAACTTCTCATATTGGAGTATGGCTGCCTGAATGGCCAGGACTATGAAAGCATGTATGCCTTCTCCCCCCCCCAACACCCCCCCCCCCCCCCCCCCCCAACACACACACACACTAAATACATCCGAACTAACTCACCCCCCACCCCCCCCCCCCCCCCCCCCCCACACACACACACACACACATGCAAACTAACTCATCTTACAGAAAATCCTCAGTAGTCAGAGTGTGACTGCCTGTATGGCCAGGATTCTGAAAGCAGTGTGTGCTCCTTAACCCCCCCCCCCCCCCCCCCCCCCCCCCACACACACACACCCCCAAAACATGCAAACTATATCATCTTACTTAACAATAACAGTCTCACACAGTGAAGTCCTTCGGATGAGACTGTAAACCGAGGCCCCGTGTTCGAACGCATGCAGAACATCTTGCGCACACGTTAAATCCTGTTCCGCTTTTCGGAAGAGTAGGCCATTGTGTGCCCGGTGGAAACAGATGACAAAATTTACAAAACCGCATACACACTGGGGACTGGATGTAAAAAGAAAAAGCACATGAGTGCTTATTCCATTATCCTCGATATAAAAGAATAAATAAAATAGATGTAAAAATGTACATGAGTGCTTATTCCATTATTCTCGATATAAAAGAATAAATAAATAATAAAAAATAAAATAAATAATTACCCGTTTGAAATGAGTGAGACAAAAAGTGCACATGCCGGCTGGGTGAACCCCCTCCTATCCCTGTATGTACTGGGTGACCCCCCTACCCCCCACCCCCCTCTGTGACACTTCTCTCTCTCTCTCTTTCTCTCTCTCTCTCTGTATAAGTGTTGGGTTATTATTAAGATGTATCCCTACGGGCGAGGACTGGATGTAAAAAAGCACATGAGTGCTTATTCATTATCCTCGAAATAAAAGAATTTGTCATTGTCTCTCTCTCTCTCTCCTCTCTCTCCTCTCTCTCTCTCTCTCTCTCCTCTCTCTCTGAGCTGTCCTTCCATGTTTAGACTTTGTATACTTTTGTCATCTACTAACAAACGCATTATTAAGCGACTAGCAATTTATTTGTCTAAAGCTTTTAAAATTAGAACTGTACTTGAGGTATTATTCTTCTGTTCATAAATGTTTCCCTATGCAACATGTTTTGGAATGTTGATTATATACACACACCCCCTTCTTGAGGGGCCAAGGCCTATAATGAATAAAACTTTCGCATTCGCATTCTCTCTCTCTCTCTCCCCCCCCCCAAAGTTTGCTTATCTAAGAAACGCCCAATAACTGTAAGAACGGACCTCTGGCTTTACCAGACAGGTGCGTAACTTGCTTGTGGTGCAAGACCACTTAGGTAGGTCTACGCTGCTGCCGCAGCTCAAAATGTAGGTACGAAAGGGGAGGGGGCTGGGTAATGATGGCGCTGTGCTCAAAGCCAGGTGTGTTATTTTTACCTGAGGGCAGATGGGTTAAAGCTGGTGTGATAGACGGAGAGCTAGAGAGGAGGGGCTGTGAGGATTGTCTGAGACATGAACTGAGAGTGCGTCTGTCTGTTAGGAGTGTGTGTTGTGTATGTTTGTGTGTGTGTGTGTGTATGTGTGAGGTTTTTTGGTTTAAAAAAGAATCTTTTATATTGAGGTTAATGGAATAAGCACTTATGTGCTTTTTTTACATGCAGTCCCCGTGTGTATGTGGTTTTGTAAATTTGTTATCCGTTCCCACCGGCACACAATGGCCTACTCTTCCGAAAAGCGGAACAGGTTTTAACGTGTGCACAGGATGTTCTGCGTGCGTTCGCACACTGGACCTCGGCTTATAGTCTCATCCGAAGGACTTTTGGGGAGAGTGGAGTCTGCACTAATGTTAACTCCAGGGGAAAATATCCCCTTGAACGGGAATCGAACCCGGGTCGTCAGATTGCGAGCGCAATGTTTTAACCACTAGGCTATCCCGCCCCCCTGGTGGATGGGTGTGTGGTGTGTGTGTGAGAGAGAGAGAATAATTATGAAATGTACTACTATATGTACATGTATGCATAAATGTGTGTGTATGTGTATCCGTGTATAGTACAGGCATGTGAGATGTTTTTGTGTGTGAGAAGTTTACGCAAGCACGCATACAGTTATGCATATATGCGCCGTACATACAAGTTTTGTATGGGCATGCCTCTTGTTTGTATGTATACGCGTGTGTGCCATATGCATGTATATTTAAGTGTACATTTATATGTACATCCCGTTCCCTTCGTTCAGCCGCAGATACTTGTGTGTGTGCGCGCACGCATAAATTTGAAATCTGTTATTCATGATACTCGAGGAAAGTTGCATGCGTGTAAATGATGTGAGTGTAAGCGCTTCGATTTGTTTGTTTTACAAGATTCAGCGCTATATAAATTCCATATTTATTATTATTACATTTCTCACAGGCATGCATGTATGCCTCCATGTGTATTATCTAAGTGTATACATGTAAGAATAGGTTGAGCAGGGCATAGTTTTGGAACTAATGCCCTACAGGGTTTTAACCTCCAGAGCTTAGTTATCAATTAATGATAATATTTGATACATGTTCATTCTCTAAATGCCTTTTTAACCCTCTCTCTCTTTCTGTCTGTCTGTCTGTATCTCTCTCCTCTCTAGCTCTCTCTCTCTCTCTCTCTTCCTCCCACCCTTTGTATCTCTTTCTCTCTGTCTCCCCCCCCTCTCTCGTTCTCTCTCTCCCCCTCCCTCCCTCATTCTCTCTCTCCCCCTCCCTCCCACTTTTCCTCTCTCCCACTCCCTCCCTCCACCCCCTTCTTTCTCTCTCTTTCCCTCTCTCTCTTTCCCTCTCTCTCTGTCTCTCTCTCTCTGTCTGTCTCTCTCCCTCCCTCCTTCTGATGAGACTATAAACTGAGATTCTGTGTGCGAAAGCATGCAGAACATCTTGCGCACATGTTAAACCCGTTCTGCTTTTCGGAAGAGTAGGCCATTGTGTGCTGGTGGGAATGGATGACAAAATTTTCAAAACTGCATACACATGAGGACTGGATGAGGAAAAAAAAAAGCACATGAGTGCTTATTCCATTATCCTCGAAATGAAGAAGAATATGTCTCTTTCTTTCTGTCTCCCCTTCCCTCCCTCCCTCCCGCTCTCTCTCTCTCTCTTTCCCTCTCTCCCCCTCCCCTCCCTTCCCCCCTTTCTCTCTCTCTTTCCCTCTCTCCCCCTCCCTCCCCTCCCCCCTCTCTCTCTTTCCCTTTTTCTCCCTCTGTCTTTATTTTGTGATCCTCTCTTCTTCCCCCATCCCACCCATCCTTCTTCATATGACAACCCCCTCCACCACCACCTCCACCTGCTCCCTTTCCCTCCAGCCCCACTGTTCCTTTTGGCTCAACTTTCTCATCTGCTTCCAATCAATTTTTAATGTCGTTAAATACAAGGATGATATGGGGTATAAAGAGAGGGAGGTTGGGTGGGAAAGTTTGAAGGGAAGTTGAAGCATTTTGTATTGATGTGGGGGTGGGGGGCGTTAGATTGTGAAGTAGGTAAGTGTTGGTGCGCATGTATGCATGCATGCAGATACGTGCGTTTGTGTAAAATGTGAGCGTGTCTTGCATGTGCGTGTATATGTGTGCATGTTGCACTTTAGTGTGTGTGTGTGCATACACAGGATACACATGTATGCAGACTCACGTACAGAACTTGATACTTAACAGTCATTTGTGTATACAGGTGTGTATGTGTGCACTCGCATACAGAGACATACACATGTACACACATAATGTCACGTACACACACATACTCTCTCTGTCTGTCTGTCTCTCTCTCTTTCACACAAACACACACACACACACAGCTTGATTGCATGCAGGTATGTGCACATGCATACATGCCTGTACACACAAACACACACTCTCTCTCTCTCTCTTTCAAACACACACACACACACTCGCATGTGTACATACAGAATATTATGTTCACACACACATGCACTCACTCATTCGCATGTGTACATACAGAATATTATGTTCACACACACACACTCGCATGTGTACATACAGAATGTTTTGTTCACACACATATACACACACTGTCTCTCTCACATGTGTACATACAGAATATTATGTTGAACTTTCAAACCCCACCCCCACCCCACAACCCATAAACGCTATAAACCTCTCAACTCAAGAAAAAAACTCAATCTTTTCACGACCACTTAGATGTAGAGGATAGTAGCACACGGTGCAGTCTATAAACTAGACAGAAGCACAAATATGGATGAATATTGAATGTGTTGATGTGTGTTGGGGGTAAAGATGTCCCGATACATGTGCGTACTCTCTTTCAACGTCTGATTTCTCCAGGAGGTGTAGAATGAATTTGAATGGTTACATGCTTTGCCGGTATGTGATATAGATATCGTGAAGCACATGCTTTCTTTAAATATAAAGGGGAATGTTTCGTGTGTAGTAAACCTGGTCCACTGTATGCATGCGCGCATGCACTGTTCTGTGGGCAGTGGGCTTGTGGAAAGTGTAGCTAGTACTAGCTTGGCTTGATTTTGAAATTTAAGTGATTAGTATGCATTCAGATTCGCATTACTGTCTTGTGTTTTGTATTTTTTTAATGGGGGGGCGGGGGGAGCGGTTGTATTTCAGGACAACTACTTTTAGTGTTTCTTCTTATAATCAGTATGGTTTTTTTTGTTTTGTTATGTTTGATGTTGTTTAAGTGGTGGGCTTTTTTTTTTGGGGGGGGGGGAATCATGAAATTATTTTTGTTTTTTTTATCTTTTTTTTTATTTCCATTTAGTTCTTGTAGAAATGTTTACTTTTGTATTACTGTAATGGTTTGTTATGATTTATCTTAACGTTTATTCATTAAACCGGTATTTTTAGTGGTGATGTTGTTTTTGTTTTGTTCATGTGGGAAACGGTATCATCATAACAGTGTTGCTGGTTTCAGGCCGGAATCGGAATATGTGTGCATGTAACTTGTCTGCATTTTGTTTGTTGTTGTTGTTTGTGACTGCTTTTCGTTTGTAGTTCCACGTGACTTAGAAACATTTTGCTGAGTGTATCGGTTATTTTTGTTGTTGCTATTGTTATTGCTGATCCTGTGAAAAAGGACCTGATCAAAGTATTGGTATAAACGTTCACCAGAGTTTGGATGGGTAATGGGTATTTATTCTAGTCAGAATAAACTCCCCCCCCACCCCCTTAAACTGCCTGTAGCTGTCTTTGCTTTCAGAATTTTTTTTCTTCTTCACATTCCTATGAAAATAAGAGTTCCGAAGATCATCCCCTGTGGTGATATTTTTGTGCACACAACCTTTTTTTTGGCCCACCATGAAGGCAGCTGCATTCAGGCTTAGGGGACGATGTGTAAATATGACGCCAGTGTGCATGGATTTTCCCACATAAAAAAAATTGGTCATCAGTAACACTGGGAATGGGGGATGAACAGCTCAGTGTTCGGAGCACTCGCTTCCCCCCTAGCCAAGGTTAAGCAGCATTGAGCGAGGTTATCAGCTGGATGGGTGACCGTTTGTGTGCCTTGGCTTCAGTACAGTCCCCCCAGTTCACCCAGCTGTAAATGGGTACCTGCCCTCTTTTAGGGTCAGGGATGGTAAAGCAGCGAGGGATTGGAGAGGAGATGGGCGCCGCCGTCAATATCCTGGCTCCTGGAGAAGTGAGGTCTCTGATGCCTTGTTTCCCTGTGACTTATAGGTTATGGGACACCTTTACCTTTTTTTCTTTTTAGCACTGGCTTCTCTTCTGGAAGGTAGAACAGGCTGTTCTGTGTGCATTTGCATATGGGACCGTGGTTTATTGTCAAGTCTCATTGGAGGGACTTTGAGGGAAGTGGAACGGGTGCCTAGTGGGTGGCTCACACCCTAGGTGTCAGATTGCGAGCTCAACGCTCTAACTACTAGACTATCTAACCCCACCCCCCCTCCACACACACACACCCATCCACCCACCGTCTGCTTTTAGAAATGTTCACACTGTGCAATGATTTAGTTCTTTTCCACAGAAAAAAAAAGTTAGAAGTATTTATCTTTATGTGCTACATTGTGTATGGCTATTTTGGTGTTTTTATCTGATGTTTTTTTTTTCTTTTAATCTCTGACCAGCTGCTCGCATGTGTTATTGCTTTTAGGTATGCTTGTTTTATGTAACAACTGGTTGTAACAATTATTGATTCAGGGGGCATTAGATAGAAGCATAACAAAAGTATTGCTCGCTATCTATCACAGTTTGGATGGGTATCCAGCTTGAAATTATGCTTTCTTTTTCTGTCTGCGAATGTCTTTTCACACTCTTGTTTCAGTGCCTGCCGGTTTTAAAGTTGATAAGATTTGGATTGGATTAGATTTGACAGATGAGTCAATTGTTGTTGCACTCATCATGATTTTTTTTTTATATATATGATATTGTGACTATCCTGCTTTTGTTCTTGAAGGCGTTGGTTTGAGTTTTCAGTATCGATAGTGATTGGTTTATCTAGTTACTGTAGTTTAGCCATTTTGGGGGGATATGTTTGCATTTTACACTGGTTGATTTCCATGACATTAAAGCTACAGTATACATCCTGTCGCATTGCATTACATTAATATGTTTACAGTATACGGTCACATACTTCATGACATTACACATGGCAGTAGTTCACGTTACATTGCTTTACAGTCTACTTTGAGCAGGTGCTGCTTACACTCGATACTGATGTGCTATATTTCAGTAGTAATTTTTTTTCTCCATGGATGCAACCAGCTGTCTACACCTCTCATACACAGAGACAATCTCTTTGATCTCTTTTTTGTGTGTGTGTCTGGTTTTGTGAGCTCTCAGTTATCTGAGACCCGAAGTACTAGTCATCGTTTTGCTGATGTCAGCAGCTCTGTATCAGACACAGAGACTATCATTTCATTTGTTATTATTCATTTGATAGATGTTCATATCCAGATATATAGACATTGTTATGTTGCTGTTGGGTTTTTTTCCAACCTGGTCAGTTTTCTTAAGTTTTGCGAAGACAGTTGCTTGTAATTGTTGTGCTTGTTTATTTTGGTCTCCTAACTTGATAATGTAGACGCTTATTTTCATTAATTCGGTATTTGGTCAGCTTTTTGTAGTTGAGAAAAAAATGCTGATTTTTTTAAAGAATTTGTTTATCGATTTGTTTTATTTATTTATCTGTTAGTTTATCTGTTTCTTTACTTATTCATGTATTCACTATTGTTATCATCATCATCATCATCATCATCATTATTGTTATCATCATTACTGTCATTGTTACAATCATTACCATTATACTGTTTATCCATGTTGGCTCTAGGCACTCTTATCATCATCATTGTTGTTATCCTCCTCCTCCTACTCCTCCTCCTCCTCCTTCTTCTTCTTCTTCTTCTTCTTGCTATTGATATTTATTTGTTTATCCAGCCAATCATCTATACCTGACTCACTAATTTCCTCTTTCTTTCTCAATCAGCACAAACTTGACATCCCAAACGAAGCATCTGCATCTTTACTAATTCTTTTTCTGATATGTTCTCATTTTCCCATCAGCTAAAACTTGACATCCCTGACAGGGCCCCCAAGTCTTTACCAATTCTTTATCTTATTGATTTTGTTTTTCTATTCTATTAGTTAGCACAACCCTAAATTCCCAACCCCCCCCCCCCCCCCCCCCCAACCTCTCAAAAGAAAAACAACAACAAAAAAAGAGAAGAAAAAGACTCATTTTTGATCTGACTAAAATCTTTGCTTTTTTTTTCTTCTTCTTCTTCCAGTTAGCTCAAAAAACCCTTAACATCCTCAACAGGGCCATCAAAATCTTACTAAACTCTTTCTTCTTATTAATTGAATTTTTCTTTTTTCAGCCCGACTAAAGCTGAGTATCCCCAACACTTCCTCCCCCCCCCCCCCCCCCCCCCAACCCCACCTAAAGAAAAGAGGCTATTTCCTTATCTTAAGAAATTCCTTGCTTTCCCCCCCCCCCCCCTCCAGTTTTACAAGATCTTTGTCTTATTAATGTCATCTTTTTTTCTTTTTCAGACAACACAAGCTGAATATCCCACAATACTGCCCCCCATCCCCCCAAAAAACAACAACAACAACAAAACAACAACAAAAAAACAACAACAAACAACAAAAAATCCAAACCCATCAACATATATATATATATATATATATATATATAATATACATATATATATATAATATTCATCCATGACTTATTCTTTATGTTTAAAGTATTTCCTTTTCTGTTTCTCCTCCCCCCCCCCCCCCCCCCCCCCCCCCACCCCCCCCTCCACAAAAAACAGCTCCAGCTTGACATCCCCGACAGGGCCCCCGAAGTCGCCCCATGGGGGTCTGCCTTACAATGACAGCTTCATCCCCAGTGACATCAAGGAGGAGCTGCACAAGGAGTACGACCTGCTGCACAACTTCCAGCGCATCTCGGTCAGCGGAGAGGACACCAGCGGGGTACGTGTCGGGGCCAGGGTGAAGTTCTGGCGTGGCGTGGTTGGGTTGTTGGGTTGTTGTTTTGTGTTTTGTTTTTTAAAGAAATGTATTCAATTTTTGCATATGAACACAAATCAAGTGTAAGTTGAACATCATAAGTATCGTTTCTAACCCATGTTTTTAACACATAAATGCACATGAATTCGATATCAATACATTCACCATTTTTCAAGCTGGCTATAGTATTTTGCACATTAATTTTGTTAATAAATGGTACTAAGTAATAAGAGGCACAAGTAACTGATTAAAAAATGTTCTACACGTATGAGGTGATGTTAAATAAAATGTTACATTCTAACACATGGGAACAGGGAAAGATACAAGCAAACATACATATAGATATGCATACATGCGTACATACACACACATAGGCACATACATACATACATACATACATACATACATACATACATACATACATACTTACAAATACCTACATACACACACACACGCATACACACACATATCCATAAACATACACTGACACAAAGGGTTATCAATTCAAATCATTGGTCACTATATAGGCATGCAAATCTGTTATTTGTTTGGATTATTTTTTTGTATAGCACTTACGATTCTTGTATGTGCTAAGAGGAGTCCACAAACATTTTACCACACAGGGGTTGTTGGTTTGTTTGTTAATAATAATAATAATAATAATGTATGGAATTTACATAGCACTGAATCTTGTAAAGCAACAAACCAAAACGGGGTGGCATCTCCACTATAATCAAATTTCTGCCCAATTTCCGGAACAGCAGCTGCCTCCTCTGCTGTTGTGGAGGTCATCGTCGAACACGACGAACAAAACATACATGTGTGTTTGTTTTGTGTGTGTGTGGTGTGTGTGTGGTGCTCGTGCGTGCGTGTGTGATTCAGATTCGGATTCAGAATATTTTATTTGCCGTTTAAGTCGTGTAGACTTTGTTTGACGCAACAAAAAACCATCAATTATAATTATTATCTATTTTGGCTTAAAGTGATGTATGTACACTAAAAAGCATGTTGCGTTCTACTTTTCTTTTTCTCTTGTGTGTGTGGGGGGGAGGAGGGGTGTAGGGTACTGTGAAACGTAGATGTTTGTTTTTGTTGTTTTGGGGGTTTGTTTGTTTGGGGTTTTTTTAAAAAGCATTTCTGCCCACTTCCTTCCTACTAACCCCCCCCCTAAAAAAAGAAGAAAAAAAAAAGGAAAAAAAAAAGACCCGCAGGCGCACTGGTGTCGTGTTTAGACGTCATCTTTGAAGTCGGAATGCAGCTACCTTAATGGTGAGCAAAAATTTGGTCCAACACGCAGTAATCTTAACCTTGGAGCTCTAGCCAAGGCACGGCCAAGGTTTGTTGGTAAAAAAATAAATAAATAAATGAGTGGCGCTGCAGAGCAGCTCAGATTTCATGCCAAGAAATCTGTTGTGATATAAAAAGTGATATACAAAATGGAAGGAAATTTCATGCCAAGAAATCTGTTGTGATATAAAAAGTGATATACAAAATGGAAGGAAATTTCATGCCAAGAAATATGCCATGACTGAAAAGTGGTATACATACAAATATGGAAAGAGTTCAATTGACAGGTTTAGGATTATTTTTTCTTCTTTTTAAAGTGGATGGAAACCGTTTGATTATTGGCAAAAAAAAGAAAGTGCCAGTTGTTTTGGCATCGTTTGCATGTCAAAAAAAACAACCGTCTGGACAAAGAATGTCTGGAATTCCTTCCGTTATCAGCAGCAGACAGCAGCAGACAGGCTGTAGGGAAGCTGGCCAGACAGAGGGAGAGAGAGAGAGGGAGGGAGAAAGTGTGTGCGTCGAGAAAGAAAGGAGGGAGGGAGATTTCTAAACACTAAAATGCGAAAGGTAAATAACTGGGAGTGGGATTGCTGTCGGTGGCTGGCGCTCTTTTGAATTCCTGGGTTGAAAATTACGCTGCTTCTAGCTAGCTGGCAGTCCCTGCAGTAGAGGTGAAGGCACTGAGAGAGAGGGAGAGAGAGAGAGAGAGAGAGAGGGGGGGGGGGAGAGAGAGAGGGAGGGGGAGGGAGGGGGGGTTGGGAAAGGGAGAGGAAGAGAGGGAGGGGAAGGGAGAGAGGGAGGGAGGGAGAGAGAGAGAGAGGGAGGGGGAGAGAGAGGGAGGGGGGGTTGGGAAAGGGAGAGGAAGAGAGGGAGGGGAAGGGAGAGAGGGAGGGAGGGAGAGAGAGAGAGAGGGGGGAGAGAGAGAGAGGGGGGAGGGAGAGAGGGGGGGTTGGGAAAGGGAGAGGGAGGGGGGAGAGAGAGAGAGGGAGGGGAAGAGAGAGAGGGGGTGGGAGAGAGGGAGGGGGAGAGAGAGTGGGGGAGAAAGGGAGGGGGGTTGGGAAAGGGAGAGGAAGAGAGAGAGGGGGGGAGAGGGAGGGGGGAGGGGGGGAGGGAGGGGGGGAAAGAGAGAGAAAGGGAGGGAGGGGGGAAAGAGAGAGATAGGGAGGGAGGGAGAGAGAGAGTGAGGGAGAGAAAGGGAGGAGAGAGACAGAGAGGGAGACAGACTTTTTTTTTTAAATCGAGGATAATGAAATAAGCACTCATGTGCTTTTTTTACATCCAGTCCCCGTGTGTATGCGGTTTTGTAAATTTTGTCATCTGTTCCCACCGGCACACAATGGCCTACTCTTTCGAAAAGCTGAACAGGATTTAACGTGTGCGCAAGATGTTCTGCATGTGTTCGCACACGGGGCCTTGGTTTATAGTCTCATCCGAAGGACAGAGAGAGAGAGAGGAGAGAGAGACAGACATACAAGAAAAAGAAATGGGCTGGGGGGAGAGAGAGAAGGTGGGAGGGGGGAGTGGGGGGGGGGGTGGGGGGGGGGGGGGGGGGGGGTTCTGTGTGTCAATCTCTTTGTCTCACTGATGATTGTAATGTCTGTCTGTCTGGTCTCTTTGTATCTGTCTGTCTGCCTGGTTGCTGTGCGACAGACAGTCCATCTTTGGTGCTCTGACCTACACATACGTTTGTCTTCTTTCTTTGGTTTGTCTGTCTGTGGCTTTGTGTGCCTTTTCTTCTCCAATCTCTGTATCAGTCTGTCTCTTCTCTCTCTCTGCATGTCAGCCCTGTTCTGTGTTCTCTTTCCTCTCTGTATGTCTGTCTGTCTGTCTGTGTGTCTGTTTCAGTGGTCTCTGTTTGCCTGTGAATCTTTTCAGCATTCATTGCGCATCTGTATGTCTGTCTGTCTGTCTCTCTGTCAGGTTTCTATATGTTTGTCTGTCCCTCTGTGCATCTACCTCTCTCTCTCTCTGAGTCTGTGTGTGTTACTTTAAGACAAGCTCTCTTTTTCTATTTTGTGAGAGATATAACTTATATCATTTTCTCTCTTTACCCATCTCACAAAACTTTAACTCCCCTCCTCCCCCTTCCCCCCCCCACCCCCCCAGCCCTGTTTGTCAGATAATATAGTTCCAAGGTTCACCAATGGTGAGATTTTGCTTTATATATAGCGACCGTTTTTGCCCACCATGAAGGTAGCCGCATTCCAACTCCAGGGATGTATGTTTGTGTTTCCGTAACCCCCCGAAAGCTGACATGAGTTATGGGCTCTTTAACATGCATATTTGTTCTTCTGCGTGTGTGTGTGTTTTGTGTAAAATAAATATATATATATATAATATATATAATATATATATATATATATATATATAATATATATAATATATATATACACACACACACACACAAACACAACACACACAGGGAAGGAATTAAGGCACTGACAGGTCTGCGCTTTGGTTGACCTGGGAAGTTGTAAAAATCCCCTACCCTTCATTCACCAGATGCCGCTGAGATTCGCACCCACAACTTGAATGCATGATCCATGGGATTGAAGTCAAAGGATAATAACCCTTCAGCTGTTGTATTCGCTTTCAACTTTTTTTTTATGGGGGGGGGGGAGGGGGGGGGGGTGTGAGGATAAACACCACCAGAGGGACCCTTTTTTGGTAGCCGCATTCCGTCGGGAAACTTTTTAGGGTGAGAAAATAATGAAAATCACATCACCACCACCACCACCCCTAACCGACCAATCTGACTCCTCTTCCTGCTCCCCCCCCTCTTCCTCTCCCTCCTCCCTCCCCTCCCGCCCCCTCCTTCCCCTCCCTAACCCTCCTCCTCCCCCTCCCCCTCCCCTTTCCCCCTCCCCCTCCCCCCCCCTTCCTCCTCCCCTCCCCCCCTCCTCTCCTCCCCCCCCATCCTCCTCCCTCCTCCCCCTCCTCCCCCCCTCTCCCTCCTCCTCCCCCTTTTCCCCCCCCATCCTCCCTCCCCCTCCCCTCTCCCCCTCACTCCTCCCTCTCCCCCCCCCTCCTCTCCCCCCCCCTCCTCCTTTCCCTCCTTCCTTTCCCCCCCCCCCTCCCCCTCCCCCCCTCCCTCCTTTTCCCCCACTCTCCGCCCCACCTCCTTTCCTTCCCTCCACCCTTTCCTCCTTCCCCCTTTTTCCCCTTTCCCCTCCCACCAAAATCCCCCTTCCCTTCGGACCTCTGCCTCTTCTTTTCCTTTCCCCCCCCTCTTTCCTCCTCACCTACCCCACCTTCCTCCTCCCTTTCCTCCTCCCCTGGAAATGAATCTGTGGACCTTTTAAACAAGCCCAAGACCGTGAGACTGTCCTGGTCGTGGAAAGTACATGGCTTTCGGTCCCTGGCTGGATTGTCATTTAAAATGCTCAAGATGTGTTTCCCCTTACCCCTGGGGGCTCTAAAACCAGGCTCGATCCTTGCAACTGTGCGGGAAACAGGCCCATTGGAAGAGGAAACCCGGAGGAGCAGGACGAGTTTGTCGGCCTCAAGGAGGTCAACTCCAAGGCCAGCATCACAGGTGAGTGCATCCGTCTGTTGGTCGGTTGGGTTGGGTGGTTGGTTGGTGGGTTAGTTAGTTGGTCAGTTGGGGTGTCTTTCAGCGCCTGGGGTTTATCACAGTTCTTGATTAAACCATTGACACTGGGGGGCAACAGCAAAGTGAGAGGCTGTATGACCAGTGGCTTTCTTTCCCACTCATGGAATTCCACTTCACAGCTTAGTCTTTTAGTGATCGACTATGGCTCTCTGACTAGGAGGCTTGACTTGTCACAGTACTTATGTGCTGCAGCCCTGGGGGCTAGATGGCCTTTGGAGAACATCTCCAATGCTGACTGTCTTTATGCCCACTTGGCCGAGAGAGTGGGGATGTACTGTGGGCAAGGCATCTCCACTATAATCAAATTTCTGCCCAATTTCCAAAACAGCAGCTGCCTCCTCTGCTGTTTTGGAGGTCATCGTCGGACACGACGGACAAAAAACTGTGAGTTAGTCAGTTGGTCGGTTGGGGGGGGTCAGTGGGTTAGTCAGTTGGTCGGTTTGGGGGTTAGTCTTTGGGTCAGTAGGTTGGGTTGGGTAAGGGTCGTTGTTGGTGTCTTCTATGTTGTTGTGATTCGTGTTGGTCTCTTGGTGTGTGTGTGTGTGTGTGAGGTTGTTGAGGTGGATGGTTTTGGAGGGGTGTGTGTAAGTGTCTGTTTGTTTGTATGGTCATGGATGGATGATTTCGTTCAAGTGAGTGGGTATTTTTTGTGTGATCTGGTGTGATGGACTGTAAGGGAGCTGATTTTATTTTTGTCAGATCGATTTGAGGGGCTGATTTTTTTTGGGGGGTCTGGTCTGGTTGAATGTAAGGGGCTGATTTTTTGTGTGGTCTGGTCTGATTGAATGTAAGGGGCTGATTTTTTAAAAGTCTGGTAAAAAAAGAATCTGGTCTGATCAATTTTAAGGTGCTGATTTTCTTATTTGTCTGGTCCTGAGTGTAAGATGTAATATAATATATTATAATGTTTTTGATTATGGAATATATTTTGGGGGAAAAGTTAAAAAAACATGACTAAAGTGTGTCTGTCAGTGTGTGGACGATGACGAGACTGTTTAGAACACTTGTAGAATATTATTCTGGGATATTGGGGGGGTGGGGGGGTAGGAAGAGTCGAAAACCTGACTTGGTATGTGTGGGAGATGGCAACACCATATATATATATATATATATATATATTATATATATATCTGTGGATCCTTTGAAATAATGATGAAAAAAGTCCACAGCTGTCCTCTGGTCTGGGGTAATGTAGCCATTATGGACTATTCAGTCTTCTCTGTGTCTGTGATGTGTCGGAAACATCTAAAACCTGGGGGGGAAAAAAGTGAGAGTGTATCTTGATGAGTGTTTTAGAAGGTAAGAATTTGGAATGTGTGTGACTTTTATTACCCTGATTCGTGATTGATCATGGGCAGACTTTGATATTTTCATCTGCTCTGACTTTTGCTTACTAGCTGAGGTGGTGTAGCATTTATGGAAAGTTCTGCACCTTTAGTGGTATCTGACCTGTGTTGGGCATTGGTGTGTGTGTGGAAAGGGGTGGGAATGTTTCTGGTGAGTGTGTGGGTGTCTTGTTGAATATAGGCAGATCTTATCCGAGGATTCATCAGTGCACTGGTGTTATCTAGCTGATGAGGCTGAAGTTTCTGGTGCGATAGAAACAGACAGAGAAAGGGAGAGTCAGACAGACAGACAGACAGACCAGGAGAGACAGACTGATAGAAAGAGAAGGAAAAAGAAATGGAGAGGAGAGACTGAAATGATGGTGATAGCTATAGGGTTGGGGTTTTGTTGTTGTTTGTTTGGGTTGGGTTTGTTTGTTTTTGATGTAGTAGACATTTATGTCAGGTCTTTTTTTCGTTTTTTTGGTTTGTGTCTGTTGTTTTGGGATGTTTTTGTTTATTTACCAATTGAGAGAGAGATAGACAGGTCATGTCAATGATATTTTTGAATAAGATCAAAAAAACTAGTGGCTGAAGTCACAACTTTGTCATAGAAGCCATTAGAACTAATAGAAGGAGAGGAATTACAGATGATTGCTGTGTGTGTGTGAGAGAGAAAGAGAGAGAGAGTTGATTTGTCTTGTTTGTTCTGTTTGTTTTAAAGCAGTAGGTGTGTAAGTCTGTGTTAGATATTGTTCATACTAAAATGGGAGATACAGAGGAGAGAGATATACAAAATATACTTACCCCCAAAATATGATGGTAACCATCTGTAAATGTTCCAGACAGTACTGTTTCCTTTCAGAAAGTCTTATACCAATGCTCAGTTCACCTATAATCAGAAAATGCATCCTCAAAAATTAGACTCACATCTTTGCAGATCAGAATACTGATTGGCTTTTGCATTCTTCTGTTGATTTCTGTGTTTAGTTTTGTGTTGTAACATGTTGTTGTGTCAAGACAATCAATATATGATGTGAATTGTCGTGTGTGTATTTTTTTGTACTATAGAAAGCAGTTTGTAGCACAGCATTTTGTCTTGTTACATGTATTCATTGCTATTATTATGATTTATTCTTGTTGTGATTTTTGCATGTTGGTAGGTTAATACGTATAGATTCCAGGTTGAATGTTGAGTGGTAAGCTTTCGATGTTGTTTAACGTAGTTATAGATATGGGTGATTACGAACTACTGAGAAGTTTGAGTAGTTTGTGTGTGTGTGTGTGTGTTTGGTTATGATGATTTATCTGTGCAGCTGAGTCCTTTTTTATTTTTGCGTGTGAATTTATTCACAATTTTGGCTAGAAGAAAAATTTTTTTATTATGATTAATATTATTCTGCATTTATGTGCAGTTGGAGGATTTATCGTTAATTTATGTTCTGTGTGTATGCATGTGTGTGTGCAGTGCGTCAGGGAGAGAGAGAGAGAGAGAGAGAGAGAGAGTGTGTGTGTCTGTGTCTGTGTGTGAGTGAGTGTGTGTTGTAACTGTACATCTGTCTTTCTTTCCATCTTTCTGTCTACCATTTCTTTCCTCCTTTCTTTCTTTCATTCTTTCTGTCTCTTTTTCCCCTTTTTCTTTCTTCGTTTTTGTTCTTGCTATGCTTTCCTCCTTATCTTTCTCTTTTTCCTCTGTTCCTTTTCTGTTAATTTTTTTTCTTCGTTGTATTGCACTGTATTTTTTTTATTCTATTTTAAGAAGGAAGGTGGCAGATCAGTTTAGACGTTCATCTGCCTAACAAGTAAACTGTGAGGTTCTGGGTTTCATTCCCAGCCTTGCCCTTTCTTCCCAGTTTGACAAGAAAATTGAAATGTCAATGCTCTTCAGATAAGACTATAAACTTAGGCCCTATGTGCGAATGCATGCAGGACATCTTATAACAAATCCTGTTCCGCCTTTCAAAAGAGTAGGCGATTTCATGCTGGAAAGGAAGGGATGACAAAATTTCAGAAACACATGCACACAGATGTGTTGTGTTCAGACACACATCCTCGCAGCACGCAAATCCAACATCACTCGGGTGGAAAGTGCTAACTTTAGCACGCCCGTCCCTTTTATACCAAGTCCAAGTGTGGTCAGTTCCTGCTATATTTAGCACTAGCTGACCCCCCTGCTGGACTGGGCTGGGATGGGCTGGGATGGACAGCAGCTGAGAGTGGGGGAAACTGACAGCTGTGGTCCCAAAGTTGGAATGTGGCTACCTCAATGGTGGTACGGGATGAACAAGCGGTCCCATCAGAGAAATGTCGCCATTGGTGAAAAACTTTGGAGCTGTAGCTGAGGAATGAAAAATATTAAAGTATATATATTTCGCCTTATCTTATTCTATTTGATTGATTCTGTTTTATCTTATTTTTATCTTATTCTATTTCATTCTATTTTATTTATTCATAGTTTTATCTTTTTGGGGTTCACTTACTGATTCACTGTCACCAAGAAGACGGTACAGTGCAGTATAGTTGGGTACAGTGCAGTATAGTTTGGTACAGTGCAGTACAGTGCAGTATAGTTGGGTACAGTGCAGTATAGTTGGGTACAGTGCAGTATAGTTCAGTACAGTGCAGTATAGTGCAGTATAGTTTGGTACAGTGCAGTACAGTGCAGTATAGTGCAGTATAGTTCAGTGCAGTATAGTGCAGTATAGTTTGGTACAGTATAGTGCAGTATAGTTTGGTACAGTGCAGTATAGTTCAGTATAGTTCAGTACAGTGAAGTATAGTTGGGTATAGTTTGGTACAGTGCAGTATAGTTTGGTACAGTGCAGTATAGTTGGGTATAGTTGGGTACAGTGCAGTATAGTTGGGTATAGTTTGGTACAGTGCAGTATAGTTGGGTATAGTTGGGTACAGTGCAGTATAGTTGGGTATAGTTGGGTACAGTGCAGTATAGTTGGGTATAGTTGGGTACAGTGCAGTATAGTTGGGTACAGTGCAGTATAGTTGGGTACAGTGTCAGTATAGTTGGGTACAGTGCAGTATAGTTGGGTACAGTGTCAGTATAGTTGGGTACAGTGTCAGTAAGTTGGGTACAGTGCAGTATAGTTGGGTACAGTGCAGTATAGTTGGGTACAGTGTCAGTATAGTTGGGTACAGTGTCAGTATAGTTGGGTACAGTGCAGTATAGTTGGGTACAGTGCAGTATAGTTGGGTACAGTGCAGTATAGTTGGGTACAGTGCGGTGATACTCTGCTGCGACACTGACAGGCCTGTGTGTGTGTTGACTCACGGTGGCTGTTTGCCTTGTCAGACCCCGAGGCCAGCTCGGACGGCGTCATGTATTATGAGCTGCTGCGAGGTACTGTCGTGTGCCCTCTGACCTTTCAGAAAAAAAAAAGGGGAGACGACCAGTTTGTTGCATTGTGCATGCCCGGACATCTCTCCCTCTCCCCCTCCCCTCCCGTTTTCCCCCCTGTCTCCCTTTCCCTGTGGGTGTCCTGATTTTCCCGTTTTCCCCCGTGACCCTGAAAGGTTTTCTAAATTCTGGCGTTTGTTGCGTCTGGTCTAGTGTTCTTTCCCTCCTGTCCCCCCCCCCCCCCCCCTTTACCGTTCTTCCGAATTTTTGTTTTTCTAACGTTTTCAAATGTTGATCTTATTTGTTTATTCTGGGATGGTGGGTTGTTTTTTTCTTATAAGCTGAAGTTTTCCTCTTCTTTAAATCCCCGATCAAAAACTTTAAAGAAACAAAGCTAATAGGAAAAAGAAATTCTCCTTAGAAACAAAAGATGACCTCCAAAAAAAAAGCAATCGAATAATTAAGCGAACAGATGAATGCTCAGTGCTTTTGCTGTCTTGAGGAGTAGTAATTCGATAACTGTCCATGCTGAATGAGTACAAATGGTACCCTTTCCCCCTACCACCCACCTCCACCGCTGGCCTTTTTTTTTTTGGAAGGGTGGGGGGTCAAAAAGAATAAATAAATCAAATGTACAACAAAAACCCGAAAGGAAAAACCCACCACAAAATAAACAGTGAAAAACAGACACAGGCACTTTTTCTCTGTTCCTCACCACCCCTTCCTCCCAGCTTTTGAATAAAATAATAAATTTTAAAAATAATTTTTTTTTAAATCCAAGTGAGGTTGTAAACAGATGTCGTTTGAGCCAGAAGAAGCAACAGACTGGTCTGTGTTTGCCTCATAGATGTGAGCAACAGATTTGCTGCAGCGTGTGTGCCTGTGTGTGTGTCTGTGTGTGTGTCTGTGTGTGTGTGACATAATGCGTGGACCATACCACAAGGTTTTTTTTTGTTGTTGGTTGTTTTTTTTAATGCCTACAACAGTCACTCAGACACATGCAGCCCACTCGCTTGCTTGCTTGCTTGGTTGCTTGGTTTTCAAGCGGAGCATATAATTTGTATAGAAGTTGAAACAGCTTTACTGAATCTAGATAGACCTAGATGTTGATTAAGTGATATGTTTTATAGCTGATGGTGGAGCAATATTGTTGAATCTATTGATAGAAGTTACAGCAGTATCGTTGAGTCTTATTACAGCATTCTTGTTGAATCTTCTTATATAGGAGTTACAGCAGATTTATTGAATATCCTTATCAAAGTTACAGCAGTATAATTGAATATTGTTAGCAGTATATGGAATCTTCTGATAAAAGTTACAGCAGTATTATTGAATTTCCTGACTGAAGTTACAGCAGTATTATTGAATCTTTTGGTAAAAGTTGCAGCAGTATTATTGAAACCTCTGATAAAAGTTACAGCAGTATTATTGAATCCTCTGATAAAAGTTACAGCAGTATTATCAAATCTACTGACTGAAGTTGAAGTAGTGATTGCTGAATCTAGATTATCTAGTGATACTTTTTTTTTCTGTTAGTGATAACATTTCTAATAGACATTTGAGCAGTATTGTTGAATGTACTGGTGTAATCGAAACAGTATTGCTGAATCCAGAGGTTTATGTGGTGGCAAGTTTCCAATTGCCATTTGAGCAATGTTGTTGAATCTGCTGAATAAAGTGAAAGCAGTATAAGTGAATCTAGATTTTTAGTGGTATATTTCTAATCGAATTAAAAAATGGCATTGCCATGTCTAATACCTGATGGCATACTTTCAACCTACATTAATCAAAAGGGTAAGTTCAGTGGAGAACTGTCTTTAAGGTACTGATGAGTTTAATTTTAATCTAGCAGTAGATCAATGCATTGCTGCATCCAGTTATATTTAGTGGGTGGTCATCAGTATTTTGTAACTGAGCAGTACACAGTTTCAGCAAATCTCATTATTGAAGGGAATATTTGAAACTGATACAAAAAGCAATATTTTTAATCTACTGTAGTGCTAAGATTAAGTTAAATCTTTGATGAAATTATGCTAGGTTTTTATGTGGCTCTGTTATCTGTCTGTCTTGCATACACTCTCTCTGTTTCTTGATATCTTTTCTGTTATCTTTTTGTCTTTCCCTCCATCATCAGTCTGTTTCTGATTCTTAGAGGAAAAAGGGGATGAGTGGGGGTGGGGGGAGGGGCAGGCAGAAAGGCATTGATTGTCAAAGATCTGATTGAAAAATATTATTGGCTGCTTGCTTCTCTTGCACTGTTAACTTTTATCTGCTACACAAACCATGAAGAAGCACAGAAAGAAAATGAGAAGAAGGAAAAAAAAGGACTGCTGCGTAGTGGTTTTTGTAGCATATATGAAGTGGGGTTGTTGTTTTTTCTTTCATGTTTTGTTTTATATTTTGGTTTTGTTTTGTCTAACATGGCTTAGTTTAATTGTTGTTTCGTAGCATGCTTTGTGATGTGTGAATTTGACCAAGTACTAGATGACTTGAAGCTTGCGTGATGTGTGAGAGAGAAGACCTGACAAGTTTAAAATCTGAACTAGACAAGTTTTTTTCAATGGTGCATTTTGAAAATTATGCCCGCGCACGGTGTTCCTTACTAATGATTTTGCTTATTGTGTGTGTGTGTGTGTGTGTCATTTTTTTTTTTTAGTCAGTGATTATTATTGTTTTACATTGTTTTGGTGGATGAATCAATAGTGTAGTTGGCTGAAGAGGGTTTTGGTATGAATATGATGTGGTTGATATGTGGGTTGTATGGTGAAGTTGTGATGTGAATGAAGATGTTATGTGAAGGATGTGTTCTTGTTATTCTTCCTATGTGTGTTCAGTTTTGTGGAAAGATTGATTTTTTACTCCCTATATGTGTGTGTGCGCGCATGTGTGTGTTAGTGTGTGCACATGTGTGTGCATGTGTTTATGTGCGCGCATATGTATGTGAGTGTGTGTGTCTGTGTGTGTGTGCCTGTGTTTTTTTGTGTGGGTTCACTGTAGCACACATACAAGAACACACACACATGTGTTTGTGAATGGTAAGTTTGAGTGTGTGAATGTGTGCGGATAAGAATAATAAACACATTATTTCTCATTTCTGTCAGCTTGTATGTACACACATTGACAAGTCATACCCTATTCAGAATAGATTTCTGTCCTGTTTTTCAGTCAATTTCTTCTTTTTGACAGGGATAGACAGAGAGAGAGAGAAGAGAGAGAGAGAGAAGAGAGAGAGAGAGAGAGAGAGAGAACTCAGAACTCATAAATTTAATGTATCTCGGCCTTAGGCCATAATACATGGTTGGCGTAGGAGGAGAGAGAGAGAGAGAGAGAGAGAGAGAGAGAACTCAGAACTCATAAATTTAATGTATCTCAACCTTAGGCCATAATACATGTTGGCGTAGGAGGAGGGAGAGAGAGAGAGAGAGAGAGAGAGAGAGAAGAGAGAGAGAGAGAGAGAGAGAGAGAGAGAGAGAGAGAGCACAGCTTTTATTTAACCATTCTGCAGTTTTCTTTTTCTTTTCAATGTGCAGCAGTGCCACCACAGAAAGTGTTGAAAGGTTTTTAACTGCCATCTCTTCAGTGATATAGTAGGATAGTTGTGATTATAGCATATAATATAATAGCATAGCTATAATTATATCGTATGTCGTTGCTGTTGTTGTTTATCTCTCTGTGGGTTGGGGCGAACCCATACCAGATTGTAGATGAGACAAACTGACCTGATATAAGATGTCAGTTTTTATGCAGATTTTTTTTTTTTTTTTTTGGGGGGGGTGTTTATTTTTTCTTGTATGTTAAACAGTTTTGATATCATTATTGTTAAGCTTGAAGAATGACAAGAGCTTGGGTGTTGGGATTTTTTGTCAGTGTGTTTTTCTTGTTTGGTTTGTTTTTCTGTGATACATATTATATAGATAAGTGTGTTGTGTGTTGATATGAATATGCAGATTTGTTTACATAGACAACAATATGTTTTTGTGGGCTTCTTGTTTTCATTGTTTCATTTAAGAATCAAATATATACTTCTTTTTTTTTTTTAAACAATTTATCTTAGTGTTAGGCTTAATTATACACGTAGAAAATGTGACACTGCTGTATCACTTTGATGTATGTGTGTAGTATGTACATGTGTGAGTGTGTGTGTACATGGGCACATGTGTGCATGTCTCTGTGTGTACATGCGTGCATTTGTGTGAGTGTGCTTGTACATGCATGCACACCCACCCACATGTGCATGCGTGTGTGTGTGTCTGTCTGTCTGCATGCACACATGTGTGTACATGTGTCCATGCTTGTGTCTGTACTATGCATGTGTGTGTATGTTTTTGGTAAACTAACTTGAAAACTTCAATTTATGTTTGAAATTGTGTTGTCAGAACTAACTACAAAAACCAAAATCGGCAGGAAGAAAGATACACCAACATGCACTCTCAACTTTTCCAAGTGCAACAACTGTGCATATCATAAACACTAACAGTCAGGGCTTTAAAAGACAGTAACTGCCTAATGGGAAATAACACATACAGTTAGCAAAGGCAGTAACTCTAAAAGCGAGTCCACTAAGGAGAAGTTTAAGATCCAACACAGCTTGTCTTTACTCCCACACCAATATTTGTATTTATCAATGTTCAGCCATAAAGGTTTGTGTGTTCCCGCACCCCCCTTCCCTTTTGATAAAATGTGTTTAATTGGAGGTAATTTCTTAGAAAATGCTAATAATTATGTATTACTGAAAGGTGATCACTCACATGGGTTTGAATTGCTTCATCCATATATGTGAGTGTGTGTGTAGTGTGTGCTGTGTGGTTATGTGTGTGTAGTGATGTGTGTGTATTGAAGTAGGGGCAGGGGAGAGAGATTGACAAACAGTGTCATGGTGTATCGCTGGTCATCCTCGCAACAGCCTGCATTTGTAGTCAAATTTAGTTATATTTCAAAAGTGTATTTTTTTAAAAAAAATAAAAAAAACTGAAAAGATTGATGTTGGTAATGGATGGAGCCTAGAGGGTTGTTTTATAATGCTGCTTGTTTAGAAGCTGGTATTGTTTGCTTTTGTGTTTAATGTATTTGGTTTTATGAGAGAATTTATCTCTGGATTTTAGAGGAGAGAGAAGAAAGAAAGAATGAGTAGAAAGAAAGAAAGAAAGCAAGAGAGAGAAGAGAGAGAGAACTCGAATCGACTCGAACTCGAACTCGAACTCGAAGTATTTTAATGAGGGTAATTGGATAAGCCAGAGGCTTCTTTACACCAGGCCCTCATGGGCAAAAAGTGAAACAAACATGAATAAACCAATGAATCAACAAATAAAATAGTGTCAAAAAGCAATGAAATGAATCACACAGAGAGAGAGAGAGAGGGAGAGAGAGGGAGAGCTGTGACATTTAGTTTCAAAGCCCCTTCTTCAAATAATCATGTGATTTTGTTGTTATTGTTGGGTTTTTTTGGGGGAAAGAAAATTGTTGAACAGATGCACTAGCTTAAAAAACAACATAAAAATGTTGAAAAGCTGGTTCATGGATATTATGATTTATCCATTCTGCTGCAATGTTGTCAGCCTAGATATAACTTAAACAGGTCACAGAGACTAAGAGAGAGAGAGGGAGAGAAAGAGAGAGAGACTGAATGAGTGTGTGAGAGAGAGAGGTAGAGAGAGTGTCTGAGTATTGTATATTGTGATTTCTCCATACTGACAATGCTGTCAGCCTAGGTAGAGCTTAATCAGGTCACAGAGACCAAGAAAGAGGAGGAGGAGAGAGAGAAGGGGTGGGGGAGGGGGCTTAGAGAGAGAGAGTGAACCAGTGAGAGAGGGAGAGAGAGAGTGTGTGTGTGTCTGAGTATTGTATATTATGATTTATCCATACTGGCAATGCTGTCAGCTTAGATACAACTTAATCAGGTCTGTCTTAGAGAGAAAAAGAAAGAGAGAGAGAGAGAGAGAGAAGTGAATGAGGAGGAGAGAGAGAGGGGGATGAGAAAGAGAGGGGATTAGTGAGAGAGAGAGAGAGAGAGAGTGTGTGTGTGTGAGAGAGAGAGGAAGGAGGGCATTAGAGAGAGAAAGGTGGGGGGGGGGGGATCAAATTACAGGACTTGGATGTATCATGAATTAAACATAATTATGAAAACAGTAATGAGCAAGATTAGGTGTCCTTTGCACAACAGTGCAGTAAGAAAAGTAAATAAACCCTCCACGCTTACAGATTGACAAAGGTGACCACAATCCAGGGGGGAGAAATAAAAAAAAGGGAAGCATTTATTTATCTAGCAGCCCATTTACACACATGAGAAATATATATATGATATACGTTCGTGACTGTTAGCGTTGTACAACACATGTGCACAGTAGAACTGCACAGGCCTTGCTCTTAACCCTCACTATTTGCTGTCCGTTTGACACCATAAATAAAAGCAGATTTGCTTCGCTCTCAACAAACTTCTCTCCCCTTTGTCCTTCCCCGACCACCTCCGTCTGTGTATTGCTGGTCTCTGTCTGTTTTCTTCTCTGTTCTCTCTTTGTCGCTCTGTCTCTCTCTTTATCTGTCTGTCTCTCTTTTTGTGTGTAGTCTCTCCTGCTGTTTCTGTCTGTCCTTGTCCTTGCCTGTCTCTCTCATCTCTCTTCTGTGTTTCTTGTCTGTCTGTCTGTCTTCTTTCTGTTCTTGTCCTCTGTCTTTCTGTATGTTGTTTCTTGTCTCTCTGTCTGTCTGTCGTGTTGTCTCTCTCTCTGTTTCTGTCTTCTCTCTGTCTTCTCTGGTTGCTTCTCTCTCTCTGTGTTGTTTCTGTCTCTCTGTCTGTTCCTCGTCTGTCTGTCTCTCTCTCTCTCTCTCTCTCTCTCTCTCTCTCTCTCTCTCTCTTCTCTCTCTCCTCTCTTCTCTCTCTCTCTGTATGTTTCACAAGAAATGTAGGCTTTACACAGAGAGAAAAGGACAATCTCAATATCAATATTCTAGTGTGTGTTCAAGGTGGAACAAGCCTGGTTAGTAAGGGATGTTTTCATAAAATAATCTACAAAATAAAGTCTGCATTGACACCAACATCCCCTACTTGAATGAAAACTTTTGAAAGAGAGGAGGGAAGAAGGAAAAGAGGGCTTCTTGCTTCCAGCACCCACCTCCCTCCCCCCCCCCCCCCCCTCCCCAAAGAGAAAGAAATCTCCAATATTTATTTAGTATAGTTGTATCATCAATGTCAAACCTCCCCTGGGAGAAACATGACAAAAAAGGAAGAAGAAGAAGTATCACATGTAATGTAGTGTCAGCACTCTCTGGACTGAAGTAGGGGTTTCAGGTGATATTCAGAATGTCTGGTTGTCTTCTGTTTGTCTGTCTGTCTGTCTTGTGACTCTCTCTCTCTCTCTCGCTTCTTTCTTCTCTCTCTCTCTCTTCTCTCTCTCTCTCTCTCTCTCCTCTCTCTCCTCTCTCTCTCTCTCTCTCTCTCTCTCTCTCTCTCTCTCTCTCTCTCTCAGGATGTAGATTGTTTCCATCTGTATTCAGCAATTATTGTTGTTGTTGATATTTTTCCCCAGTGAACGTGTTATTGTAGTACCAGTATTGTGTTTCTTGATTATGCTATTTTTCACGTCAGAATAATCTATCGATATTTATGTTTCCCCCCTCCATAAAAGGGGCTGTTGGCCTGTATTAAATTTCAGAGTTTTCTCTCTCTCTGTCATTTTCTCTCTCTCTCTCTCTCTCTCTCTCTCTCTCTCTCTCTCTCTTTTTGTACAACCCCTTCTAAGGGGCCATGGCCTTTTTGAATAAATATCATATCATATCTCTCTCTCTCTCTCTCTCTCTCTCTCTCTCTCCCCCTCTTTCCCTCTCTTCTCCTCTCTCTCCCTCTCTCTCTCTCTTGTCTCCCGCACACACACACACACACACACACACACACGCATACACATTGGGGGACAGGATAGCCTGATGGTTAGCGTTATGCACTCATGATCTGCTGACCCGGGTTCGATTCCATTCAAGAGGATTTTTCCTCTGGAGTTAACATCAGCGCCGACTCCACTCTCCCCAAAATGTCCTTCAGATGAGACTATAAACCGAGGTCCCGTGTGCAAACGCACGCAGAATATCTTGCGCACATGTAAAAAAACCCGTTCCGCTTTTCAAAAGAGTAGGCCATTGTGTGCCGGTGGGAACGGATGACAAAATCGATAAAACTGCATACACACGGGGATTGGATGTAAAAAAAGTACATGAGCACTTATTCCATTATCCTTGAAATAAAAGAATAAATAATAATAATGATAAAAATAACACACACAAACACACTCTCTCTCTCTCTCTCTCTCACACACATGTGCATGCCTGCGTAGTTTTCCCTTACCCTCTCACTCCCCCTTTATGCCTTATCTGTCTCCTTGTCTTCATTATTTTGTATTGTATTTTTTCTTATCTTTGAAACTTTCCTTTCCATATTGGCACCACATGGTGTGTTGCTGTGTGTGCATGTGTGTGTGCGTGCGTGTGTGTGTGTGTGGTGTGTGAGTGCATGTGTGTGTGTGGTGTGCATGTGTGTGTGGTGTGTGTGGTGTGTTGGGTGTTGGGTGCATGTGTGTGTACATGTGTGTGTGTGTGTATGTGTGGTGGGTGCACGTGTGTGTGTACATGTGTATGTGTGGGTAAGAATATGTTTGTTATGTGTATGCTTTAGTAACTAGTATGGTACGGGTAGGTTTGTGTATAACTTGATTCAAAGAGGCTTTCTGAGTTGTTGCTGAAATGCTGGTCGTTAAGTGTTGCAGCATAATAAGTACCCCCACCTTCCAGATACCCCCCCCCCCCCCCCCCCCCCCCCCCCCCCTCCAAAAAAAACCCTCAACAAAACAGAGCCCCCTTCGAGCTTCCCCCCCCCCAAAAAAAAAAAAAAAAAAAAAAAAAAATTCAACTCAAAACAGAACAAAACCTGCACAAACATGCACTGTGTAAATGTATAATCTATGTTTCATGATTTGTGTGTGTGTGAGGGAGAGAGAGAAAGAGGTTACAGTGTGCACGTGTGTGTGTTAGCTCTTCAGTTTAACGTCCTTCCACCGAAAAGTGATATCAGACAGTTAAGTGTGGTTGTGCGTGTGTGTGTGTGCATGTTTGTGAGTCTGTGTGGGTGTGTGTATGTGAGTGTGTATACGTGCGTTGCGTATATTATGTGTGTGTATGTATGAGTGAATAAGTGTGTGTATGTGTGTGTGTGTGTGAATGAGTGAGTGAATATATGTGTGAAACTGTGGGCGTTTGTGAGTCTGTGCGTGTGCGCATGCGTGCGTGTGTGTAAATATATCAGAGAAATTGTGTTATTTGTGTGAGCCTGTATATATATATATATATTATATATATATATTATATAATGTGATGTATATATATATTATAATATATTATATTTATATAATATATGTGTGTATGCATATGTGTGTATGCGTGTGTGTGTGAAGTGTGTACACATGTGTGTGTGTACATAAATAATAATAATGTATGGAATTTATATAGCCCTGAATCTTGTAAAGCAACAAATCAAAGCGCTCAGGGTGGGGTTTTTTTGTACATGTGTGTGTGACAGAGAAAATGTACATATCGTGTGTGTGCACGCGCACACACACACGCACCAAAGAAAGAGAGAAGACAGGCAGGCAGGCAGGCAGACAGACACTATCAATGGTTATAGGGGAGAAGGCCAAGAGATAGAGAGATGTCTGGACGAACTATTTTAGCACCCCTGCCTGGCTAAGAAAGGGGACTGTTATTTTCTGCTTGGTTTAAAGGTGTAATGATCTGTGTGTGTGCATGTTGTGTGTATGTGTGTAAGTGGTTGTGTGTGGTGTGTGTTAGTTAGTTCTTCAGTTTAACGTCCTTCCACTCAATAGTGATATCAAGACGTGGGAGTGTGTGTGTGTGGTTGTGTGTGGTGTGTACGTGTTAGTTGGTTCTTCAGTTTAACGTCCTTCCACTCAATAGTGATATCAGAGGTGTGAGTGTGTGTGTGAGTGGTTGTGTGTGGTGTGTGTTAGTTAGTTTTTCAGTTTATAACTGGGCTGCCTGTATTGCAGTTGATCTTAGAGAAAGGGGCATAAATAAGGAGGAAGCTCAAAACAGAGAGAGATGGAGAAGGCTCATCAATGTCAAACCTCCCCTGGGAGAAACATGACAAAAAAGGAAGAAGAAGAAGTTCTTGTTTAATGTCCTTCCACTAAATAGTGATATCAGACGTGTGAGTGTGTGCGCGTGTGTGTGCGTGCGCGCACGTGTGAGTGTGTGTGTGTGTAGTGTGAGTGTGTATAGGGAGTGGGGTGGGGGGTGTATGTGTGTGCGTGTGTATGTATGCATGTATGTATGTACGTGTGTGAGTATGCATGCATAAGGTGTGGTGTGTGTGTGTGGTTGAGTTGGTGTATGGTGTGTGTGTGTGTGTGGTGGTTGAGCGAGTGTGTGTGTGTATGCATATGTGGGTAGGTGGGTGTGGGTGGGTGGTGTGTGTGGGTGGGTGCGTGTGTGTAAATCAGTATGTGTGTGAGTGGTTGAGTCTCTGTGTGTGTGAGTGGTTGAGTTTGTGTGTGTTGTGTGTGTGGGTGAGCAAGTGTGTTGGTGTGTGTGTGTTGGGTGCATGACTGTGTATGTGTGAGTAAGAATATGTTTGTATGTGTATGTTTTAGTAACTAGTATGGTACTGTGGGTTTGTGTATAAATGCAATGAGTGTGTGTCCCTGTGAGTGTGTCTGTGTGTGTGTGAGAGAGAGAGACTATTTTAGGATCATATCTCCTGTACTTGCTTTTCATGGCATGTCCTGTCAAAACTTTCCATTTATCTAAATATTTCAAGAATTAGCAAGAGAGCTTACCAAGGCCCCTTCCACCTCCCCCCCCCCCCCCTCTCTCTCTCTCTCGTCTCTCTCTGTCTTCTCTTCCTTCCTCTCTCTGTCTCCCTCCCTTCCTTCCCCTTCCCTACCTCCCTCCTCTCTCTGTCTCTCACTCCCTCTCTCACTCCCCTCTCTCTCCCTCTCTCCCTACCTCCTTCCCTCTCCCTGCCTCCTTCCCTCTCCCTTCCCTCTCTCTCTCTCTCTCTCTCTCTCTCTCTCTCTCTCTCTCTCTCTCTCTCTCTCTCTCTCTCTCTCTCTCCCCCTCGCCCTCTCTCCTCCCTCCCCTCTCTCTCTGTCTCTGTCTCTCTCTCTCTCACCTTGAGACAGATATATTATGTACAGGGTTAAGTTTCAGGATCTGTACATGTTTCATTGTTGGTGTTGACACTGTGAAGAAGATTATCTGTCAACTTTTTCTTTAAACGGTAATATATCCATGTATGGTTTTTTGTTTGTTTTTTGTTTTTTGGTTTGTTTTTTTGTACATGGTATACTGTGGCACCTGTGGGGGGTCTCTCTCTCTGTCCTATGCCTCTTGAGTAAGAATAGATGGGGGGAGGGGGGGGGGGGGGGGTTGTTTTTCCACTAGGTTTTATTTGTTCTGTTGGTGCAGAGGGATCAAATTGTGTTATTCTGTTCTTCCTGGTTGTGTGTGTGTGCGGGCGCGTGTGTGTGTGTGAAAAGTGGTGTGCGTGTGTGAAAAGTGTGTGTGTGTGTGGGAAAAGTGTGTGCATGTGTGTTGTGGGAAAAGTGTGTGTGTGTGGAAAAGGTGTGTGTGTTTGTGTGTGTGAAAAGTGTGTGTGCGCGAGTGTGTGTGAAAATGTTTGATGTGTAAAATGTGTACTAAAAGTCATGTGGCATGCAGTGTGTTGCGTAGACGCTGCGTGTGAATTATGTGTAAATGTGTGTTGTGTTTGCACATACACGCGTGTATGTTTGAATATATATTAAATAGTTTAATTTTTATTATGTATTGTGGTATTATCACTTCGCTGTTGTCGCACTGTGTGTTTCAAGCTGGTTTTTTGTTTGAATTAATGATGCGCTTACTGTGTTGATAATGATCTTTCTACTTAGTAAAAAAAAATTACTAATCATCATGAAGATGAAGTGAGAGGGACACAAGCACGACGGGAAGGGGAAGATGCGGTGTGAAATGATGGTATGGGTGAGTGGTCTGCTTGTAGAGAGAGACGTGAGAGGAAATAGATGAGTAGATGAGAGAGAGGAGATAGAGATGAGAAGGAATAGGGTTAGTTACAAAAACTGACATTGCACGCAGCATGTTGCTTGCAAGTGATTTTCGCACTTGTAATTTTACACAATGTTAAACAGCATGCTTGCAGATATTGTTCATTTTAGTAACGAACAAGCAGCACAACAGCATACAGAACACAACAAACATGCTCATGAGCACACGACAATCACACACACTATGATAATGCACATAAAGTCAAGAACAGATGATAACGAGCAGGAGCACAAACAGCAGCAGAGAATACAGTGTGTGTCAGAAATACTTGACGTCGCACACATTCTCTTCATTTCTTCCATCTTACTTCATCACACATAACACTCACACACAATTCCACTCCGATACACATCACACACACACACTATCACGAAAGAGTTAGTACTAATGCTGAGATTAACAAGGTAAATACTAACCATGCCTAGAAAAAAAATATAATATAATATCGCATGGAATACATAAAACTAACCATTGCTTTTCTGTACATTACATACAGTATCATCTCCATCACAACACCATCGTCTAATATCACTTTAAGTGAACAGACAAAATTGAGACACACACACACACACAGACTCACATACACACACACAAATCACACATGTGTGTGTGTGCAGGCATACTTGGACATCTGCACACATCTCTCTCTCTCATTCTCTCTCCATCTCTCTCTCTCACTCCACACACACTCACACACACACTCACACTCACATACACACTCACACACACACTTATCACTGAAAGGAGGTTAGTAGCTAGAATGCATGAGATTAAAAGGTAAATAAATAACCCTTGCCTGAGAAAAAAAAAATATATATATAATTAGTCGGCCATGGTAATTAAATATAAACTAACCCCTTCGGCTTTTTCTGTTGTCGGCATTAATGCAGCGTATCATCGTCCATCAAGCATTTAGCAACCTTAATCTTAGATGCCATCATTACCTGAGAGAGAACGAAAACCAAAACCACAATTAGATTTTTCGTTGTGTTTTTTTTTTTGTTTTTTTTTTGCAGGGGCATGCAACAAAGCCGGTACTTCTTATCTTATTTCCAGTGAATAGGAATATTGATGCAAGTTTAAAAATAAAAAAAAGAAGATGATCGGTTTACTTAACATTTGTTGTTAAGTGATAGATATCTTTTTCAGCATATCTTTTGTTTGAAATGTTGTCAAGCTTTTTTGGGTTTGGTTTTTTTATGAAAAATTTTAGGGAAACACTTTTTTTGGGGGGGGGGGGGGGGGGGGTGTTGCTTGATTTTATTGATTGGGTAGATTTTTGTTTTCTTTGGGGTTTTTTTTCTTTTCTTTGGTTAATGCTAAAAAACTTAATGCGATTCCTTCTTTCTTGTCATGACAGCTTCGGCAGTGGCAGGTATTGCTTGGAAACCTTTCTCTGTGCCAGATCATTACTTCCCCCCCCCCCCCCTCTCTCTCTCTCTCTAAAAAATAAAACAAAAACAAATTATACCCTCCCATCCCTCTATCTCTCTCTCTCTCTCTCTTTGACTCCTCAAACCCTTGAGTGATTTTTTTTGAAGTGTAAAAAAAAAAAAAAAAAGAGATTTGGCCAGCTTGTCTTAGAGAGAGTTTCTTGTACAGTCTCTCACTGATGGTTGGATATTTTTGGGGATTCGTTTCTCGGTTGGATTTGAGTTTTGGCTTTTTTTGTTTTGGCGTTTGTTGCTGGTTTGTTAATAACCTTTTTTTTTTGTGATACTGTAAATTAACACACTTTATCTCTGTGTGGTACTGACATAAGTTGCGAAGACTCTGCATGTGGTAATAATGTTTGCAAACGTGAGATCTTGCACTAATTTTGACGACTGTATTTTTTTTTGGTCCGAAACTTTTAAGGTATGACTATTTTTTGTTGTTGTTGTTGGATGAATTGATTTTTGTTTGATAGTTTGTCTGGTATGAACATATTCTTTTCTGTTTTGACATTTTGGAAAGTGTATCGGCAGTATGCTATATTTTTTGTGTGTATTCAAAGTTAAAGAGTTTGGTTTATTTTTTGTTGGATTTTATTTTTTTCAAAAGGGTGATTTCTGACAGTAATGTACTAGAAGTTGTGATGAGTTTTGTTATGCTTGTGTGTATCAACTCTCTTCTTTTCTTTTCTCTTTTTTTTAAATTTTAAACTCACTGTTTAATCTTGAATAGTACATTAATTCCTGTTGCGACTTAGGGACTCATGCGTGTTTCATATTTATACGTATACCAACAGATTAAAATGTTTGTACTTTTTACAAGCAGCAAAACTCTGAGTTTGTGTCTTAAAAGATGTTAGCAGTATTCAGAATATATGTTGTCTTGAAAAATATCTGGGTTTTTTGTAGTGGAAAAGATTGAATTTGAGGAAAGGTCTTCCTTCATTGTATGGATAAGCCTTTGGTGAATTTACGAAAACAAGGACATTCTAAATGTTGTGCTGTATACTTTTGCAGTTATTTTAATTTCTTTCATAATGTTGACTATTGAAAGGAGTCATGAAGGGTTTGAATGTAAAATGTGTGTTTTGTTGTGGTATTGTTTTTGCTAGTAGAAGGGTTTGTGTGTGTGTGTTGGAATATGGGCTGATTAAAGGATTCATTATTTGAGTTTATAGTTGCTAGAGCCTAGCCCTGTTCAGCTTAATTGTGTGTGTGTGTGTGTGTGTGTGTGTGTGTGTGTGTGTGTGTGTGTGTGTGTGTGTATGGATGGATGGATGCGCATGCATGTGTGGTGGTTTGTGGTCTTGTGTATTTGCAAACAATGAGTACATTTTTGTATCTGCAAGAGAGCTTAGACATCTTATTCTTTTGTTTTGAGGGTAATGAAATAAGCACTCGTGTGCTTTTCTACATCCAGTGCCCCGTGTGTACGTGGCTTTGAAAATCTTGTCATCCGTTCCTGCCAACACAAATGACCTACTCTTCCGAAAGGTGGAACAGGTTTCAACATGTGCACAAGATGTTCTGCATGCAAGGAATTCTATAATACACTTGAGAATTAACAACAACAATAAAAAAAAATGTAAAAGATGTTCTGCATGCATTCGTGTGCAGGACCTCGGTTTATAGTGTTATAGCCTCATCCAAAGGACTTACAGGGGGGAGTGGAGTCGGCACTGATGCTAACTCCAGAGGAAGAATCCCCTTGAACAGGCATCTCTGTGGTGGCTCGAACCTAGAATCGAACCTCTTGCCTTGGCCGTCAGGTTGCGAGCAGAGTGCGCAACACTTTAACCACCAGACTATCCTGTTTTTCTTTTCTTTTCTATTTTATTCTTTTATATCGAGGATAATGGAATAAGCACATATGTGCTTTTTTTAACTTCCAGTCCCCGTGTGTATGCCGTTTTGTGAATTCTGTCATCTGTTCCCACTGGCACACAATGGCCTACTCTTATGAAAAGAGGAACAGGATTTAACGTGTGTGCAAGATGCTGTGTGCGCGTTCGCTTACGGGGCCTCGGTTTATAGTCTCATCCTCTGTGTGTGTGTGTGTGTGTGTGCATGCGTGCGTGCATGTGTGTGTATGCACGCGTGTGCCAGTGCATGTGTGTATGTATGTGTTTGTGTGTGTGTGTGTGTGTGCGTACATGTTCAAGTGTGCATATCAGTAGGTGGTATATCTAACTATCTATGCAAGTGTGTGCATGCATTAGCATATATCTTACACGCTGGTGCATAGATGTAGGCGTGTGTGTGTGTGTGCTCATAACCTTTCAGATTTTTTTTTTTTTGAGTTTGTAGTCAACATTTAGATGATGATAATTGGCGTGGATATTTGCAGACTGCTACATTTTGCTTGTTAGAGTTATAGACCTCTAGAGCATGCTTTCTCTTGTAACTTACGTAATTAAAGATATACGGATGAAGGAATGAAAACAGTATTTATTCAGGATTAGCGTTTAGGAGGGTTATTGTTGATGGTGTGTGTGTGTGTGCATGTGCATGAGTGTGGGTGTATGCACGCGTGTGTGTGTGTGTGTGTAAAAGTCTCTCTGTGTGTTTGAAAAGACTGGGGGAGAGAAAGAATGTGTGTGTGTGTACATGCATACGTGCACACAAACGTATGTGTGTGTATGTTTTTGAAAAGAGTGGGGAGGAGAGAGAGAATGTGTGTGAGTGTACATGCATACACGCACACATGTGTGTGTGTTTGAAAAGAGTGAGGAAGAGAGAGCTAGAGAGAGAGATTATGTATGTGTGTGTGCATGCATACACGCACACTCGTGTGTGTTTGTGTGTGTGTGTGTTTTAAAAGAGTGGGGGAGAGAGAGAGTATGTGTGTGTACATGTATATACGCATGTGTGTGTGTGTGTTGTGCGCATGCATGGTATGGAATTTGCCTGGAGTTACGAACAGCTTTAGGAATGGTTTTCTATTTTATTTGTTGAAGCACACAAAACATGTTTTATTTACTTTGGCTACATTGTTTCAGCTTACAAAGCATTTTAATTCAGGTTGATTTTGTTTGCGGTTCATGTCAGTTTATGATTCCATTTATTATATTTTATTTCTTTATTGTTGTTGTTAATTTTATGATTTTATTTGTTATATCTTATTCATTTATTGTTGTTGTTGATTTATTTATGATTATATTTGTTACATTTTATTCATTTATTGAACAGTGTTTGAAATCAGTTCCAAAGTCTTCATTCTTGACCCTGCCTGGTATGATTCATAATTAGTTGTCATATTAATTACTTCTCATTTTCCTCTCTCTGGAAATGGTATAATTAATTATATTCAGCATAGTTATTATAGAATTTAGCACTTTTCTTGCTTTTTGGAGAGCATTTTCTAGCATACTGTCATCATTTCGTGTTACATTTCTTACTTTAATTTTTAGGCTAAGACTTTCCAGTTTTAAATCAAATAATGAAACAGTGCAGAAAAAAACAAAAAAACAGTCGAACATTTTCACTTCATTTTTTCTGATAGCACAAGATCATTAGAAAGAAGGGTGAGATGTAATGCTGCAAAAATATAACACACACACGCACACACAGACGCACACGCTCATGCATATACACTTCTTAGGATCCTTCTTTCATTTTCTTAGCACTACTACAGTATCGGAGAGTAGTACTTTTGCACCTGAGCTTGCCCAAAAAATGAGGAGTGGGGAGGGAAGGAGACAAGGTTGATTCACAGAATCTAAATCCAGGAAGACTGAATTGTAGAATTCAGTTTGAGGCAGATTGAATTATTTTATTGAATTTGAGTTTATTAGTTTATAATAGCTCACACATGCATGCATGCATGCACGCATGTACACACACACATATTCACACATGCGCACTGACACACACACACACACTCTCATGCATGCATCCGCACGCACACACACCTCAAAAGCATGCAACCAACCTACCAAAGCCCCATTCACTCTTCTCTTTATTCATATGTCTGTATCATTCACACTTGTCAGTCCACACAATCTGTGACTCTTGACAGTCATTTTGTCCAGTTACTGACCTATCTGATTTTCCAAAGTGAGAAGTGGTAGTATATCTAAAGCATAGATGTCAGAACTTATTCTAAACCTTGGTTTCTTTATTTCACAAATTATTATTTCACTAGTGTGGTATTATATTTAGAGCATATATGTTCCAAACTTCTGTTTTCTAGTGATTGTTAGATATTAAAAAATGGAAACAAAAGGTTTTGGAATGTCTTTCAGAAACTTTCACTTCCATTTCTTACTCATTATTTTGTCATAAACAGTAGAAAAGAAGGGTTTAGAACATGTTCCAGACTTCTGTAGCACTTCTTTCTTTTTTTTAAAAAAAAATCATTGTTGGGTCAAAAAACCAACAAAACAAACCAGAAACAAAAAAATTTACAACCATTTTCGTTCTTTCAAACCCTTTCTTTTAAATTCTTACTTATCATTTCATAATTCTTCCATAAAAAAAAAATTTTTTACGACTTTCTTCCAAAACTTGTTTATATCTACATATTCAAAGTCTCTGTCATCATCACCATCACCACCGCCATGACCTTAACCTCACAGCTTTCCCCCCGTCTCCTCCACAGAGCACCCCATCAACCCTCCCCGGACGCGCGGCGACCCTTTCAAGACGGACTTCCCGGAGGCGGTGCCCTGCGTGCTGCGCATGGAGGGGGGGGTGATGCGCGTGTACCGCTCCCAGGCTGACGCGGAGCGTGGCCTGCCCCTGGTGGACTGGCTGCACCCCGACCTGCACGCCTTCCTCAAGGACCACGCCCTGCTGCAGGCCTTCATGGCTGACGGACCCCTGTGAGTCTGTTGGGTTTGTTTGGTTGGTTGGTTTTGGGGAATGTATATGTTGCTGGGTGGTTTTTTTAATATGCCATTCTTCTTCTTCTTCTTCATGTGCCAGGTCTTCATCGCTGATGGGCCGCTGTGAGTCTGGGTGTTTGTTTGTTTTTTTGGTTGGGGGGGGAAATGTATATGTTGCTGTTGTTGTGGGTTTTTTTTTAGTATGCTCTTGTGCTTGCACAGACCTGGCACGCCCTGCTGCAGGCCTTCATGGCTGACGGGCCCCTGTGAGTCTGTTGGGTGGTTTTTGGGGGAATCTATATGTTGCTGTTGTTGTTGTGGGTTTTTTTTAGTATGCTCTTGTGCTTGCACAGACCTGGTACGAGGTGCTTTAGGTCTTCATGGCTGATGGGCCCCTGTGAGTCTGGGTTTGGTTTTGGGGAATCTATATGTTGCTGTTGTTGTGGGTTTTTTTTAGTATGCTCTTGTGCTTGTACAGACCTGGCATGCCCTGCTGCAGGCCTTCATGGCTGATGGACCCCTGTGAGTCTGGGTTTGGTTTTTTTTGGTTTGGGGGGGGGGGGGGGGGGGGGGGAATCTATATGTTGCTGTTGTTGGTTTTTTTTAAAAATATAATAATAATAAATGGGATTTATGTAGCGCTGTATCTTGCACAGACAAATCAAAGCGCTTGCACTCAACTCATTCTTACACAGTCATGCAACCAGTAGAAAGTAATAGTTCTAACAAGTCCAAATGCACACACACACACACACACACGCTATACACTTTGGCAGGGTGATGGAATTTTTGGCTGTTGAAAGCAGGGATAGCTATGAAATGAAACAGGAGAGGAAATTCTTAGGTTTGAAACAAATATGTCTTGAGGCCAGATTTAAAAGAGTCACAAGAAGGCCTTTGGTGAAGAGAGATAGGGAGGCCATTCCAAATCGATGGACCAGAAACAGAGAAAGAGCGACGGCCAACAGTGGACTGGTTGAATCTAGGTGTTTGTAAGCACAAGGAATCTGCAGCAGAGCAAAGGGAACGAGAAGGGGTGTACAGGTGGAGACATTCACAGAGGTAGGAGGGTGCTGTTTTGTGGAGACATTTGTAACAGAGAGTACTGATCTTATAGTTTATTCTTTGTGGCACAGGCAGCCAGTGGAGAGATCGCAAGAGAGGGGTAATGTGCTCAGATTTTTTCTTTCTGAGGACTAGTCGAGCTACAGAGTTTTGAATACGTTGAAGGGAGTGGATAGATGATGCTGGCAGACCAGCCAAAAGAGAATTGCAATAGTCCAGACGTGAAAGAATGAGAGATGCCATGAGTTTTGATGTTGCGTCTGTGGACAGGTACTTTCGAATGGCACTAATACGCCATAATTGATAGAAGCAGGACTGGCAGGTCTGGGTGATGAATTTTTGCATAGAGAGTGTGTTGTCAGTAATGACCCCTAGATACTTTACAGCAGTGGATAGAGGGACTGATGCGTTGCCGAAATCTATTGAAGCTGTTGTAATGGAAGAGAGTTTGTTTTTGGTCCCTACAAGCATGGCTTCAGTTTTATCAGTGTTTAGTTGTAACTTGTTCTCTATCATCAATATGCTATGATAGGTTCGTGCAGCGCTTGCTCTTGTGCTTGCACAGGCCTGGCATGAGCTGCTGCAGGCCTTCATCGCTGATGGACCGCTATGAGTTTGGGGGTTTTGGGGGGGAATGTATAACTTGATGGAGTTGCAGTGAAATGGATCCCTCCGTTTTTGTGGTGGTGCGTGATTTGGGCTATATTTGAAAAATTCAGCAGATTTCATTCACTCACTCGAGTACTCAGTCCCAAAGGACGTAGGGGGGGCACATGAGAGAAGACGCAACAGAGATCTTTTTCCATGCTTCATGATCCTGTGTGGCTAGTAGAAGGTGTTGCAGGGGTTGGGCGGTGGTCCAGTCTTTGATGTTGTCAACCCATGATTTCTTTTGGCGGCCTCTTCTTCTCTTGCCTTCGACTGTTCCTTGCAAGATGGTTTTTGCTAAGGTGTTGTGTCTTGTGGTGTGGCCAAACCACATACAAATTATACATCATTGGAAAGTTTATTATGTCTACTTTTGAAATTGTTACACAGTTTTTCAATAGATGACTGTAATTATTTTGTTACAAGTTTTCAAAATGTGTCCCTGAAGGCTGACAAATGAAAAGTTTTGAAAATTAGGGCTGCTTATCTTACTTGTCTTGAACATGTTGAGCGCTTTGATTTGTTGCTTTACAAGATTCAGCGCTATATAAATTCCATACATTATTATTATTATTATTATTTCATCAACTAGTCCCCTTGAAACAATGTGATGATGTTTCACCAAAATAAAGTTCCCTGAAGTTGGCTGAATCCATCTGATGTGACTTTGCACAAAACCTTTTTTATTTTTATTTTAATTCACAACACTGGAGAGCTCGAAATCCCAAAGAATGTTGATATGTCAAAGAAAAATGGCTAACACACACAAACTAGGCAGGCTTATGGTCAAGGGAAGCAACTTTGTCTAGAAAAATGATTGCTCTACAGGCCAGCGCACTTTCGCTTCAGTTGAATGTCGCTTAGTGTATTAAAAAAAAAAAAGTAATTCCGCCGAATCTTAAGCTTCAGCATGTCACAGTAAAGGGGAGGGGTGCTGAATCTTAAGATTCGGCACGTCACAGTAAAGGGGAGGGGCGCTGAATCTTAAGATTCGGCACAACCTTATTGAGATAAGCTGTTGGTTTTTTAATATGCCATTGGCTCATGCAGCACTCTTGTGCTTGTGCGGGCCTGGCACAGTTGCTTCAAGAATTGTACTATTTTGGGGGTGGCCTGAGGCGCTCAAGTGGAATGACTTGTGACCACAGTCCCTAAATTGGGATATTTCTGCTGGGACTTTAATATAATCTCAAAAAAAGGGTGGGATTTTGTCTTTGTGTAGCTGGTTTTGGGGGTGTGGTTTTTTTTGTTTGTTTGTAGTTGTTATTTTGTGTTTAGTCTTTCTATCCATGTTGATATAAGGAAAATTGCTGTATGCTTATCAGTTCTTGCAGTTCGTAAAGCTCACTCAGTCCATTATTGTTTGTTTGTTTTTGTTCCTCGGTTAGAGTTCCGAGGGTTACCAATGCTAAGATTTTTGCGTTTGTGACCATTTTTCTTTCCACCGAACTTTGGGGACGCTACTCAGTTACCATAAGTCAAAGTTCATGTTCTGGGTGACCCCTAGGATGTTAAACTGGAGAATATGCAGCAGCAACAACAACTACTACCTACTCAGTTCCTTGGTCGATTTGGTCATTAAGGAGACTAGATTATGTTATGGGCTGTGCTCTATCACGGGGTAACAGAAATTGAGTACAAAGTTGTCATTTTGAAAATATTGATAAAACTGCATTACTTAGGTAAGAAGACAAAAACTACAAAATGACCTGCATCACTATAGAAAGAACCCTCCCTGAAGTTGGAATACAGCTACTTTAACAGGGGATGGGTAAAAAAACGGTCATGACTATACGCAAAATCTCACCATTGGTGATCCTCAAAGTTCTAGCCGAGGAACAAAATAACAAAACAAAACAAAACAAAAATGAATGAAAAGATAGAAAGAACTGACAAAGTTTTCTTGGTTTGTAGTAATAAAGTAAAACCACTTATGGCTGTGAACAGTAATGCTATTATGTTTGTCCGATTTTCTGTCGGAAATCGGACAGAAATTTTATTATAGTGGAGATGCCTTGCCTACAGCACACCCCCTCTCTCTCAGCCAGGAGGGTATTACAGTATTAGAGATGTTCTCCAAAGGCCAACCAGCCCCCAAGGCTGCAGCACATAAGGACTGTGCAAGTCAAGCCTCCTAGTCAGAGAGTCATCACAGTCGATCACTAAAGACTAAGCTGTAACGTGGAAGAATTCCATGAGTGGGAAAGAAAGCCACTGGTCATACATACAGCCTCTCACTTTGCTGTTGCCCCCGCCCCGCCAGCATCAATGGTTTGATTAATCAAGAACTGTGATGAAGCCCAGGCGCGTGGTATAATGCTGACTGTTCTCTTCTGCGGCACACACAGGAAGTCGTTCTGCTACCGCCGGCTGTGCTACCTGTCCAGCAAGTTCCAGCTGCACGTGCTGCTGAACGAGCTGAAGGAGTCTGCCGAGCAGAAGGAGGTCCCCCACAGAGACTTCTACAACATCCGCAAGGTGACCCCCCTCCTCCTCCATTCTTTCTGAACATCTCCACCTTTTCTTAACCTTTTCCCTATGGGTAACTCGCTACAGGTAACCAACCATCTACTAACCCTTCTCCTCTGTATCACCCACTACTGGGTTACGGTAGCATCCAAATGTGCACTGTGTACTGGGAAAGAGGGGTTCTCTCCCTTAACGCAGGGATAGCGTTGATCCTAGTAGTGCTGATTTTACAGCAGTGGGGTCAGTGCTGCTGGCTGAATTAACGTTGGCCCGTGTTGTTTTTATTTATTTCTTTCTTTATTTTATTACAAAGAAATGGGAGTAAGCGCTCACGTGCTTTTTTACATCCAGTCCCCGTGTGTATGCAGTTTGTAAATATTGTCATCCGCTCCAACCGGCATGTGTGTGATCAAACATCCCTTGGTATTAGTTTGTTAAACTGAACTTAGTATGTGAAGTTAAAAATCACTGCAAAGCTTAGATAACAAGCTTTTATGTGAGTGTAATTGTATAGCAGCTTGTACTGCTTATGATTGTGTAAATGTCCAGTTCTCCTTGTGTCTAAATCATGGATACATTCATTTCATTTCATTTCATTTTACCACTTTAAGTCACGGCAGATTTCTCTGCGTGAAATTCGGGCTGCTCACCCCGGGGAGAGCGCGTCGCCACAAGAGCAGCGCCACCCATTTTTTTGGCTGCAACTGTATTTGTTTCCCTATCAGAGTGGCTTTTTTCTACATAACTTTGCCAGGGACAACTCTCTTGTTGCCGTGGGTTCTTTTACGTGCGCTGAATAATTTTGTGTAACACACGGGACCTCGGTTTATCGTCTCATCCGAAAGACTAGCGCCCAGACCACCACTCATGGTCTTATGGATGGGGGAAAAGTATAACCGCATTTCAGACATGGAGTAGGGTGAGCACAGCCTCAGCCTGGGGTGACTGAGGTTAAGTGAACAGACGTAAAATTAAAGACACACTGAGGTACAGGTGCAGACGGCCAGTATGACCGAACTAGTGCTCTGCATCCCCTTCAAGAGGAGCTTGCAGGCTAGACTGCCACTCTGAACTTGGAAAGTGATGGCTGAAGCCAGTGTACACACCTCCTGCAGAGTGACAACAAGCACAGGAGAAGACCAGGCACCACACATTCCACCCAATATCTTCTTGAAGCTTGCCAGAAACATGTTTCAACTCTTTGTTCCATTTTCTGAAATCATCTCAACTCCACTCAACAGTCGCTGTCGTTGGTAGGAGGAGCTTTATGCAATGCCACTAGGGTTTGCCATCTCTCTCTCTCTCTCTCTGCTGAGTTCTACAATCTCCTGTAGCCCTCCCAGACCACTGATCTCAGTGATGTTGGCAATGTAGGATGTTGGTGGTCTGCCTCTTTTCCTTCTGCCCTCAACCTTACCTTGAACTCATCATCAGACTTGTCTGTGTGTTTTTGTTTGCATGACCAACATATTTTAGTCTGAACTTATCAGTTTCAGCCAACATTTGTCTTTGCTCTGAAAGTTCATCAAGAATGCCTTGATCATCTGTTCTTCTGTCTGACCATTTGACTCTTAGAGGTCGGCTGTAGACCCACATTTCAGCTGCGCTTATTTTGTCTCTTTGTGTTGTCCACAGTATGATGGAGAAGGGTCATCAATGTCAAACCTCCCCTGGGAGAAACATGACAAAAAGGAAGAAGAAGAAGAAGTATTGTTCACAGTATCCAGACTTATGACCCATACAGCCATACAGGCCAGATTAGAGTTTTGACCATTGAAATTTTGAGACAGTGAGATATGCCCCTGTCTTTCCAAATGTTGTGTTTACAACGGAATCATCTTGTCTAGCGCAACCGTCTACCTTTCATAAAGCACACCAATCAGCAGTAATACCGTGAGTTGCTTTCAGAAGCCTAATTCCCCGAAGTCGGAATGCAGCTACCTTCATGGTGGGCAAAAATGGTCGCATACGCAAAAACCTTACTATAGGTGAACCTCTAAAGCTCTAATCGAGGTTTAAAAAACAACAAACAAACAAACAAACAAAAAGAAGCCTAAGAATAGGGAGAGGGAAAAGAGAGGATAGCATAAGTATTTGTAAAGGGGGGGGGGGGGGGGGGGGGGGGGGGGGCGCGGAAAAAAAAACCCATGTCTTATAATGTTACTGCAGATAGATGACAGATTGAAAAGTTGATATTTTAAGAGGAAGTTGAGGGGGGGGGGGGGGGGGCAGGGGGGGTGTTAGTTAGTTGTGAGAGTTGGAAAAAAAAGTGGAAGGGGTGAGTTAGTTTTATAGACCTTTACAGCTGACTTTATTAAAAAAAAAAACAACAAACCACTGTGTTGGTTGGACAGGTGGACACTCACGTGCACGCCTCCTCGTGCATGAACCAGAAACACCTGCTGCGCTTCATCAAGAAGATGATGAAGATGTGCAAAGACGACAAGGTGTGCAAGGACAAAGATGGCGCCGAGATGACCATGCAAGAGGTGAGGATTTGGGCATCCGTTATACTGTAGCCTGCGGGCAGGGGGTGGAGTTGTGGGGGAGGGGTGTGATGTGTGTGTATGTATGTATGCACGCGTTGTTGTTGTTTTTTAAGTCGGCACAAAATTTGATGTTGAGGTGTGATGTTTGTGTTTTTTGTGGGGTTTTTTGTTGTTTTTTTAAGTTGGCACAAACATTTGAAGCTGGAAGAAGTGATTTGGATATTTGTAGTGTGCATGTATCTCTCTGGTGTGTAGGGGGAGGAGGGGGGGGGGGGGGATAAAGGTGTGGAGTTGTAGAGTATTTGTGTATGGTTCAGAGTAAGGGGGGTAGGGTATATGTGGAGATGAGAAGGGAGTCTTGGATAGGGTCTGTGTGTGTGTGTGTGTGTGGTGAGAGAAAGACGAGAAGTAGTACTTGTGTGTGTATGCATGTGTCTGTGTGTAAGTGTATATTTACTTGTTTGGGGTCGGGGGGTTGGATGTTAACAGGTGGGGACTACACAGTCCCTTCTGGTTCTTGTCCAAAGACATGTTGTGTGACTGGTGGTTGTAGGTCATGATGTTGATGTTGTTGCTGTTGTTGTTACAGGTATTCCAGAGTCTGAAACTGACAGCCATGCGTGACTGGTGGTTGTAGGTCATGATGTTGTTATTGTTGTTGCTGTTTTTGTTACAGGTCTTCCAGAGTCTGAAACTGACAGCCATGTGTGACTGGTGGTTGTAGGTCATGATGTTGTTATTGTTGTTGCTGTTGTTGTTACAGGTCTTCCAGAGTCTGAAACTGACAGCCTATGACCTTAACGTGGACATGCTGGATGTCCATGCTGTGAGTTGTTGCCTTCTTTTTCTTTTTTTTTCTTTTTTTTCGTTCGTAGGCTTTTAGAACTCTCGAGGTCCACCAACAGTGAGATTTTGCATATATATATATATATATATATATATATATATATATATATATATATGTGTGTGTGTGTATATATAAATACGACCATCTTAACACTACCATTAAGGTAATAATAATAATAATAATAATGTATGGAATTTATATAGCGCTGAATCTTGTAAAGCAACAAATCAAAGTGCTCAGATGACTTTTTTTGTTTTTAAATTGAGGATAATGGAATAAGCACTCATGTGCTTTTTTTCTTACATCCAGTCCCCGTGTGTATGCGGTTTTGTAAATTTTGTCATCTGTTCCCACCAGCTCACGATGGCCTACTCTTTCAAAAAGCGGAACAGGATTTAACGTGTGCGCAAGATGTTCTGCATGCGTTCGCACACGGGGCCTCGGTTTATAGTCTCATCCGAAGGACTTTGACTTTCAGTTCGATTTTTTTTTGTCAAACTGGGAAGAAAGGGCGAGGCTGGGAATCGAACCCAGAACCTCACGGTTTACTTGTTGGCAGGCGAACGTCTTAACCATCCTGCCACCTTCCTTCCACATAGCGGCATGTAACCACATTCCGGCTTCAGGGGTTTGGTTGCCTTCATAATCAGACCCCAAATCAAGTCAACCAGGGGCGGGACGGCCTAGCGGTTAGAGCCTTGTGCTTCTGATCTGACGCCCTGGGATCAAGCCACACCAAGGCACCCACCCCTTCAGTGGGATATTTCCCCTGGAGTTAACACCAGTGCCAAGTCCACTCCTCCAGAAGTCCTTCAGATGAGACTATAAACCGAGGGTCTCGTGTGCGAATGCATGCAGAACATCCTGCGCACACGTTAAAAACCTGTTCCCCTCTTTGGCAAGAGTATGCCATTCAGTACCAGTAGGGATAAATACAGATTTTTTTTATTTTTAGAAAGATGTATGTACACTGATGGTGTCATGTTTAGACATTGTCCCAGGAGTCAAGTTGGAATGTGGCTGCCTCAAATAGTGGTGGGCAAAAACGGTCGCTTACGCAAAATCTCATCGTTGGTGAACCTCGGAGCTCTAGCCGATGGAACAAAAAAAAAGTTAAAATATCAGATCCAAATCAGATCCAGATCAAATCAAACCCAAAACAAGTCAAACCAAACCAAGTAAATTCCAAAACAAAATCCTAAACAAAATCCAAAAACAACACATTTTAAGTGATATAAAGAAAGTACTGGAAACATTAACATAGTTTTTTTTTCACACCACAAGATTTTAAATTCATGATGATGAGACAAGCTGTCGACCGATACCATGCTTTGTGTGCTCTTTTATCATCAGATTTTTTTAATATTCTTTTATATTGGGGATATTGACAAGCACTTGTGTTTTTTCAACAGTCCCGTGGTAGCGTTTTGTAATTGTCATCTTTCACGGCACCCAATGGCCTAATCTAAACAGTGGAACGATGTTTAAATGTGCGCAATGATGTTCTGCGTGCATTCACACGTGTTGGCCTCGTTTACAGTTCATCCGTAAGACTTTGGAGAGTGAGTCACTGATGTTATCCAGAGGAAGATATTCCCACATCAACGGGAATGAACTGATTTGTCAGATTGCGATGGAAGGTGTCACCTAGGCATCATCCCGTCCCTCTATCAGAGTTGTATTTGCATTGCAGCCAAAAGTTGGAACATTTTTTTTTTATGTGGCAATGTTGATATGTGCAGGATGAACACGTTCTGTTTGACAAATACGCAGTAACCTGGTGAGAGCGTTGGGAGATCTTCATCAGACAGAATAATAGGGAATACTTTGATTCATGAGGTAGTCATGGAAACCGTGTTTGCCGTGTTGACAAGTGTCTGTGCAATGTGGTGGTGTGTGTGTGTGGTGGTATGTGTGTGGTTGGTTATGAGTGTGTGTATGTGTTTGTTTGGTGTTGTGTGTTGGTGTGTTAGTTTATGAATGTGAGTGTGTGGTGTGTGTGTTGGTGTATGAGTTTGTGTGTGTATGTTGGTATATGAATGTGTGTGTGTCTGCATGTGCTTTCGAATGTTATGTGCCTCTGTGTGTGGGGACGTTATTTTTTTTTCTTATATTTTGAGGATAATGGAATTAGAACTTGTGTGCTTTATTTTTACATACAGTCCCCATGTACATGCGGTTTTGTATATTTTGTCATCTGTTCCCACTGGCACAAATGGTGTACTCTTCGAGAAGATGTATAATTGTGTGCTGTCCTGTGGGTGATGATGATGATAACTGAATGTGTGTTTTTGAGTTTGTGTGTGATGTGAGTCTGTGTGCATATGTATGCAGCATGCATATGCTTGCATGTGTAACTCTATAACAGATTTTTCCTCCATCGTCATATCAGTGAGTGGGGTGGGGGGGAGGGTGGTTTAGAGCAATGCACTCATGATCTGATTGCTCAAGATTGAACCATCACGGAGGCGCCCATTTTAGAGGATTTTACCCTGGAATTAACATCGGTATTGACTCCACTCCCCCAAAAGTCCTTCAAATGACACTATAAACTGAGGACATAATGTGCGAACACACTCAGAACATCTTGCACATGTTACTTATGACAGCCTCAAGACAAATTTATTCCAAATCTGATTTTCCCCCTCTTGTTTCATCTCAAATCTATCCCTGCCTAGAACAACCAAAATCCCATCACCCCGCCAAAGTGTATAATCTTTGTGTGTGCATGTATGTATATTTGAATTTGTTATCTCTGTTAATTGTTATTGGTTGTATGTATGGGTGTGTTGAATGCAAGCGCTTTGATTTCTTTTTGCAAGATATAGCGCTATATAAATTCCATTTATTATTATCATTATTATTATTATTAAAAGCTTATTCTGCCTTTGGAAGAATAGGCCATTTTGTGCCAGTAGGAATGGGTGACCCACCCAACCCACCCACCCCTAAAAAAACACACACAAAAGCTGCATGCATACAAATGCCGTGTTTAGACCCCATTCCCAGAGTTGGAATACCGCTACTTTAATGGTGGGTTGAAAACAGTTGCAGATGCAAAATCTCATCATCATTGAACCCCAGAGCTCTAGCCAAGGAGCAATAACAACAACAACAACAACAACCACAGCAAAAAGATAGCACCTACATGTTTTGCGAAAAGAAAGGATTACAGCTCAATGCAAAGAAGACAGAATGCATGGTGATCTCGAAAAAAGCTGTTATACCACAATGCAACATAGCCTGTAAAGGAGAGAGAATCAGACAAGTAAACACCTTTAAATACCTTGGTTGTACTATCACCCGGACGGCAAGTGTGACACAGAAATCAAGAAGAGAATCGGTCAATCTAAGGCAACTTTTAACAACATGAAATGCATTTTTACCAACAGTAAGATAAGCCTCAAGACAAAGATCCATGTTTTGAGAGCCTACGTATGGTCCATTCTTCTGTACGGATGTGAGTGCTGGACCCTAGCCAAAGACACAGAACAGCGACTAGAAGCAGTGGAAATGTGGTTCATCCGGAGAATCATGAAAATCTCATGGACAAAAAGAAAAACTAATGCAGAAGTAATGGAAATGGCTGGGTACAAGAGATCCCTTCTCAACACCATCAGAGAAAGACAGCTCAAATTTTTCGGCCATATAATCAGGGCTGACGGACTAGAGAAACTGTTATGGAGTGGCAAAATCTGTGGAAACAAGAGCAGAGGAAGACAACGCACAAAATTCACAGACAGCTTAAACAAATTCGCAACGAATAAAGAGGGCACTAACAATGAGCTCATGAGAGGGACCGAGAACAGGGAAGAATGGAGAGCCATGATCGTCGATGTCTGCAGGACCAGACCGGACACTTGAAGAAGAAGAAGATGTATTGCAGCGTAGTACTTTGCGTTCGCAGACCCAGCGCATGTGAATATTGCCAATGGTGACATCGTTACAGCGTCAGTGAATTATGTGGTGGACTGTGTGTGTGTACCAATCAAAAATGTATTATTATTTTTTTTTTTTTAAGAAAAAACAAAGATCAGTTAGTCAAGTCAAGTCAAGTCAAAAACACTTTAATCATCCCATGAAGGGCAATTACACTACTGACAGTGACAGTGAAGCCTAGTGGTAATTTCGCTCCTTCCCCCCCACAACAGCCCACAAATCCAGCATAGCTCAGTCAAAGGTCCCAGTGCTAAACCTAGCCCCTTCCTTTTAGTTTCACCTAATTCAAGTGCAGTCAGTTCCCTGCTGTAGTTAGCCACCAGCTGGGATGGAACGGAACAGATAGCTGGGATGGAACGGAACAGATGGAACGGAACAGATAGCTGGGATGGAACGGAACAGATAGTTTTGATGGAACGGAACAGATAGCTGGGATGGAACGGAACAGATAGTTTTGATGGAACGGAACAGATAGCTGGGATGGAACGGAACAGATAGCTATGGAACAGATAGCTGGGATGGAACAGGTAGCTGGGATGGAACGGAACAGATAGCTGGGATGGAATGGAACAGATAGCTGGAACGGAACAGATAGCTGGGATGGAACGGAACAGACAGCTGGGATGGTATAGCTGGGATGGAACGGAACAGACAGCTGGGACGGAACAGATAGCTGGGATGGAACAGATAGCTGGGATGGAACAGATAGCTGGGATGGAACGGAACAGATAGCTGGGATGGAACGGAACAGGATGGAACGGAACAAATAGCTGGAATGGAACAGGATGGAACGGATAGCTGGAATGGAACAGATAGCTGGGATGGAACAGAACAGATAGCTGGGATGGAACAGATAGCTGGGATGGAACAGAACAGATAGCTGGGATGGAACAGATAGCTGGGATGGAACAGAACAGATAGCTGGGATGGAACAGAACAGATAGCTGGGATGGAACAGATAGCTGGGGATGGAACAGAACAGATAGCTGGGATGGAACAGATAGCTGGAACAGAACAGATAGCTGGGATGGAACGGATAGCAGCTGAACGGACCAGACAGCAGCTGAGAGTGGGGGGGGACACTGACTGACCGCCAGCTGTGTGTGCCTGCCCCTGTGCAGGAGGTGATTGACGACCTGGAGGAGAGCAAGTACCAGAACGCAGAGTTCCGCCTGTCCATCTACGGCCGCTCCATCGACGAGTGGGACAGGCTGGCCCAGTGGGCCATCAAGCACCAGGTGCACTCCGACAACGTGCGCTGGATGATCCAGATGCCCCGACTCTAGTGAGTTTGGGGTTGTGTGTTGTTGGTCTGTCTGTCGGTGGTGGTGTTGTGTGTTGGTTTTTTTGCCGTCATCGCCTGGGCTTTATCACAGTTCTTGATTAAACCATTGACGCTGGGGGCAACAGCAAGGTGAGAGGCTGTATGACCAGTGGCTTTCTTTCCCTGCTTATGGAATTCCACTTTACAGCTTAGCCTTTAGTGATCGACTAGGACTCTCTGACGAGGAGGCTTGACTTGCTACAGTCCTTAATATGTGCTGCAGCCCTGGGGGCTGGTTGGCCTTTGGAGAACATCTCCAACGCTGACTGTCGTTGTGCCCACTTGGCCGAGAGAGTGGGGATGTACTGTGGGCAAGGCATCTCCACTATAATCAAATTTCTGCCCAGTTTCCAAAACAGCAGCTGCCTCCTCTGCTGTTTTGGAGGTCATCGTCGGACACAACGGACAAACATACATTGTGTAATGTGTGTGTGTACAGTGTGTGTAATGTGTGTCTGTGTGTTTGGAAATTTTCATGTGTGTCTATCCCTATGGGGACGGGATTGCTCAGTGGTCGGAGCACTCGCTTTCCCCCAGCCAAGTTAACCCTCTTGCATTCGGATTCTCTGAACACAAATTGCCCCTAGATTTCGCATCCTTTCATTAGTTTGGGCCTAAAATCGGGTAGATGTAAACCGTAATTCATTTTGATGGTGTTTGAATGTTTACAAGAACGAAACTCGGCAGGTGGCTTTATAAGACAACGTACTATAACTGGTACTATATTTTTTGTGTGTCTGGGAGGGGATGGAAAACTACTGTGTGTAAGAGGGTTAAACAGCATCGAGTGTGGTTACCAGTTGGATGGGTGACCGTTTGCGTGCCTTGGCTTCAGTACAGTCCCCCAGTTCACCCAGCTGTAAATGGGTACCTGCCCTCTTTAGGGTCAAGGAAGGTAAAGCATCGAGGGATAGGAGATGGGCACTGCCCTCAATATGCTGGCCCCTAGAGAAGTGAGGTCTCTGATGCCTCGCTTCACTACGACCTTATAGGTTATGGGACACCCTTTACTTTTTTTACTATCCATATAGCTAGCTAGTAGCTAGATAGATAGATCTATAGAGATAGATCTATAGAGATAGAAAAACACTCAACAGTTTCCATTGCTGCTGTCGTCGTCTTTATGAAGAGATGCATGCTTGTAGCTGTGTATCATCTATTTCATTGTCTGTCTTTCTTTGTCTGACCAGTGACGTGTTCAAGAACAACAAGCTGGTGACCAGCTTTAACGACATCCTGGTCAACATCTTCCAGCCCCTCTTTGAGGTCACCAGGGACCCCAGAAGTCACCCTGAACTCCACGCCTTTCTCCAGTTTGTAAGTACACCCCTTCCTCGTGTGTCTTTGTGCCCAGGCCAAAAGCTGTGTCAGTTTATTGGTGTGGGGAGCTCAGTGCCAAAGACTATGCTAGAATGTTGTTTTTGGGGGGAGGTTGAGATGGTTAGAGTGTTGCACTTATGATCTGATGGGGGGATGGGATAGCCTAGTGGTTACAACATTGCGCTCGCAATCTGACAACCCGGGTTTGAATCCCGTTCAAGGGGATTTTTCTCCTGGAGTTAATTTTATGGAAAAGGAAATGAAGAGGAGATAAACGGATTACATTAATGGGTAAAGTTCAACTATAGAACATGTCTCTTTGCCACTTCCACTCACATTATTTGAGGAGCAGTAATCAAAATGTGAAATTACTTTAACATCAGTGCCAACTCCACTCTCCTGAAAAGTCCTTTGGATGAGACTATAAACCGAGGCCCTGTGTGCGAACGCACGCAGAACATCTTGCACACACGTTAAATCCTGTTCCGCTTTTTGAAAGTGTAGGCCTTTGTGTGCTGATAGGAACAGATGACAAAATTTACAAAATGGCATACACACGGGGACTGGATGTAAAAAAAAAAAGCACATGAGTGCTTATTCCATTATCCTCGATATAAAAGAATAAATAAATAGAATAAATGATGGCCCAGGATCGAGCCACTACTGAGGCGCCCTTTTAAAGTTTTTCCCCTGGTGTTAACATCAGTGTGACTCCACTCCCCTGAAAGTCCTTCAGATGAGACTGTAAACCGATGCCTCATCCATTAAAAACCCATCCTGCCTTTGGGATGAGCAGGGTCCATTTCATGCCAGTAAGAGTGGATATAATAATAAAAACACATGCACGCTACCCTAATGTGGGTAAAAACAGTTGCATATGCAAAATCTCACCATTTGTGAACCTTGGATCGCTAAGCCAACAGAAGATAACAAAAAGATTCAATTCAAAATACTTTATTATCTCACAAACAGAGAAATCCCACGTGGGTTTACAAGCTGTACGTGTAAAAACAGTAAACCAATTTTTCAGTCACGTACCTGCAATCTGTTGCAGTGCGAAGTCATCCGTCAACAACAATGTGTGTATGTGAATATGACAGGACAATCATAAGTTTACTCGTTGCCCTGTCAAGGCTATGCCACAAGTATTTTTGTGACACTTTTCGGGAATAAATTCTGTTTAAACCAAAAAACGTTTATCACAAGAAAGATTCGACAGCACAGTATACAAACCCTATACCCCTCACGTCAATACTACACAAAAATCAACAGCTGAGGGACATGACTTCTCATTGCGGACAAATTCAGCATAACTGAAGTCAGTCCAGGGCCTAGCCCTAAAATTAGAGCGCTCCTTCCTCTTACCAAGTCCACGTCTGATCAGCTCCTGCTATAAAATTGTTTTCCTTATTTGCTGCCTCATCTTCCGTGACGTCCCTGTCCTGCTGTTCGCATGCCACTCATCTCAATCTCCCCACCACAGCCATACCCAGATTTGTCATGTCTCATTCCCAGGGTCAGAAGTCCACAGGGAGCCAATCACTATCAGGCCGCCGTGGGGCCACCAGCCAGACACGGAATCAGAGGCAATTTTGTCTGTATTGTGTGATGATCAATGAGGATGATGTAATGCTGCTGCTTTTATTTATTTATTATTTATTCTTTAATACCGAGGATAATGGAATAAGCACTCATGTGCTTTTTTACATCCAGTCCCCGTGTGTATGCAGTCTTGTAAATGTTGTCATCTGTTTCCACTGGCACACAATGGCCTACTCTTCCAAAAAGCGGAAGAGGTTTTAACGTGTGCGCAAGATGTTCTGCATGCATTCGAACACGGGGCCTCGGTTTATAGTCTCATCCGAAGGCTGTGGAGATGATCCTGTTATAATCGGCACCAGCTGGGCTGGACTGGGATGGAATGGATAGCAGCTGAAAGTGGGGCAAACTGACAGCTGTGTTCTCCTCGTCTTGTTCAGGTGACAGGGTTCGATTCTGTGGACGACGAATCCAAGCCGGAGCACATCGTGTTTGACACGGACACCCCTCTGCCGTCTGACTGGAACAACGAAGAGAACCCCCCCTACATGTACTACCTCTACTACACCTATGCCAACATGGTCGTCCTCAACAACTTCCGCAGGTCAGTGACAGCTTTTCTTCTCTGTATCTGTCTATGGGGACGGGATAGCTCAGTGGTCGGAGCACTCGCTTTCCCCCAGCCAAGTTAGCAGCGTCGAGCGTGGTTACCAGTTGGATGGGTGACCGTTTGCGCGCCTTGGCTTCAGTACAGTTCCCCCAGTTCACCCAGCTGTAAATGGGTACCTGCCCTCTTTAGGGTCAGGGAAGGTAAAGCAGCGAGGGAGAGGAGATGGGCGCCGCCCTCAATATGCTGGCCCTAGAGAAGTGAGGTCCCTGACGCTTCGCTCCCCTACGACCTTATAGGTTATGGGACACCTTTACCTTTTTTTTATCTGTCTGTGTGTGTGTGTTTATCTTTTTCTTTCTGTAGTCTTTCGTTTCTGTATTCTTTTATTTCGAGGATAATGGAATAAGCATTCTTGTGCTTTTTTTTTCCATCCTGTCCCCGTGTGTATACAGTTTTGTAAACTTTGTCATCCATTCCTACTGCCACACAATGGCCTACTCTTTGAAAAGCCCGAACAGGTTTTATCGTGTGCGTAAGATGTTCTGTGTGCAGTCGCACACGGGACCTCAGTCTCTCTCTCTGTCTCTCTCTGTTCCTCTCTCTTTGTCTGTCTTTCCATCTCTGTCTGTCTCTCTGTCTTAATATTTCTATCAGTATGATCATAATCGTACTGGGGTGGGAGGATACCCTAGTGGTTAGAGAGTTGCACTCATGATCTGAGGGCCTGGGATCGAGCCACCACGGAGGTGCCCTTTATAGGGGATTTTACCCCTTTATAGGGGATATTATCTGGATCGGTGGTCTAGAGGTAACGCGCCTGTCTAGAAAGCGAAAAGTCCGGGTCTGAAGTGTGCGGCGGTTCGTACCCCGTTTGGACCGGAAATTTTTCCCCCATCCATTAGACCATGAGTGGTGGTCTGGGCGCTAGTCTTTCGGATGAGACGATAAACCGAGGTCCCGTGTGTTACACGTAATTATTTAGCGCACGTAAAAAAAACCACGGCAACAAGAGAGTTGTCCCTGGCAAAATTCTTAGAAAAAAGCCACTCTGATAGGGAAACAAATACAGCTGCAGAAAAAAGAAGAAAAAAAAGGGTGAAAGGGTGGCGCAGCGCTAAGTGGCGACGCGTTCTCCCGCTCTCCCCGGGGAGAGCAGCCCGAATTTCACGGAGAGAAATCTGCCGTGACTTAAAGTGGTATGAAATAAAATCTGAGCGCTTTGATTTGTTGCTTTACAAGATTCAGCGCTATATAAATTCCATACATTATTATTATTATTATTACCCTGCAGTTAACATCAGTGCTGACTCCACGCCCCCCAAAAGTAGGCCTACTTGTATCAGACTATAAACCAAGGCCCTGAGTGCCAGTGCACATGCAATAAAAGCCTACCCCACCTTTCGGAATAGTAGACCATTTCATGCCACTAGGATATGGATGACAAGGTTCTTTTAAAAATGTGTGCACATGTCTTCTGTTTAGACCATCCCTGAAGTCAGAATGCAGCTACCTTCAATGGTCGCATACGCAAAACCTCGCCATTGGTGAACCTCGGAGCTCTAGCCAGGAAAGAAAGAAAAAAAAAATAATGTGACAATATTGTTCTTCCTCCGTCACCCTTTATGTCCTTACCACACTACAATTGTTATCTTGGGAGAAATCGAAGACATTTTGACTTTGGTGTGCAGTTAGAGAGAAAAGGTCAGTGAATGGAACAGTCCATTGTGTGATAGCAGGGAGAGAGGGTTGATGTTTTGGCTTTGATCTTTCAGTTAGAGAGAAAAGGTCAGTGAATGGAACAGTCCATTTTGTGATAGTAGGGAGAGAGGGCTGATGTTTTAACTTTGGTCTGCAGTTAGAGAGAAAGGTCAGTGAATGGAACAGTCCATTGTGTGATAGCAGGGAGAGAGGGTTGATGTTTTCACTTTGATCTTTCAGTTAGAGAAAAAAAGGTCAGTGAACGGAACAGTCCATTGTGTGATAGCAGGGAGAGAGGGCTGAGGTTTTGACTTAGATCTCCAGTTAGAGAAAGGTCAGTGAACGGAACAGTCCATTGTGTTATTGCAGGGAGAGAGGGTTAATGTTTTCACTTTGTTCTCCAGTTAGAGACAAAAAGGTCAGTGAACGGAGCAGTCCATTGTGTGTGTGACTGCATGGAGAGAGGGCTGATGTTTTAACTTTGAAAAAACTGAGAAAAGGTCATTGAACGGAACAGTAGAGAGAAAAGGTCAGTGAACAGAACAGTAGAGAGAAAAGGTACGTAAACGGAACAGTCCATTGTGTGTGTGATTGCAGGGAGAGAGGGTTAATGTTTTCACTTTGTTCTCCAGTTAGAGAGAAAAGGTCAGTGAACGGACCAGTCCATTGTGTGTGTGACTGCAGGGAGAGAGGGCTGATGTTTTAACTTTGAAAAAAACTTTGAGACAAGGCCAGTGAACGGAGCAGTCCATTGTGTGTGGTTGCAGGGAGAGAGGGCTGAGGACCTTTGTGCTGCGGCCACACTGTGGGGAGGCCGGGTCGGCCACTCACTTGGTGACGGCCTTCATGCTGGCCGAGAGCATCGCTCATGGTCTGCTGCTGAGGAAGGTAGGCAGAGCACCTGGGATATGTGTGTGTGTTGTTGTTGTTGTTGTTGTTGGCTGAGAGCATCGCTCATGGTCTGCTGCTGAGGAAGGTAGGCAGAGCACCTGGGATGTGTGCATTGGTGTGTGTGTGTGTGTGTATGTGTGTGTGTGTGTGAATGTGCGGTTGTGTGTGTGTGAATGTGCGTGTGTGTGGTGTGTGTCTGTGTGATGTGTGTGGTGTGTGTGTGTGTGTGTTGTGTGTTGTTGTTGTTGTTGTTGGCCGAGAGCATTGCTCACGGCCTGCTGCTGAGGAAGGTAGGCAGAGCGCCTGGGATGTGTGTGTACATGTGTGTGTGTGTGTGTTGTTGTTTGTCTTCGATTTTACGTCTGTTCACTCTCAGTGATATTAGACGTGTGTGTGTGTTGTTGTTTTCTTCGATTTTACGTCTGTTCACTCTCAGTGATATTAGACATGTGTGTGTGTGGGGTGTGTGCATGCGTGTGTGTGTGTGTGCGTGCGTGCGTGCGTGTGTGTTGTTGTTGTTGTTGTTGTCTTCAATTTAACGTCTGTTCACTCTAAGTGATATTAGACGACGAGGTGTGTATGTGTGTGTGTGCTAAGGGTGACAGGATAAGCTCAGTGGTCAGAGCACACTCGCTTTCCCCAAGCTGAGGTTTAAGCAGCATCGAGCGTGGTTACCAAGTGGATGGGTGACTGTTTGCGCGCCTTGGCTTCAGTACAGTTCCCCCCAGTTCACCCAGCTGTAAATGGGTTTCTTCCATCTTTAGGGTCAGGGGAAGGTAAAAGCAGCGAGGGAGAGAGGAGATGGGTGCTGCCCTCAGTATGCTGGCCCCTGGAGAAGCTGAGACACTTCAGTCCTAAACTGCTGGATAGGTTATAGGAACACCTTTACCTTAGTGTGTGCTAAAGTGTGTGAGAGTGATCTTTTTATAGCTTGTTTGATGGACACTATAACCAAGGGTTTAAGGCTGTTTGACTTCAATCCCATGGGTCCATGAAGTCATAGGTTTCAATTCTGTGGCCAGGGAGGGGGGGGGGGGGGGGGGCAGGGTTTGATCTCCCAGGTCAACTTCAAATGCAGACCTGCCAGTGCCTTAATTCCTTATATATATATATATATAATATAAGGAATATAAAGAATATATATATATATATATATATATATATATATGTGCACATGCCGAAGAAAAAGTATGCACGTTAAAGATCCTGTAACTCATGTCAGTGTTTGATGGGTTACGGAAACACGAACATACCCAGCATACATCCACAAAACTGGAGCGCGGCTACCTTCATGGTGGGCAATAATGGTCGCGTACGCAAAATCTCACCATTGGTAAACCTCGGAGATCTAGCAGAGGAATGAAATAAAAATCTTCTTTTGGCATTTGGAGATAGGTGAAAAGTATCCATACTTTGTGCAAAAGTGTAAGAGAGTGATGTTTATCCATACTCTGTGCAAAAGTGTAAGAGAGTGATGTTTATCCATACTCTGTGCAAAAGTGTAAGAGAGTGATGTTTATCCATACTCTGTGCAAAAGTGTAAGAGAGTGATGTTTATCCATACTCTGTGCAAAAGTGTAAGAGAGTGATGTTTATCCATACTCTGTGCAAAAGTGTAAGAGAGTGATGTTTATCCTTACTCTGTGCAAAAGTGTAAGAGAGTGATGTTTTTATATTTGTTTGTATCAAACTTTTGTAGGTAGTGAAGATATATATATATATATAGAAAAAATGTGTATCTTGTAAGTTAATGAGATGCAGTATCCCCAAAGATGGAATGCGGTTACCTTCATGGTGGGCAAAAACGATCGCATACGCAAGGTCTCGCCATTGGTGAACCTCAGAGCTCTGACCGCGAACAAAAGTTAAAATAAAGAGAGAGATGTGAGGGTCAGATCACACAAACACAGGTAATGAACACACGTCATTCCTGCAGATCCAATATGGCTGTGTTCATAATAATGGTTGGACAGAAAACAGTCCTATTTAACCAATCGTTCGCTGACAACAGTGAATCTCTTGAGGGTTGTTTTGTTGTTCTTTTTAAAACTATATCACAGAAAACAACAAAAATAAAAAGGTTGAATAACAAGAAAAAAAGCCATTTTTCTTTGTCAGTAGTTTATTGTCCTTTTTTTTATATATTTTTTACAAAGTGATGTAGACAACAATACATTAACATTAGGACTGTAAAGGGAAAAACTGGGGGGGGGCATATTGGGGGTGGGGGGGGAATTGAAGGGTGAAGAATGCAATGGATCCTGAAGTAGAGAGCTAAGATGTTGTGTCACGGCTTACATCGCCCAAATCCAGCATAACTCCGTCAAGGGTCCAGTGCTGAAATTAGCGCGCCCCTTCCTTTCACGAAATCCCAAGTGTGATCAGTTCCTGCTGTAGTTAGCGCCAGCTGGGGTTTGACTGAATGGATAGCTGCCAAGAGTGGGGGAGACTTGACCTCTGGGGATTGAAACAAAAGAGAAAGAATAAAGAAGACGATCAACTCATTGTGTGATGTGGTGTGACAGGTACCTGTTCTGCAGTACCTGTACTTTAAAGAAGATAATCAACTCATTGTGTGGTGTTGTGTGACAGGTACCTGTGCTACAGTACCTGTGCTACCTGTCAGGCTAAAGAAGACAATCAACTCATTGTGTCATGTCATTTGACAGGTACCTGTGCTGCAGTACCTGTACTTTAAAGAAGTCAATCAGCTCATTGTGTCGTGTGGTGTGGCAGGTACTAAAGAAGACAATCAACTCATTGTGTGATGTGGCAGGTACCTGTGTTGCAGTACCTGTACTTTAACGAAGACAATCAACTCATTGTGTCATGTTGTGTGGTGTGGCAGGTACTAAAGAAGACAATCAACTCATTGTCATGTGGTGTGGTGTGACAGGTACCTGTGCTGCAGTACCTGTACTTTAAAGAAGACAATCAACTCATTGTGTCGTGTGGTGTGGTGTGACAGGTACCTGTGCTGCAGTACCTGTACTTTAAAGAAGACAATCAACTCATTGTGTCGTGTGGTGTGGTGTGACAGGTACCTGTGCTGCAGTACCTGTACTTTAAAGAAGACAATCAACTCATTGTGTCGTGTGGTGTGGTGTGACAGGTACCTGTGCTGCAGTACCTGTACTTTAAAGAAGACAATCAACTCATTGTGTGGTGTGGTGTGACAGGTACCTGTGCTGCAGTACCTGTACTACCTGTCCCAGATCGGCATCGCCATGTCGCCCCTCAGCAACAACTCCCTGTTCCTCAACTACCACCGCAACCCCCTGCTGGAGTACTTCAACCGAGGCCTCAACGTCTCCATCTCCACCGACGACCCCCTACAGTTCCACTTCACCAAGGTGAGTCAGGCAGCGAGAGGGAGAGAGGGATGGAGAGAGGTAGAGGGGGGGGGGGGAGAGAGAGGGGAGGGGGAGGGAGAGAGGGAGGGAGGGGCAGGGAGAGAGCAGATAGGGAGGGAGGTAGGGGAGAGAGAGAGAGGTAGGGGCAGGGAGAGAGAGAGGTAGGAGGGAGGAGAGGTAGGGGCAGGGAGAGAGAGAGGGAGGGAGAGGGAGAGAGAGAGACAGGGAGGAGGGGAGGGAGGGAGCAAGCAGGTAGGGGCACAGAGATAGGGGAGGGAGAGAGAGAGAGATAGATAGGGGCAGGGAGAGAGGGAGGGAGAGAGATAGGGGCAGGGAGAGATGGAGGGAGAGAGAGAGAGATAGGGGCAGGGAGGAGAGATAGGGAGAGAGAGAGAGGAGAGAGAGAGAGATAGGGGCAGGTAGAGAGAGGGGAGGGAGAGAGAGAGAGATTAGGGGCAGGGGAGAGAGAGAGAGAGAGATAGGGGCAGGGAGAGAGAGAGAGAAGGGAGGGGAGAAGAGAGGGAGAGATAGGGGCAGGGAGAGAGAGAGAGATAGGGGCAGGGAGAGAGGAGGGAGAGAGAGAGAGATAGGGGCAGGGAGAGAGAGAGGGAGGGAGAGAGAGATAGATAGGGGGAGGGAGGAGAGAGGACAGGTAGAGAGGAGGGGGGGAGAGAGGTAGGGGCAGGGAGGAGGGGAGGGAGGGAGCAAGCAGGTAGGGGCAGAGAGATGGGGAGGGAGAGAGAGAAAGAGGGGCAGGGAGAGAGAGGGGGAGGGAGGAGGGGAGGGATGGGAGCAGGTAGGGGCAGGGAGAGAGACAGGTAGGGAGAGAGAGAGGGGAGAGAGAGATAGGGCCAGGGGGAGAGAGACAGGTAGGGAGGAGGGGAGGGAGCAGGTAGGGGCATGGAGAGAGAGTGAGACAGGGAGGAGGGGAGGGAGGGAGCAGGTAGGGGCAGGGAGAGAGGGAGGGAGAGAGAGAGAGAGATAGGAGCTGGGAGAGAGGGAGGCAGGGCATTATTATGGATTGGTGGTCTAGTGGTAATGCTCAGGCATAAGGTAGGGAGGGGTAGGGTAGATTAGGGTAGGGTAGGATAGAGTAAAGTAGGGTAGAGTAGGGTAGATTGGAGTAGGTTAGGCTAGAGTAAAGTAGGGTACAGTAAAGTAGGGTAGAGAAGAGTACGGTAGAGTAGGGTAAGGTAGAGAAGGGTAAGGTAGGCAAGGGTAAGGTAGAGAAGGGTAAGATAGGTAGGGTATGGTAGAGTAGGGTATGGTAGAGAAGGGTAAGGTAGAGAAGGGTATGGTAGAGTAGTAGGGTAAGGTAGAGAAGGGTAAGGTAGAGAAGGGTATGGTAGAGGTAGGGTATGGTAGAGAAGGGTATGGTAAGTAGTAGGGTAAGGTAGAGAAGGGTATGGTAGAGTAGGGTAAGGTAAGAAGGGTATAGGTAGAGAAGGGTATGGTAGAGTTAGTAGGGTAAGGTAGAGAAGGGTATGGTAGAGTTAGGGTAGGTTAGAGTAGGGTAAGGTAGAGAAGGGTAGAGTAGGGTAAGGTAGAGTAGGGTAAGGTAGAGTAGGGTAAGGTAGAGAAGGGTTAGGTAGAGTGTAGGGTAAGGTAGAGTAGGGTAAGGTAGAGTAGGGTAAGGTAGAGTAGGGTAAGGTAGAGTAGGGTAGAGTAGAGTAGAGTAGAGTAGAGTAAGGTAGAGTAGGGTAGGGTAAGTAGAGTAGGGTAGGGTTAGAGAGGGTAAGGTAGGTAGGGTAGAATAGAGTAGGGTAAGGTAGAGTAGGGTAAAGGTAGAAGTAGAGTAGGTAGGTTAGAGTAGGTAGGTAGAATAGAGTAGGGTAAAGTAGGGTAGGGGAAGAGTAGGTATAGTAAAGTACGTAGGGTAGAGGGTAGGGTATCAGTAGGGTAGGGTAGAGTAGGGTAGAGAGTAGGGTATGTGGTAGGGTAGGTAGAGTAAGAAATAGGGTAGGTAAGTACAGTACAGGTACAGTAGGTAGGTGGAGTAGGGAGTGTAGGGTAGGTAGAGTAGAGTAAGGTAGATGTAGGGTAGGTAGAGTAGTGTAGAGTAGAGTAGGTAGAGTAGGGTAGAGTAGGGTAGGTAGAGTAGGTAGAGTAGTGTAGTAGTAGAGTAGGGTAGAGTAGGTATGGTAGTGTATAGTAGTGTAGGGTAGAGTAGAGTAGGGTAAGTAAAGTAGAGTAGGGTAGGGTGAATAGAGTAAGTAGAATAGGGTAGAGTATTGTAGAGTAGGTAAGAGTAGGGTAGTGTAGATAGGTAGGATAGAGTAGGGTAGGTAGAGTAGAGTAGGGTAGGAAGAGTAGAGTAGAGCAGGGTAGAGTATGGTAGAGTAGAGTAGGGTAGAGTAGAGTAGAGTAGGGTAGAGTATGGAAGAGTAGACTAGAGTAGGGAAGAGTAGAGTAGGTAGGGTAGAGTAGGGTAGGGTAGGGTAGCATACAATAGGGTAGAGTAGGTAGGGTAGAGTAGGGTAGAGTAGAAAGTACTATACTGCACCCTACTCTACCCTACCCTACTCTACCCTACCCTACCCGACTTTACCCTACTCTACACTACTCTACCTTACTCTACTCTACCCTACTCTACACTACTCTACCCTACTCTACACTACTCTACCCTACTCTACTCTACACTACTGTACTCTACCCTACTCGTACCCTTCACTACTCTACCCTACCCTACCCTACTCTACCCCCTACCCTACTCCATCCTACTCTACTCTACCCTACCCACTCTACTCTAACCTACTCTACCCTACCCTACCTACTCTACCCTCTTCTACCCTACCCTACCCTACCTACTCTACTCTACCTGGTAGAGTAGGGTACGGTAGAGTATGGTACGGTAGAATAGGGTAGAGTAGAGTAGAAAGTACTCTACTCCACCCTACTCTACCTTACTCTACCCTACTCTAACCTACCCTACTCTACCCTACCCTACCCGACTCTACCCTACTCTACCCTACTCTACTCTACTCTACCCTACTCTACACTACTCTACCCTACTCTACACTACTCTACCCTACTCTACTCTACACTACTCTACTCTACCCTACTCTACTCTACCCTACCCTACTCTACACTACTCTACCCATCCACTCTACCCCACCCTACTCTACTCTAACCTACTCTACTCTACCCTACCTACTCTACTCTAACCTACTCTACTCTACCCTACCCTACTCTACCCTACCCTACCCTACTCTACTCTACCCTCTCTACCCTACCTACTCTACCCTCCTCTACCCTACCCTACTCTACCCTTCTCTACCCTACCCTACTGTACTCTACCCTACCTACTCTACACAACCCGGTAGAGTAGGGTATGTAAGAGTAGGGTACGGTAGAGTAGGGTAGCGTAGCGTAGAGTAGAGTAGTTTAGAGTAGGGTATGTAGAGTAGGGTAGAGTAGTGTAGAGTAGGGTAGAGTAGTGTAGAGTAGGGTAGGGTAGGGTTAGAGTAGGGAGGGTAGAGTAGAGTAGTGTAGAGTACGGTAGGGTAGGGTAGGGTAGAGTAGGTAGGGTAGAGTAGTAGGGTAGGTAGGGTAGGGTAGGAGTAGGAAGAATAGAGTAGAGTAGAGTAGTAGGAAGAGTAGAGTAGAGTAGAGTAGGTAAATGTAGGGTAGGTAGAGTAGAGTAGGTGAAAGAGTAGAGAGTAGAGCAGGGTAGAGTTAGGTAGGTAGAGTAGAGTAGGGTAGAGTAGAGTAGGGTAGAGTAGAGTAGGGTAGAGTAGAGTAGAGTGGAGTAAGATAGAGTAGAGTAGTGTAGAGTAGGGTAGGGTAGGGTAGAGTAGAAAGTACTCTACTCCATCCTACTCTACTCTACTCTACTCCACCCTACTCTACCCTACCCTACCCTACTAGACTCTACCCTACTCTACTCTACACTACTCTACCTTACTCTACTCTACCCTACTCTACACTACTCTACCCTACTCTACACTACTGTACCTACCCTACTTGCCCTACCCTACTCTACACATACTCTACCCTACTCTACTCTACCCTACCCTACATACCTACTCTACCTATCCTACCCTACTCTACTCTACCCTCTCTACTCTACCTACCCTACCCTACTCTGACCCTACCCTACTCTACTCTTACCTACTCTACTCTACCCTACCCTACACTACTCTACTCTACCTATCCTACCCTACTCTACCTACTCTACTCTACCCTACCCTACTACCCTTCTCTACCCTACCTACCCTACCCTACCCTACTCTACCCTACCCTACTCTACCTACCCTACCTACCTACCCTACTCTACCCTACTCCTACCCTACCCTACTCCACCCTACCCTACTCTACCCCGTACTCTACTCTACCCTACTCTACCCTACTCTACCCTACCCTACCCTACCCTACTCTACTCTACCCTACCCTACCCTACCCTACTCTACCCTACCCTACCCTACTCTACCCTACCCTACTCTACCCTACTCTACCCTACTCTACTCTACCCTACTCTACCCTACTCTACCCTACCCTACTCTACTCTACCGTACCCTACCCTACTCTACCCAGAGTGTGTGTGTTTGTGTGTGTGTGTGTGTGTGTGTGTGTGTGTGTGTGTGTGTGTGTGTGTACACCACAAATAAAAATTTTAAGCATGTGAATTGCTTATTTTGCTCAATAAATGATTTTTTTTTGTGCAAAAAAAGCGTTCATGGTTTCTTGTCATAACCAATTTCAACTGTAGTGTTGTTGCTTTTTGTGTCAATGTGAATGTGTGTCAGTTGTGTGTTATTTGTTTTGTTATCAACGCTTGTCTTGCACATTTAAAGATGAATTGGTTCCAAATGTTGACAAGGAAAACGGAAACGAACGAAAAACAAAACAAAAAAGCCCATCCTCATGATGTGGTTTTCATAATAACTGATCATGGACTTGTAAAGTTTCACGAGTTTGAAAAATGTTAAGCTTAGGACTTCCAGCATTGTATCCTATCTCTCAAATGAACATAATTTAATCGGAAGAACGCCATTGTTTGATTGCATTTGAAGCCTATGGAACATAAGTGGTAGAAAACGAGTGACATGTTTTGGTCGTGACCAGAAACGCCGAGCTCTCGCAGTTTGTAGCAAACATTAACGTCACTGCGATGACGTTTAGCGTGCATTTACAGTTGACTCATTACGATTAACAACGATCGTGTAGATCAATCACTTCCCTGAAATCAACACTAGAAATCTGTATCGAGGAAAAGGGAACGATTTGTTACAGTAGATCAGAGTCGTGACACAAAACCATAATCAATCCATTTCCTGTCACAACTAACACGAGCTAAACGTTTTACGGCCAAATTTCAATGTGCGAGATAACCACAGAACAAAATTGCTGCAGGTTTATATTTTCAACAACATAACCAGAGCATCCATATAAAGAATCAATAACTGAATGACGAAAACGCGAGACTAATTTTACGTATGCTTCTAGATCTAACGGCCGAGACAGAAACCACGCTATCTTGGTTTCGTGTCACAACCAACGTAGTTAATACACGAGTTTACAGATCAACGAAAATATTCCCATAAAATACATTCAGACACTGAAAATAATCACTTCTGTCGCTAATTGTTCGAAATAAAACACGTATAACATCTATAAAAGAAAGAGAAATTAAAACTTCAACAAGAATGTTACGGTCCGTACAAGAAACCGTACTATTTTCGTTTCATGTCCTAGCCGTAACACAACACAACAAAAACTGGATCTATTTAATATTTTGTCCCAAATTTATTTTTTGGCACATAACAACCATTTCCACAAATTACAGTAGATGGCTTTTTATTTCTTTCCGAGTAAGAATAAGCGGTCATCAAATGAAACGATCGGTAAACGTACCCACAGCTAACAAGCTAAAGCTGTTGACAAGAAAAGAGAACCTGACAAAAACAAGCAATTTCGTAATTTAAACACGAGTTTACGATTATTAAACCATGGTTGGCAAAAGTAAAATACTTTGAAAAGAAAATATTCCTTCTCCTTCGATAAAAAATGCGATAGAAGCGAGTAAACCCATCTTGATCAAATGCTGCCGTGCTTTAGCGGTCGGTTGTGACATGAGAAATTTTGGAAGAAGACAAAGACCGGCACACTGGCACACTAGTATAGCATCGCGATGTTCCTTTGGCGGGAAAAAGTACATGCCAGAGATATTTTAGGTCAAGGTGAAGTGCCAGCGATAAAAATCTCGGTCAGTGAAGGAATGTGCCGAGTTTTGCACCAAATTTAAGTCGGTCGGTCGTGACTGTTAACAATGAGAAACGATGTTGTTAATCTGGAGTTTCAAGCCATGAACGAGGGTAGGAAGGCTGGCTGATCAAAAACATCGTTTTTTGTATACTGTTAACTGTTTACTTTATCAGTGGAAGCTATAATGTGTTGATGATATCGTATAGTTCTTTGTGAGTGAATTTTTAAAATTGGGCCTGACTTTGGAAACCAAGGTCACGACCACAATGGGTATTTAATCCACCCTCTATTTAATGTTCATGAAAAAGAAATGAAGATGTTTCTGCTTGGGAGTTTGAAACAACATCTGGGCATTAATTTAATACAAATTGTGTTTCAAATTAGCAGTCTTTGAAGTCAGAAGAACAATCTGAATAACGTATGCACCATCATGTCACAAATCCGCCATGTTGGAATGAGCACATTTTGTAAAAGAAAATTCAATATTTTTAAAAACAAGCACAAGTACTCATTAAAACTTTTAAAATTTATTTCTTTAATTCAAACATAACCAGTAACCAGCATTCACTACAGTTACAAACTAAATTCAGTCAAATGGTAGATGTGTGAAGTAGGTCACTATCATACCTCACATGTTTCTGAGAATGACCTATAAAGGAAAGAGAGAGAGAGAGAGAGAGAGAGAGAGAGAGAGGAGAGAGAGAGAGAGAGAGAGAGAGAGAAGGGTGCTACAACAAATACCTTTGAACATTGATACTGGCAATTCAGACCTAATGGAAATGATCCCTATCCAGATTCATGAAACACAGTTATGAATACCAGACATTTCCTGCTGCTGCTTTCCTGTGAAGATGAGAAGAAACAAAAGGGGGAAACTTCAATTTTGTTGGCTTTTCCCTTGCTGGAGGTTGGCCAGCTAGGATCACTCTTGTGGCATGCATCACTCCAGGAAATCACTAAGACCAGCATGCAGTACATACATACACACACTGGATGATCATGACATCAGTGCCGACTCCACTCTCCCCAAAAGTCCTTCGGATGAGACTATAAACCGAGGCCCCGTGTGCGAACGTGCGCAGAACAGCTTGCACACACGTTAAATCCTGTTCTGCTTTTCGTAAGAGTAGGCCATTGTGTGCCGGTGGGAACAGATGACAAAATTGACAAAACCACATACACAAAATTTATAAGTGCTTATTCCATTATCCTTGATATAAAAGAATAAAATATAAAAATAAATATAAAAATCAGTCTTTATGTGTCGGGCTATTTTCAAACAAATCGCCGTCATGTACACAATCTGTACCACACCCACAACTTCAGAGGATTTTTTTCTTCTCCTTAATTTGAGAGTACAGGTTGTGATGCTAAGAGCTGGTTTATGAATGAAGACAGTCTCCACATAATGTGTTGTTTTTTTTATAAAGTATGATTGTAGGCCTGGCTACTTGGCTTACTTACATACTGACAAAGCATCAGCCATCCACCCCCTTCAGTGTATACAAAACTCTGCAGCTCAACTAGTCCTAATGAAGAAAAAATCAGAACACATAGAACACATTATTCCCTCTTTGCAGCTCAACTAGTTTTAAGAAAGAAAAAAACAGAACACATTACTCCTTCCTCTCTTGCGATCTCTTCACTGGCTACCTGTCTCACAAAGAGTGAAATATAAGATGTGCTCCCTCTGTTACAAATGTCTCCACAAATCTGCACCCTCATAATCTTTGTAATTGTCTTCACTTGCATACTCCATCTCGCTCCCTCCGTTCTGCTACAGATACTTCATGCTTTAAAACACCCAGATTCAAACAATCCACTGTAGGTAGTCACTCTATCTCTATTTCTGGTCCATCTGTCTGCAATGACCTCCCTCTCTCACTTTGCCAAAAGCCTGCACATTTGACACTTTCACATCTTGACCCAAGACGCACTTATTTCCGACCTAGTATGACTTTCCCTTATAGTTACTCCTCTTATCTTATCTGTTGCCACTTTCAGTAGACATCTACATCTCCATCACCCTGCCTGAGTGCATTGTGTGTGATATCTTCAGTTTAACGTCTATTCACATTTAGTGATTTTAGACGGAAAAAAGTAATCTAAACAAGAGAACGCAAACAATAATAGAAAAGTGTCAGATAACAGTACTTCATAAAAACTAACTTTAACATACTACAAAAACTGAATTACCGTACTTCTTATCAATCCTAACACAATGTCCAACAGTAACAATGGTTCAGACAAAATCTGATCCAGTGACAAACTTGGTACAGCGGGTAAAAATGCTTTTAAATGTTCACAATCAAAAATAACATGACTATTGGTAATCTTCTCCCCACAAATACAGTTTATATCTTTCACGTATTTTGTCCTGAAAGCATTTAGTTTAAATCTGTACATAAGGGATAATATATTTCTACGATTATACCAACCACAAACTTTGTTAGAAATGAAAGCATTTCGAAAATCTACCACATTGCTTGTACAGCCATTATAAAGACAATAGCCAGAATCATATATTTTCTTTCTGAAGTGCTTCCAGCAAGCGTTTTGTAGCAAGCTGTATCCCTCATGCAGAGATAAGGCAACGTTTATTTCACAAGAACTATTTTTATTTCTCGCGCCATATTTTGCAAGACTGTCAACTTTTTCATTAAAAAAGATACCAGTGTGTGAGGGAACCCAACAGAAAGTGATAGTACTACCTCTTAAAATTAAAAAGTGTACCAGATGCCTGATTTCAATGACTGTCTTTTCTTACTTTAAAAGTAGAATTTTTTAAAGCATGTAAAACAGATTTAGAATCAACACACGAGTATGTTGAATATGTCTTTAGGGAAGTCAAGTACATAGTACAGTGCCAACACTATAGCAGTTAGCTCAGCTGTCAATATGGATTTATTTTTTCCCAGGTTGACAGCTCATTCTACTTTTAATGATGGAATAACGAAAGCCCACACCAGCCTCATTAGTATTTAGAACGGACCCATCAGTATAGATTTTGAGACGATCAGGATAAGTAGTTTGAATATGTTCTTTTACTAGCGATGTAAGAATGTTAACATTTTCAGCTTTTCTTACAGAAGAATGATTAATGTCAAAATGAGCTTTAAAAACTTCCCAAGATGGGTAGGGAGCTGACTGTACTGATTGTGTGTGTGTGTGTGTGTGTGTTGTGTGTGTGTGTTGTGAGTGTGTGTGTTGTGTGTGTGTGCGTGCGTGTGTGTGCATGTGTGTGTGGTGTGTTGTGTGTATGTGTGTGTGCGCGTGTGTTGTGTGTGTGTGTCTGTGTGTGTGTGCATGTGTGTGTGTTGTGTGTGTGGTAGTAGTAGTAGTTCTTCAGTTTAACGTCCTTCCACTAAATAGTGATATCAGACGGGAAAGTGTGTGTGTGTGTGTGTGTTTGTAGGGAGAGGGGTATGCACATAAATAATCAATCGCAATAAACAAATATTATGAAAGAAAAGCATAAACAAGAATTCTGACAAGAAAAAATGAACAGTTAAAATATTAACGTTGCAATTCATGTGTGTGGTGGGTGTGTGTGTTGTGTTGTGTGTGTGTTGTGTTGTGTGTGTGTGTGCGTGCGTGCATGCGTGTGTGTGTGTGTGTGTTCAGGAGCCACTGATGGAGGAGTACAGTATTGCGGCCCAGGTGTGGAAGCTGTCTACCTGTGACATGTGTGAGATTTCCCGCAACAGTGTGCTGCAGAGCGGATTTCCGCATGAGGTGGGGGACTGGCTTACAAGTAATCTTGTACATGTAGCCTTGATGATGGGGTTGTGGTGGCTGGTATGTGAGGAGGAAGAGGAGGAGGAGGATGTGTGTGTGTGTGTTGGAGGGGAGGGGAGTGGGGGTTTGTGTTGTGTGTGTGTGTGTGTTTGGGAGTGGTTTGTGTGTGGGGTGGGGGGTGTGGTTTGTGAGGAGGATGTGGGGGTGTTGGAGGGGGGGGGGGGGAGGAGGGGTTGTGTTGTGTATGTGTGTTTGGGAGTGGTTTGTGTGTGGGGGTGTGGTTTGTGAGGAGGATGTGGGGGTGTTGGAGGGGGGGGGGAGGAGGGGTTGTGTTGTGTATGTGTGTTTGGGTGTGGTTTGTGTGGGGGTGTGGTTTGTGAGGAGGAGGAGGGATGTGTGTGTGTGTTGGAGGGGAGGGGAGTGGGGGTTTGTGTTATGTTGTGTATGTGTGTTTGGGTGTGGTTTGTGTGGGGGTGTGGTTTGTGAGGAGGAGGATGTGTGTTGTTGGAGGGGGGGGGGGGGGGGGGGGAGGGGGGGTTTGTGTTGTGTGTGTGTGTTTTGGGAGTGGTTTGTGTGTGGGGTGTGGTTTGTGAGGAGGAGGAGGATGTGTGTGTGTTGGGGGGGGGAGGAGGGGTTGTGTTGTGGGAGTGGTTTGTGTGGGGGTGTGGTTTGTGTAGGGGTGTTGTGTTGTGTGTTTGTTTTTTATTTATTTTATTTTATTCTTTAATTTTGAGGATAATGGAATAATCACTCATGTGCTTTTTTTTTTACATCCGGTCACCCGTGTGTATGCGGTTTTGTAAATTTTGTCATCTGTTCCCACCGGCACACAACGGCTTACTCTTCCGAAAAGTGGAATGGGTTTTTAACGTGTACGCAAGATGTGTGTGTGTGTGTGAGAGAGAGTGTGTGTGTGTGTGAAAGTGAGTGAGTGAGGGTGTGTGTTGTGTGCAGTTTCTGATGATGGATAATTTTATCTTGTGTCTTACCATGTGGGTTTTTATTTTTTTTTTTTTTGGGGGGGGGGGTGTGGTTGGTGTAGGCTGTAAACCAGTGTAGAGAGACACAGTACTTTGTGTATTGTTTGCGTGTTTAAAAAAAATTGTTTCAAAATGTATGGGCTTACATTACTGGCAATTTGATGAGCAGAGAGTGGTAGACAAATTCTGCTACCTGGGAGAGATGATGAGCTACGAAGCAAAATCTGAGTTATAATAATAAATGGAACTTATATAGCGCTATATCTTGCAAAGACAAATCAAAGCGCATGCATTCAACCTAATCTTACACAGTCATGCAATCCATGATAAATAATCAATAGTTTGAACAAACAGATATTTACAAACATGGTGCGCTGCAGACAAAATCTATGAAATAAAATTTCAATAGTCAAATGTTAGCTGTCAGAACCAGGTTGCGAGTGCTTGGAAAAAATGAAAGAATTGGCAAGTCTGCTCAGAAATCAGAAAATCCCACTGGAGAGACGCTGCCTGATATATAAGGCCTGCATCAGACCTGTTGTCCTGTATGGTTTGGAGACGTGGGTTTTCACAAAAACCGTCAAACGTTTTTTGAAGAGCTGTGAAAACTGAATGTTACGCTACATGACAAAGATCAAATGGGAAGACAGGATCATGAATAAAGAACTATGGAGAGTGTGCAAAGTTGATGATCTGAAGTCTGTAGCTAGTCGCAATAGACTACGCTGGTTTGGGCACGTTCAACGGAAAACAGACCACCACATCATGAAAAGAGAAATGAACTTCGTAGTGGATGGAAAGAGACCAAAGGGAAGACCTAGCAAAACTTTGGCTGCCTGTATTGCAGATGATCTTAGAGAAAGGGCCATAAATAAGGAGGAAGCTCAAAACAGAGAGAGATGGAGAAGGCTCATCAATGTCAAATCTCCCTCGGGAGAAACATGACAAAAAAGGAAGAAGAAGAGAGAGAGATAGAGAGTGTGTGTGTGTGATTTCTGATGGTGAATTATTGTGCATTGTGTTCTGATGGTGTATATTTGTGTGTAATGTCTGATGATTGATGAGCATTTTTCTGTTTTCTGATAATGGATATTTAATTTTTGCATTTTCTATGATGGATATGTGTGTTTCCTAACAATGGATACTCGTGTGTTTTCTGATAATTCCTATTTGTGGATTCGCGCGTGTGTGTGTGTGTGATATGAATATCTGTGTGCTTTCTAGTGGTGATGTACATTAATGTACCTTTCATTACAAACCCCTACAGGTGAAACAACACTGGCTAGGTCCAAACTACATGCACGAGGGTGTGGGCGGCAACGACATCACGCGGTCCAATGTACCCGACATCCGCATCGCCTACCGCTACGACACTCTCGTCGACGAGATGCGCACCATCTGCCGCGGAGCCAAATCCTACGACAAGGAGCACAGCAAGGTCACCTTCAGTTAGATGACCTTGACACGTCACCATCAGGATGGTTTTTGAATGTGGGGAAAGGTTGACGTATAGGAGGAATGGTGATGATTTTTTGGGGAGGTTCTTTTGTATGAACACGGATTGTTTGCTTTTGGTCAAAATTGTAAATGACTAAAAGAGTTCAGAAAAAGAGAGCGAGAGAGGTTTTTGTGAATTGCTCGATTCGTTTTTCAGAGCGAGCTTTTTGTAAATCGATGGACTCATTTTTGAGAGAGAGGTTTATAAATTGCTGGACTCATTTTTGAGAGAGAGGGGTTTGTAAAACACTTGCTCGACTCATTTTTCGGTGCCACTTTTATGACTGATACCAAAGCCTGACTTGGGGAGAGACGGTGATTAGTTAGTTCTAGATTGTTGTTGTTTCTGATGTTGTAGGATTTGAGAGCACGGGAAACAAAATGGGTTGGGATTTTTTTTTGCCAAGGAGTTGATTTATCATGGCTGAACTGGGAGGGGAAGATATGAATGATGTATCTATGGAGTTTTTCATTGGTGACTGTGATTTCTTGTACATAAAACACAGTGTCATTGTTTTATGCTTAATGCCAATCAAGTGCTGTTGCCTACTCCCCCAACCTCTCTGACTGGCAGGCTAAAGCCAGCCACAAACAGAAAACATGCTTTTTGGAGATAAGTCTCATTTGGGGATAAGTGCTGCTAGTCGGCTTTTATGCTAAGTAAACTAGGTCTAGCACCATTTGTTGTTTTATGTGTCATCATTATCTCTCTTTAAAAAAAAAAGAAAATGTTTTATTGATGTTTTCCTGTAGAATTAGACTTTTTGGGGTCACATTTTGGAGTTTAAAAAAGTCATTGACATGCATGAAATCATCAAATAAAGCTGTGTAAATTGTATGTATTATCATTGTTATTATTAAATAAACAGTCTTTGTGGCAAGAAAGCAAAAGCCAACCATTTCAACAGAAAACAAAAATGAAGCAGTAAATGAAGAGACAGTCAATAATCTACCCTACACTGCCAATTCAATCATTTTGGGCTTTTAGGTTTTCTGGATTTTTCTTGGTTGTTTTTTTTTTTAACCAAACAAACCCCCAAAACTGCAACATTTTAAAAAAAAGAAAATTAGCTTTAAAAAATAAAACGAAGGTATTGTTGCAGTAAGACATCACTGAAGCAATGAAGACAAAAACTGCCTGTAGTCAGTCATTCCTGCCGTTACGTGAACGTAAATATACCACGTGCATGAATTCAAGGGTCTAAGATAAACACAGCTGCATGTAGTGGCCAGTTAGACACTAGACATCATCAAACGAGTACGAAGACTTCCTCATCTCAAAATAAAAGACTGGTTTGGGTTACAAGCATACCTTTAACCTTTTCACTAACGGGTAACCCACTATAAGGTAACCAACCATCTACTAAACCGTTCCCTCGGTATCACCCACTACTGGGTTACGGCAGCGTACAAATGTGCACAGTGCACGTGTACTGAGAAAAGAGGGGTTCTTTCCCGTAACATAAGGACAGTGTTAAAACAGTGTCAACGTTTACAACGGAAAATAGCGCACTGAAGGTTTAGAATTTCATGCAAAGTTATTTACTATACTTGTAAACGTAAAACACACCCTAAAGAAAGGTTGAACTCAATTTCAAAATATTGGCATTTCCTTCCTATATCCTTGTGCCCACTTTCAGTTTAGGGATTTTTATCATTCTTATTTCTGTTTTTAACAGAGAAAATATTTTACATTGGTTTTCAGGTATGGTTTTATTGAAAAACTATTAATTTTCTGTTAGAATAATGAACAAAAGAGTTTGATGACAATAGTTGGTTGGATTTTTTTTTAAATGTAAATGTTCATACTATTGCAGCTGTTTAGGTGATACCACAAATGCTTTCAGTATGGTGTTTTATAGCAAGAAAAATCAAATAAAGTGTAACGTGTATGTACATTCCTCCCTTGTGTTGAGATGAATCCTCTTCCAGTTTTAATCTTTACCTTACTGATATGATCTTCCTAGTGTCTGAAACGGTACCGTTAAAACATGACATATGTAAATAATTTTAGAATCTTTTTGTAATGGTTGAAACAAAATTTAAAAGATTTATTTTAACAAATAATTGTCTCCAACTTTTTTAAAACTTTCCATGAGGGTTTTTAAAAATAAAAATTAATTTTTAAGGCATAGATTTACAGTAATGAATTATAAGTCAGTTTTTGAATATTAGTGGGAAAGATGATTACTGAATTTTTTTTTTAAACAATGTTTATGAAAATGCAATTAGTCGCCTTCTATGTCATGTTTGAACTTTGAATGCTGATGAAATCTCTTGACCAAGTCAGTCCCATGTATTTGGTTTTTAGCTATGCCAACCACAGAGACCATATCAAGGCATTCACCTGATATCCTCCGTTGATGAAAAGCCTTCAGTCAGCTGGTATCCTTTTTTTAAAATAAATTTGTTTGCTAATGAAAGAAAAGTGCATTTTGCCAACCGGTGCTGTATTCACAACTTAGCAATGGCATTAAGCTGAAATTGGGGTGTAATAATCCTTCCACACGTTTGTTTTTTCAATGAAGAAACATTCCAAGTACTAAACCTTCCAATTTTTAAGATACGCTGTTGTAAAAGCCCATTCCCTCCTCCCCCACCCCTTTTGATCCCTACCTCCCCCCCCCTCCAAAACCTAACAAACATTTATCCCAAAGCTCCCATTCACACTGATAGCCACAAATATAACTGCTTCCAAGCTCTTGAGGTAGCCCTCTATCTGTAAATCGTTCACCCAGCTGTTAAATGGGTACCTGGCCTCTTGAAGGGTCAGGGAAGGTAAAGCAGCGAGGGAGAGGAGATGGGCGCCGCCCTCAATATGCTGGACCCCTAAGAGAAGTTGAGGTCTCTGACGCCTCGATCCCCAGCGACCACGTAGGTTATGGGACACCTTTTAGCTTTTTATTTTTACCAGCAACTTTTTGCTGTATGGATTGGTCATTTTTGTCAGTCAGACATTTCAAGGGTATCATGCGAGTCTTGAAATGAAAGACTGCTTCAGCAGATTTGTGGCAGAATAATAATCGGGGGGGGGGGTGTTGTTTGTTTAGTATCACAGCTGGGGGGGGGCGGGGGTGGAGGTGGTCCAAGATGGCTGACTTCACCATGTGTATATATGACGTGTTGGATTTGCGTAAAGAAAAATATTAGCTAGCGATACTTACATTTTTCGGTGATGGTTAGTTAATGGTACAGTCCCTAAATCGGATTTGTAACTCCACTGGGGCTATACTACAATCAAACCGGCAATAGTGACAATAACCGATTTGTCAACAGCCATCCAAGACTCTCTGTTGATTTTAACTTGTCCATTATACTCTCATCGCTAAACCGGAAAGGGGCATTGTTCTTGATTAAAAGGGTGAAGACTGTGATTCCGCGTTGATGCCGTGGTGACCTGTAGAAGTGACCTTGACCTAAATTGTACATGGCTGCCTTTGCTGAGAGGATGATTGTTTGCGTTCAACTGTTGGGGAGAGTGTCTCTTATGGATTGGTAGGGGAACTGAACGCTTGCTTGTTGCCTTGAACGAAATGTGTGTAGTTACCCTTTGCTAGTTTTAAAAGAGTTGGTTCAGAAAATAAAATCGTATGTCTGCAGAAAAGTCAATGACTTGCCGAGAATTTTTCAAGAGTTTTTTTGTTTCTCTTCAGTTTGGGTTTTATCTAGGGCGGGGTTCTGTTGATTTTTTTCTTTCTTTTTTGTGTTTTTGTTGTTAGTTTTTTAGAAATACTGGGCGAAAGAAAGTGTACGCTTTTTTTTTCCTTTTTGTCCCCCTTGTCATGACCACCCCCACTACACACACACACACATGCACACTCATGCACACTCACACGCACACACACACACACACACACTCACACGCACACACACACACACACACACACACAGTCCTTCGGATGAGACTATAAACCGAGGCCCCGTGTGCGAACACACGCAGAACATCTTGCGCACATGTTAAAATCCTGTTCTGCTTTTCGTAAGAGTAGGCCATTGTGTGCCAGTGGGAACAGATGACAGAATTGACAAATCCGCATACACATGGGGACTGGATGTAAAAAAGCACATAAGTGCTTATTCCATTATCCTCAATGTAAAATAATAATATTTACACGTACACACACACTGAATAACAGTAAGTGTTCTGCTTAATCAATGTACCATCTGTAAATGAAAATTTGACTTCAAACTCTTTCTCACACACACACACACACAACACACTCATATTGTCACACACACATTGTCACACACACACACACAAAACGCACGCACACAAAACGCACACACACAAGACCTAGAGAAATCAAAGCAGCCTAATCAAAAGACACAAAATTCATGAACAGTAACTTTCTACAACACATTATTTTCTCTTCCTTTCCCAAATGCAGTTGTATTGTTTTAGTTAAGATCATAACAGAAGAAGAGAAGCAGGATCTTTAGGGGACAAAAAACAAACAACAACAAAAAGCTATCTTTTTTTTCTCCTCGACTTTCAGCTCTGATGTTTATATTGTCGCTTTACTCTTTTGAGATTGTGTTGGGGTGAGGGAGGGATAGTAGTGAAGAGGGAGGGGGTGTTATGTCTTGTCTGTAGTTTGTGTGAGATGGGGTGTCTTGTCTGTATTGTGCGTGCATGTGAGCGTTCAAATTCATTTAACGTCTTTTCACAGTTGTGATATTAGACAGACATGTGAGTTTGTGTGTGTGTGAGAGAGAGAATATGTAAGTGTGTGTGTTGGGGGGGAGGAGGGGGGGTTGTCGTGTCTGTATTGTGTGTGTGTGGCCGCGCGCGTTTGTGTGTGTGTTGTTGTTGTTGTCTTCGATTTTACGTCTGTTCACACTCAGTGATATTAGACGATAACAGTAAGTGTATGCGTGCGCGCGAGTGTGTGTGCGCTTATGGTGGTAAATTCCACTTCTATGCTTGACATCTAACTATTTTGCCGTTTTGCATATTTTACTCTCTCCATCCTCTTCCCTTATCCCTCCCACCCTCGCCCCCACCCACCCTTTCCCCCTCCCCCCCCCATGTAAGATATTGTACAAAATGTGCTGGTCACATTCGCCTTTCAATACTACTGGGTCTCAGTGTATAGGAGGGCTGAGTATTATTTGAAAGTGGAGCACCTGCTCTATCAGAGCAAGATCTTCACGCTGTTCAGGTTTTATACGAGTAACTGACGCTTTGTTAACCTCTGATGCTTTTACGTCTGTCATGGTGTCAGTGTGTGTGTAATTGAGTGTGTGTATTTGTGAGAGTGTGTGTAATTGAGTGTTTGTTTGTGAGAGTGTGTGTGTGTAATTGAGTGTTTGTGAGAGTGTGTGGTGTGTGTGTGTAATTGAGTGTGTGTGTAATTGTGTGTGTTTGTGAGAGTGTGTGTGTGTAATTGAGTGTGTGTGTAATTGAGTGTGTGTTTGTGAGAGTGTGTGGTGTGTGTGTGTAATTGAGTGTGTGTTTGTGAGAGTGTGTGTGTGTAATTGAGTGTGTGTGAGAGTGTGTGTGTAATTGAGTGTGTGTGTTTGTGAGAGTGTGTGTGTGTGTATGCGTGAAAGCAAGCGCTTGTGTGAGAGAGAGAGAGAGAGAGCGAACATGTGTTTGTGTCTGTCTGTGTGAGAGCGAGCATGCATGTGTGTGGGCATCTGTGTGTATACACACATGCAGGTCTATATGTGTATGCATGTTCATGGATGTCAAAAGTCTGTACACATCCTTTCGTGTGCTGGTTTGTGAGAAATGAAGGAGGATAAGAATTTGTTATCATACATACATGTGTACATGTATTCACATTCATATTGACATGGTGGCACACATACACATACACACATGCTGATACAAACGCACGTGCGCACACACACACACACACACACACACACGTCTAATATCACTCGGTGAAAAGACATTAAATTGAAAAACAAATGAACACGTACACACTCACACACACACACACACTCTCTGTCTCTCTCTGTCTCTCTCTGTAATGCTAGTGTGTGTGTATATATATATATATATATATACATACATATACATATATCTTAACCAAAAATTGGTAAATACATGAAAAGCTAAACATAACTATACAAAGCACTAAAACTCTCCCTCCCTCCTCTCCCCTAAACACCCCCCCCCCCCCCCCCCAGTCCCCCTTTTTTTATTTCTCTCCTCAAAACTCCTTCACATAAGAACCACACTGAAGGTCCCTTACTGCCACCTTCTAGTCGCCGCAACAAACCGTTTGCCAAAGTCTGCTGCCAAAAGCCACCTTTAGTGGGAAAAGAGAAACCAGTATGCACCATCCATCATTGCCGTATCAACCTCCTCCTGGCTTTCTGTATCTCCTTGATCATCATCGTGATGGTGACGATAATTATGGTTAAACCGCTTAGGTCAGATGAGTGCCAGACTTGTATTCTTAAAAGATGAAGAATTTCAACTCCTTAGGGTCATACTCCACTTATGCGAGATTTTCACTGCCGATGTTATTGTGTTGTTGTCGTGGTGGTGGTATGGTGTAGTTTTGTGGGTTTTTTAGGTATGTCATTGCTCTCCTCCTCCTTCACTTCATCCCCCTCTCTTCCTCCCCCCCCCCACCTTTTCTGTCTATCATGATTGAGGTAGAATTATTGGGGTTTGTTTTATTTTATTTTGTCAAGACTGTAAGAGGACATTCTTATGCTTTGGTCAACTTTCTACAATTGTTTCCATATCCTCATTTTCATTTCCTCTCCAAGTTTTAATGAAATGAATTGTGTGTGTGTGTGTTTTCCTTTTATTTTTCTTCTTTGTTTTTCAATTTGTGTGTGTGTGTGTGTGTATTCATGTGTGTATGAGTGTGTGGTTTTCTTCTTTCTGTTCATCCTTTTATTTTCAGTTTAATGTTTCTTATACTTTTGAGGATTTGTGTTGTTTAAAAAAAAGTTTGCTTGTATGTGTGTGTGTGTGTACACGTGTGTGTGTGTGGTTTTCTTCTATTAAATCTTTTTGTTTTAAGTTTAGTGTTTTTCGTACTTTTGAGGATTTGTCTTGTAAAAAAAAAAAAATTAGTTTTTTTTTTTTGCTGATGTATATTTTTGTGACATTATCATATTTAAAAAAAGGAATCAGATTGTAAAAATAAAATGTTTGTCCGACAATCTGATGACATGCTGGACGAGAATATGCATGCAGTGGTTCTATTTACAGGGTGGGGGGTGGTTTGTGTGTGGTGTTGTGTTGCACTGGAGCGAGGTGTAAGAACTGTGTGTGTGTGAATCACTTCTTGATTGTTGTTGTTTTGGTTTAGGAGAATTTTTTGTTTGTTTGTTTTTGGCTGATTGGTTTGTTTCAGTTCTGAGCTTGTGTTCTGAGGGGTTTGGGGTTTTTTGGGGGGTTTTTTTTTTTTTTGGAAGATGCTGTTTCAACTTTGTTTTCGCTTTCTATTTGTTTTGAAAAATAAATTTCACAGTCTTTTTTGAAAAATAAATTGCACAGTTTTTTGTTTTTTTGTAAGAAACAATATTTAGAAAACACTTATGTGACTTAAGAGATAGTAATAATAACAGAAGTATAACCCCCAAAAAGGTTAAAGTCCTTCCAGAATCAGCTACAATTTTTGTTGTTGTTTGGTTTTGGCAATGGTATGGTTTTTCGTAGCTATCACTTTCTTCCTTGAAGCCCAAGGTACAGTTTTCTTGTAGTGACCACATTACAGAGCACTGGCCTGAGAGATGTTTGGGGCCTCTCAAACCTCACTCCCTAACAACTACTTAGATTTGGGGACAGCTTCGATGAATGATAATGGATTAGGAGGAAGCTGGTTGCAAAATCTTCAGTGGTCTCCAAGACTACGCGATAGGTGAAGGAAGGATTGGTTTTACTGACTCCGTTATATGTCTGATTGCCTGTGTTCACATGCACAACATTCATCTTCTACTGTCATCATCTGTCATTTTTGTCTTTTTCTTTCTAATTTCCAGGTATTTCTTTCATGACTAATCTTCCAGTAGTCCTACCAATTGATCGTATATGTTTCATAAGTATGTGAAGAAGAGGGTGTTGTTTTTTTAAAGCATTTTACAGGACGCTGTTATTGTTTTTGTTTGTTGATTTTAGGGAAAATGTGTACATAATTTTGTGTGGATTTGTGAGAAATATGCAGATGTGTGTGTTTGGTAGTGGGAAGTGCTTTTGACTGCCAGGGCTATGAGGGAGATTTACATCCCGTCAACACTCCTAAAAGTACATGGTAAATGATGTTGAACGCTTCTTCCATGTGTATATTTTATCCACAACAATAAATGTTGAGTATTCCTTCCACAGTTTTAATTCAAAAGAAAAGGGAAAAAACTCAGACTTGGAACTACTGCATTTTGTGTGAGAATCTTGTAGCATTGCATTTGATTTCATGCTTTTGTTTTCCCCCTATACGACTGCTTTTTTTTTCCTTCTTCTTGGTCACTCATTTTGATGCGCACATAGATTTAACATAGCCGTTTGTTGGAAATGGGGGAAAAACCCCACTCAACTGCTTTCGAAGCAGCAGACGCACAGAATACAGCGATGTGAACAGAACTCGTTGTGTATGGGCTAAAATAATAATAATACTAAACATGTGTGCGTAAGTCGCAAGAAAATGTGTATTGCTGCTTAGTTTGAAAACGGAACATGTTGGCATGGAGCTTTCCAGAGAGATATTTGTCGATTCGATTTGTTGGGAAATGTTTCATTATTGGTGTATCGCTTTATTCAGAGAGAGTCTTTACTACTGCACCTGCGCATAGAGTTTGATATACATGTGCACTTTCTAGAAGAAGAAGAAGAAGAAGACACAAAAAATGACATAAAGTGTTGCTTTTCTGATGTTGATTCCCGACAAAAAGAGCTGAAGAAAATGTTAGCGGGTATTGCAGAAAGAAAAATGTCCAGAAAAATCCTGTCCTTGAAAAATTGTTTTAAAAAAAACAGAAAAATGTATATCTATGTATGTAAAGCTTTTATCTTGATTCATTTATTGGTGTGCATTTGTGTGTGTTCTTTTTGTGTGTGTGTGTGTTTCCTTTCTTTTTGCTCTTTATAATCAGTGTTTTGGAAATGTTCTTTAGCTGGGATATTTAATTTTTTACTTATATTGATTGAATTTGTCATTTTTTCCCCTTTATATTGATTGAATTTGTCATTTTTCCCCCTTATATCAATAGAATTTGTCATATTTTCCCCCCTTTTATCGATTGAATTTGTCTTTTTTTCCCCCCTTTTATCGATTGAATTTGTCTTTTTTTTTCCCCCTTATATTGATTGAATTTGTCATTTTTTCCCCTTATATCGATTGAATTTGTCATTTTTTCCCCCTTATATTGATTGAATTTGTCATTTTCCCCCCTTATATTGATTGAATTTGTCATTTTTCCCCCCTTATATTGATTGAATTTGTCATTTTCTCCCCCCTCCTTCCTTACATAAGTGTTTTGGATCAAGTCACTAAACTGAAGATGATCATTTATTTTATTTTGGGGGGGGGTTGTTTTTTTCTTTATTGGTTGGCTGGATTAAGTCCTCTGTTTGCCAAGTGGTTTTTTTTTCTTCTTTTTTTTGTGGGTGGCACTGTTTCTCTTCATTATCCTGTACTGTTTTTGTGTGGAATATTATAGTATGATCAGTTTTGTGTCACAGATCAAAATTTTGGAAGATCAAAGGGACTTTTTTGTTTTTTGCCACAGATCAAGGAGGTATTGCGGATCAAACCTGCGATCGGATATGTACACATTTGAACAACTATATACAAATATGCCTTCTGAAAATTTTGTGCTAGGAATTCTCCCTTTTCTATCTTTCTCTTTGTTTCTGCCTTGTTCCTTTTGTTTTCCTTGCCAAAGAAGAAGAAAAGGACAAATACATGCATGCAAAAAATAAATATATATCAGCCACACAAACCTGCGTTTAACACATAGATTTATGCAGATGTGTCTGCGGTTTATTCTATTTCAAACCTCTTTTTTTTCTCCTCTTTTATGGTTTTGTTTTCTCACTATTGCTTGTTATATTATTATTATTATTGTTTTTGTTGTAACTTGTACACACATCTCTCGGTGTGGTTTGCCAGCATATTGCTTCTGTATTCGATTTTATGATGCATAATAATTAATCTATAATAATTTTTCTTGTTAGCCAAATTTCAACCAAGTCATGACAATGCAACACTCTAAGAAAAAAAGATGAGAAACTCCCAGATCATGAAACCGAAAGCATCTTGCAACAGAAAGTGACAACAATAAAAACTAAAACCGGTTATATACATATTTTTAAAAATTGGAACAAAAGTTGGGAAAGAGGTAGAAGGAAGGAATGAGTGATATAGCATCCTCAAAAGGATCTGGGTGACTATAGCAACATCAAAATTCTCTCTCTCTCTCTCTCTCTCTCTCTCTCTCTCTCTCTCTCTCTCTCTCACATACACACACACACCAACACCAACTTACAGTTTCACACAAAATAACGAGAAGTCCTTTAGATGAGACTGTAAACCGAGGTTCCGTGTGTGGGAATGCATGTAGAACATCGTGTGTATACATGTTATAACCTGTTCCTCTTTTCGGAAGAGTAGGCCATGTGTACCAACGGTAACGGATGACAGAATTTACAAAACTGTATACACATGGGGGGGGGGGGCGGGGAGAGCACAAGTGTTTGCTTCTGTATCCTCAAAATAAAAGAATTTTAAAAGATGAATAAATAGATAAAAGGAAAAAAAACCCTGAATATGAGAGAAATGGAGAAGAAGGTAAAGTTATAAATGGTTGATTATGATTATTTTCTTGAGCAGTAATATTATTTTATATGCACTTACTGAAAATGGTACACGTTATCAAAAAAACACACACCAAAACAAGACACAAAAAACAAAAACACCACCACTTAGAACTTAGACACTCCATATGAAAATAATTAACAAGTCTTTAAAACATTGTAGAACTATAATACCATGCAAAGAAAAAAAAAGGACTTCCCTTGCTCTCTCTCTCTCACTCTCCTCTCTCTGTCTTCTGTCTGTCTCTCTCTCTCTCTCTCTCTCTCTCTCTCTCTCTCTCTCTCTCTCTCTCTTTCTCTCTCACACACACACATATACACACACACATATGCATGCTTGCATACTTGCTAAGGTATTCATGGGAGACATGGTTTTATCTTCATGACATTATTTTTGTTCAATATTTTTTGGTGTGTCCCAAGTTGATTTTTGCTGCTGTGGAAGATGTGTAATGGTTATGAATTATTTAGGATGCAAATTTTGTTTTTGTTGTTTATTTTCTATGATTTCACTGACTAGTCGTCTGCTGTTTTTATGTTGTCAATACCGATGGTTATATTGTCTGCTGGTTTCAATAAAGTAAAAGGACAGGAGGTTTTTATTGTTGTTGCTGTTATGTGTGTGTGTGTGTGTGTGTGTATGTATATATATATATATATATATATATATATATATATATATATATATATATATATATATATATATATGATGTGTGTGTGCACTTGCATGTACAGGTTTGTAGTATGTATGAATGTATAGATGTATGTATGTGTTTGTATATATTATATATATATATATATATATATATATATATATATATATATATATATATATATGTGTGTGTGTGTGCATGTATAGATGCGTGTGTGTGAGAGTGTGTGTGTGTTTGTACACCTAAGCACCTTTTTCATACTTGTTTTTACATGCATTAGGATTAATTTTCTGAATACTAAACCAAATTATTTCAACATGGTTTGCATAATATTTACGATAGTATTCATCATTTTAACAACATGGAGCAGTCTTCTTATTTGCTGAAGAAAAATTTTTGTCATGCTTCAAAGTGTTGGGATGTTTAACGTAATACTTTTGGTAACAATTCTTGACATGTTTTACTCAACACTGGACAAAATAAAAAGATAATGAATTTTTTTTTCATTTAATTTTTCTTTTATACCACTTTAAGTCACGGCAGATTTCTCTGCGTGAAATTCAGGCTGCTCTCACCCAGGGGAGAGCGCGTCACCACAAGAGCAGCGCCACCCTTTTTTTTTTCTTTTTTTTTGGGGGGGTTGTCTTTTTCAGTCCCACCTCTATTTGTTTCCCTATTAGAGTGGCTTTTTTCTACAGAGTTTTGCCAAGAACAATTCTCTTGTTGCCGTGGGTTCTTTTACGTGCGCAAATAATTTTGTGTAACACGCGGGATCTCAGTTTATCGTCTCATCCGAAAGACTAGCACCCAGACCACCGCTCATGGTCTAATGGATGGGGGTAAAGTTACGGGTCCAAACGGGATTCGAACCACCACACACTTCCGACCCGGACTTTTCGCTTTCTAGGCAGGCGCGTTACCTCTAGACCACCGATCCATCATTCATCGCCAATATCACCATTACTGCATTTTATGCAGTATCTTTTTTTTTTAATTCCCTCAAAACGGAGGATATTAATAAGCAGATTGATCTTATTTGTGCGAAACTGGGCAAAATGGAACAGAACATTTGACGGCAATATGAATAAATATAAAAAAATTTCTTTTAAATATTCCCTAATTTGTATATAGATCCTAGATCTGTCCGCTATATCAACTACTGAATATCATTGTAAGACTCCTCACTGGGCACACAACAGGCTAGACAAAATCACCACATGTCCACAAAGCTGAAACTCGTTCCTTCTCCCCTGTGTGCCTGTGGCAAAGAAAACCAGACTGGCGAGCACATCCTTCAGAGGTGCACGCTATACTATACAGCGACATGAGGAAGATTGTGTGGCTGACGGAGATAGCCCTGCAAACCAAGCTGTACGGCCCACGAGAGGAGCTGGAAAGGACATGCCATTATTTTCCCCAGACACATGTGACGGTGTAAAGCCAAGGAGGGACGTACTGGACATTTCACAGCATGGTAAGGATTCAGATAGATTCAGGGATAGGAATCCCACCCTATCCTTTCATTTATACTAGTTGCCTGGGGTTTATCACAGTTTTTGATTAAACCATTGACGCTGGGGGAAACAGCAAAGTGAGAGGCTGTATGACCAGTGGCTTTCCCACTCATGGAATTCCACTTTACAGCTTAGTCCCGACTATGACTCTCTGACTAGGAGGCTTGACTCGCACAGTCCTTATGTGCTGCAGCCCTGGGGGCTGGTTGGCCTTTGGAGAACATCTCCAACGCTGACTGTCCTTATGCCCACTTGGCCGAGAGAGTGGGGATGTGCTGTGGGCAAGGCATCTCCACTATAATCAAATTTCTGCCCAATTTCCGAAACAGCAGCTGCCTCCTCTGCTATTTTGGAGGTCATCGTCGAACACGACGGACAAAACATACAGTTGACCTTTGTGCTATATCAATATTGTTTTATTATTTTTGACTGCAAAATGTTTTTGCTGTTACACTTGTTATATCATCATATTCGATCGAATTACTGACATTAGTTACATTATGCTGTTCTCCCTATTGCCCTCACCGCTTTCTTTTTAGCAGTATAAGATTAGTCTGTGCACGTAGATATTTAATTGAAACACACACACACACACACACGCACCACACACACACACACACACACACACACGAGGCACAACTATACTTAATAATTCTGGACATTGGCACAAATAATCATGTGCTTGAGCGCATGCACAAACCACACTTACATACATGCATGTAAACACTTCAACACTCGCATACACGTACCCATGCACTCAACATGTTGTCTTTATGTCACTCTTTGTAAAGAGACGTAAAACTGAAGACCATCACCAACCACATAGAACGGCCCGTCATGACGTAAAACAAAACTTTTGACGTCGCATCTAAAAGTACCTCTGGGGGAAAAAACAAGAGAGATTCAATCTTCCCCTGGTTGTTGTTTAACACGATTTTGACCTAAACGGGGTTAGCGTAACAGTCATCGTTTGGGGCCAGTCCTACGGATTCAGCAAAAGAAGTAAGGAAGGAAGGTGGCAGGATGGTTAAGACGTTTGCCTACCAACAAGTAAACCGTGAGGTTCTGGGTTCGATTCCCAGCCTCCCCCTTTCTTCCCAGTTTGACAAAAAAATCGAACTGAATGTTAAAGTCCTTCGGATGAGACTACAAACCGAGGCCCCGCGTGCGAACGCACGCAGGACATCTTGCGCACACGTTAATTCCTGTTCCGCTTTTCGTAAGAGTAGGCCATTGTGTGCCGGGTGGGAACGGATGACAAAATTGACAAAACCGCATACACACGGGGACTGGATGTAAAAAAGCACATGAGTGCTTATTCCATTATCTTCGATATAAAAGAATAAATAAATAAATAAAAGAAAGGCTCACATCATCACTGACATTCCCCAGTCACTGACACAAGTCACTCCAGGGGTACAGAAAAGGTAAATTCTTCTTCTTCGCTGTCGTCGTCGTGGAACGCTCAGACAACACCTACTGTCTGTCATATCAGCGAAAATGCGTTGTGCTGCCACTAAGCGCCTGACAAGTCAGGCCCAGCGCATTCGACTTAGGCGCGGGAGAGAAAATTGTCATCTTTCAACTCCTTCTGGGAAGAAAAGGGGCAGGAGAATGAACCAAGAAGGCAGAAAACAGACAAGAAGGAGGTGAAGGCAAGACAAGGAACAAGGCAGAAACAAAGAGAGGGATAGAAAAGAGGGATTTCCTGGCACAGATTTTGCAGAAGGTGGGGATGTCGTTTATACTGACAGGTCCCTGACATCCTCACGGGGGAGAAAAGACAGATATCTATGATCTCGATCAAAGATACCAATAGCCAAGAAGCCAGCAAGAAGATGGGGAATACTGTAAGAAAAACAAAACCAAAGAAAACGTTTTGGCCTCATTTCCAGATAGCCTACCAAGGTGATCACAAGTAAAGTTAAGAAAGGTAAAGGTGTCCCATAACCTATAAGAGCGTAGGGGAGCGAGGCGTCAGAGACCTCACTTCTCCAGGGGCCAGTATATTGAGGGCGGCGCCCATCTCCTCTCCCTCGCTGCTTTACCTTCCCTGACCCTAAAGAGGCAAGTTCCTATTTACAGCTGGGGGAACTGTACTGAAGCCAAGGCGCACAAACGGTCACCCATCCAACTGGTAGGCCTAACCCCGCTCAATGCTGCTTAACCTTGGCCGGGGGAAAGCGAGTGCTCTGACCACTGAGCTATCCTGTCACTTGCTCCTGTCAAAAACCTTCCTCTTCAAGTTCAAAGCGAAGTGTTGAGTGCCATGACTTGTTCTGACCTGCATGGGTAAGACAAGATTCCATGTATCTTATTTCCCACGATGAACATCAACAGCCTGTTAAATCACTTCAAAGACTCTCTTCATCGAAGTGCCAGATGTTCCCGTGCACTTGCCAAGAACATCGGTAGGTAGGCCAATGTGCATTTCGTCTTTTGGGAAAGAGGCAAAAAGGACACTCGAGACGTCAGTTTTACACCAGAACCATTCAGCAGTCACCAGCTTACCCTCCCCCCCCCCCCCCCCCCCCCCCACCCTGACGACGACAGCAAGCAACAACACTCGGGCTACATGCAGACGATGACAGTGTCCACATCAGGGTTTACAATTCCCTTGACAAAGATATCACAGACATGACAATGGTGTCAGTATATGGAAAGTCTGGTGACTTCTTGTCCATCTTCTTGCTTTTTTTTGCTTCAGATGTGATTTTTATTTATCTATTTATTTCATTCTTTTATATCGAGGAAAATGGAATAAGCACTTATGTGCTTTTCTTTACATCCAGTCCCCGTGTGTATGCGGTTTTGTAAATTTTGTCATCTGTTCCCACCGGCACACAATGGCCTACTCTTTCGAAAAGCCATCATTTCTCTGTATCTCCATGTGATACAGAGAGGACACTTATTTTTGCTGACATCTGTAGCAGCTGTGTACATTTGTTTTTGGTTTTTTTCTTCATTTGCTCGTTAAAATAGTATTGCGAATAATTAGTATTTTCTTCACTCATACATTTTAGGTGATCTCCAACTTATTTATTTATTTATTTATTCATACCACTTTAAGTCACGGCAGATTTCTCTGCGTGAAATTCGGGCTGCTCTCCCCGGGGAGAGCGCGTCGCCACAAGAGCAGCGCCACCTTTTTTTTTCTCTATTTCCTGTCTGCAGCTGTATTTGTTTCTCTATTAGAGTGGCTTTTTTCTACAGAATTTTGCCAGGGACAACTCTCTTGTTGCCGTGGGTTCTTTTGAGTGCGCTGAATAATTATGTGTAACACACGGGACCTCGGTTTATCGTCTCATCCGAAAGACTAGCGCCCAGACCACCACTCATGATCTAACGGATGGGGGAAAAGTTTCGGGTCCAAACGGGATTCGAACCACCGCACACTTCCGTCCCGGACTTTTCGCTTTCTAGACATACGCGTTATCTCTAGACCACCAATCCACTAGCAAGTTTGCATTACTCTCTCTCTCTCTCTCTCTCTCTCTCTCTCTCTCTCTCTCTCTCGCTCACCCACTCATATGCTGACAGTCATAATTATAAAACTTTAAACAGTGGCGTCTCTTTTCTTTTACGAATATCTAGTCCTCTACTTAAATACATGTCAGCAAGAGTTAGGCCATCAAACAATAAATGGTGGCTATTTTGCCATCATTCAATAAGCAAAGCTTTGAATCCACAATATTTTTAACTGATCGATTGCTGGTGATGGCAGAGCAGAGCACCCACAATCCACAAAAAAGCACAAGCATTGAAATCTCCCAGAATAATCCATTTTAAGTTTAGTGAAGTCTGTGTTTTTCTACCAGTCAGTATTGTCATTTTTTGGATGGTGAGGTAAATATACAGAAACTACATTTAAATATGTCATCTTTGTTAATTTTGATTGTGGACCTTGAAGAACTTAATTATACAGAAACTACATTTAATATTTCATCTTTGTTAAATTTTTGACTGTCTCACCTGTATGATATCTAGATATTGATTGAATTTTGAATGATAGAAGATAAAAACTAGATTCTCATTATCTCTATTCATTTTCTGATGTTACGACGCACTGGTGTTATCTTTTGCTGGATACCCTCGCATTGTGGTATCTACTTTAATGAAAAAGTTGACAGAAAAGCAAAATGTGGAGCTGAGCATACCGATGGGTCTTGCAGCATAAGTGTTCCTCTATCCATCCATGAGGGCTATAGCATGTTACAAAATGCATGTTGGAAACACTTTAAAAAAAACTACAAGGTACGACTTATTCCTGGAGTGATGATGTAACCCATGTTTCATCTTTTGATAAGATCAAATATCGTAATTTACATGAATATAGAAATGGTGTACCTCTTACCAACAGGTTCAAGCTCAATGCTTTTAAAACTAAATTTTCCAAAAAAAAGCAACATGTGTCTGTGGCGAAAATCTGACCAATGATCATATTCTTTTACGATGCAGAGATCTGAAAAACTTTTTACCTGCCTTTCCAGTCCGTAGCTTACAGCAAGTTCTAAAAGACATTCCATTAATAAAAGAAATTGTATTGTCATTAGGTCATACTCCTATTTTCAGACTCCTTTAATATAAGGATAGCATCTAGTTATAAGAATTGCAAAGCTAATATTTTAGCTGTTCATTTTTTTCTTTTCAGATTTCTTGTTTATGCTTTTTTCATAATAGTTGTTTATTGCGATTGATTAGTTATACCACACACACACACACACACACACACACACACACACATTGTTATGATTCTTAAGGACTTTAAATACATTATCTTTCTGCGGTTTAGATTTTCTCTCTTTGGTTACGGTTACAAATAGTTTCATTGTTCATTCGTTAGATTCTGTTAGAAATTGGGATTTGTATTATTTTGTACTCAAGAACTATTTGTATTTACATTTTCTTACAATTCTGTGTAGATTACTTAATACATGAATCCCCTACCCCACTCCCAGAATTCCTCCCTCCCCCCCCCCCCCCCCCCCCCTTCCACTTTTTTTTTCTTAATATATCTAATATCACAATTTGTGAAGAGACCTTAATGAAATCGAACACACACACACAACACACACACACACACACACACATGAAAAAAGCAAATGCATTGCTTATTCAATGTACCATCAGGAAATAAAATCTTGACTTGACTTGACTTGACTTGACTTGACACACACACACACACACACACACTTTCCCGTCTGATACCACTATTTAGAGGAAGGACGTTAACTGAAGAACTGCTACTTCCTTGCCTGATGTATGTAACATGGCAGAGTTTACTTTAGCGTTTGTATTACAATCATATTGTGGCTGCCTCAGTTCCTCATTTTGCGTCATTCCTCCAGTTACGTTTTAAACCTTGACGTCATTTCTTGAATCTGGTTTTGATCTTAGGCCTACTGTTTTTGTGTTTTCTATCTCTTTGTGTGTATGGGGGACTGGATAGCCTAGTTCCCAGAACATTGCGCTCGCAATCTGACGACCTGGGTTCGATTCCTGTTAAAGGAGATATTTTCCCCTGGAGTTAACATCAGTGCGGACTCCACTCTCCCCAAAAGTCCTTCAGATGAGACTATAAACCGAGGCCCCGTGTGCGAACGCACGCAGAACATCTTGTGCACACGTTAAATCCTGTTCCGTAAGAGTAGGCCAAGTGTGCCGACAAAATTGACAAAACCGCATACACACGGGGACTAGATGTAAAACAAAACCCATACAAGTGCTTATTCCATTATCCTCGATATATAAGAATTTTTTAAAAATAAAATAAATATCCCATCCTAGTCTCACACCGCTGTCACACCATGTCAAATAAGTCTTAAGTGGTTTACATGGCAATAAGTAATTTCTGATTCCGATTCTGGTTCCACTTAACAGCTTTGGAGGAATGGGTGAGGGGTGCCTGCATTGAACTTGAAAGCACCAGCATAGGAAACCGGGGCAGTCTGGTTCATCTTGCTGTGCAGTATGATTCGTCAGCGCCTGGGCTTTATCACAGTTCTTGATTAAACCATTGACGCTGGGGGCAACAGCAAGGTGAGAGGCTGTATGACCAGTGGCTTTCTTTCCCACTCATAGAATTCCACTTTACAGCTTAGTCTTTAGTGATCGACTATGACTCTGACTAGGAGGCTTGACTTGCACAGTCCTTATGCCCTGGGGGCTGGTTGGCCTTTGGAGAACATCTCCAACGCTGACTGTTTGCCCACTTGGCTGAGAGAGTGGGGATGTACTGTGGGCAAGGCACCTCCACTATTTCTGCCCAATTTCCGAAACAGCAGCCGCCTCCTCTGCTATTTTGGAGGTCATCGTCGAACACGACGGACAAAACAAACATACAGTATGATTAATTTTCCTCTTTGTTGACAATTATTTTCCAACTTTACCATTCAATTCGCACACAGTGTTTACTTTTCTCTAGATTTTCCAATGCGCTCACATTAAATATCTTTCACTCTTTTAAAAAAATTTTTAGATCTACAAATAAACTCTGCAACAGATGGTGAAGTGGAGGTGTCGAGTAGGGCCTTAGTCACAAGAGCATTCAAGATTCAAGATGTAATTCCTTTCACCCCTTTTGGGGTGTGGAGGATCACAAACAAATTGAACAGGAGAATAAACCTAACAGCAATACACCCAAAAATAACATGAATACTAACAGCAACTGGAAAGCAAGAGTTCATCGCATAATGATAAACAAACAGTATTAATGACTCAATACTATTTTTTTAAGTATACACATTTGTTTATAATGTACACATACGAAAGACAATTGAAATTTCAAGAAATACCCGCAAAACTTATGAATTTTGAGAGCGACAGGAGAACTTTTCGAGATTTGCATTTCCTACAAAAATTATAACTGGACATGGGTTCCATTGCAGTGGACATGCTTGTCTGCTGAACTGGTTGTGGCATCATGCGTCCATCGTATTGTCGCTGTTTTGCCTTCTTGACACATGTGCTGAGTTTTTTTTGGTTTTTTTTTCATTGAACTTTTTTTTCTTTCTCCATAAGAGGACGGATTGGAAAGATGGACGCCTTAAATTCTGGTTCTGGTTGTGGTTATGTTAACTGTTTCTTTTCACAAAGTAGTTTCCTCCATTTTTAAAGTAATAAATAACGTTTACTGCCATTTTGATACGGGAAGCCTCTCTCTCTCCTCTCTCTCTCTCTCCTCTCTCTCTCTCTCTCTCTCTCTCTCTCTCTCTCTCTCTCTCTCTCTCTCTCAGGGGTTGAAAAACCTAACACATTAAATTTTTGTCATTGTCATTGTCTCTCTCTCTCTCTCTCAATAAAAAAAGTTCATTCATTCAATAAAAAATGTTCATTCATTCATTCTGTGGGTGTGTGTGTGTGTGTGTGCGCGCGCGCGCGCGTGCGTGCGTGTGTGTGTGTGTGTGTGTGTGTGTGTGTCCCTTGTGAATGGGCTTGAAATCTTACCACAATAAAACACACACACACACACTCTCTCTCTCTGTTTGCCCCCCCCCCCCCCTCCCCCCCCCCCCCGTCTCTCTCTCTCTCTCTGAAGGTGTTCAATTTTATGATCTATAAGTTTGGCTTACTCTCTCTCTCTCTCTCTCTCTCTCTCTCTCTCTCTCTCTCTCTCTCTCTCTCTCTCTCTCTCTCTCTCTCTCTCTGTTGTTATTGCTGTAGTTGTTACTTTGTTCTTTGTTGTTGATTTGTTTGGGTTTTTCGCTTGTTTGTTTTTTGTTTTGGTGTGTGTGTGTGAAGGGGGAACGGTGCTGTTTTTTTTAATGTGTTTTTTTTTGTTGTTGTTTTTTTTAGGGGTTTTTTATGTTGTTGTTTTTTTCATTTTTTTTTTCATTTGTTTGTTTGTTGTTGTTGTTTTTTTTCCTTGTTTTTTGTTTGTTTTGGAGGGTGTTTTTGTCTGCTTTTTTGTTGTTGTTGCTGTCTTTTTTTTTTTCTTTTTTTTTTTTTTGGGGGGGGGGGGGGGGGTGTTTCTGGGATATGTTTTGTCTTTTGCTCTTCTTCTCTCTTTTTCTTTAAAAAAAA
>CM054160.1:3048251-3050751 GCA_028751875.1 Rapana venosa | reverse complement strand
ACCTGCCTTTTTAGGGTCAGGGAAGGTCAAGCAGCGAGGGAGAGGAGATGGGCGCCGCCCTCAATATGCTGGCCCCTGGAGAAGTTGAGGTCTCTGATGCCTCACTCCCCTGCGACCACCTAGGTTATGGGACACCTTTTTTATGCGTCCTTCTGACTTGTTTGATCCATGTGAAATCTATGAAGAACCATTCAGCTAAGTTATATATTTCGTTATTTGGTTTTGGTTTTGTTTATTGGTCACGCAAACAGCAACACACAGACAAATCTGATGACGAGAATTTTTCAAGGTAAGGTTGAGGGCAGAAGAAAAAAGAGGCAGACCACCAACATCCTACATTGCCAACATCACTGAGATCAGTGGTCTTGGAGGAGGGCTACAGGAGATGGTAGAATTCAGCAGAGACAGAGAAAGAAAGATAGGGAACTCTGGTGGCATTGCGTGGAGCTCCTACTGATGACAGCGGCGATGGAGACAGTTCAGTTGAGTTGAGGATACTGACAGGCAGACTTGTCGATGCCTTAGAGCAACAACGGTTTATTTGAAAAAAAAATTCGATTTTTTCATATTATTGGTAGAATTTATTGTAAACTTTCCGATGACAATAGTATAAAATAAAAGTGTTATTAATTTCAAAGATATTTGAAGAAAACCTTTGCTGCACAAAATTACCCTAGCAAATTTTACAGGGTAACTGGACTATCGAACAGCATCCTGCTTTTCCTATAATGCCAACTTAATGCCAATTATCTGGGGTAGGGGTCTGCAACAGCGGACATCCAGCTGTGCAAACCCTTCTTGCCTAGGAGTGGATACACTTGGACTGCTGGGCAGAGTTTATGTAACACTGGCAGGCCTGGAGGTTGTGTGGTTGTTCCTGCTGAAAACTGATGGCTGGAATCAGTGGAATGTGATGTTATCTGGGAAAGAGGGTCAAGCTTTGTGACATGCCCTGTATTTTCTCTGCAAGCAAGGTGGTCTACCTTCACTGCCAGTGTTTTTGCTATCCTGGCCTTTACAGGAAATTCCACTTTCTGCACTAGCCTAGCCTAGCATCGCTTTGAGAGGACCAGACTTAGTGGACATCAAAGTTTCACATGCAGACTGCGAGAAAATTCCAGGCAACAACAGGCCACCAGTTGTAAATATGCATTTATGCGCTTTCTTCTGCATGTATCGCAGCATAAAGATGCTATGGTAAAGATCACATCAATACCCATCCTCTTTCCAAATACTGAATACTTTGTTCAATCCTTGATTTGTTCTGACCTTTCAGACTTTTCAAATGAGGGTGTCTCAAAACTTTTGAAAATGGCGGCTCTGTTCGATAGGCCGTTGTTGCTCTAAGGCATCGTTGATCCATGCGGAAACTATGAGAAGGTTGTTGTTGCTGATGATTGTTGTTGTTTTACTTTGTGTAATTAAGAAATAATAGCTTTTTTTAACCTGTTGAGCGGGATTGCTCTGGTTGGAGACTCGCCTTTCCCCGCATAGCAGCTCGAACGTTTACAGTTGGTGTAGTTGGCTTGTCGTATGCCCACGTTTACCTGCCTTTTGGGTAGAAGGTAGCACCGAGCATGGGGATGTCTCTTGTAGAAATGAGTTTCCCCGCTTTAGAACCACTGTATGACTCCACAAAAAAAATTATCCAAACTGTTCTGGTGTTTGTTGTGCTGTCGTGTGTTTGGTATGGGTTTGGTTGTGTCGTGTGAAATGTTTTGTTGTGTGTGTGTTTGGTGTTGTGTGTGTGTGTGTGTGTGTGTGTGTGTGTGTTGTTGTTGTTGTTGTCTTCGATTGTACGTCTGTTCACGCTCGGTGATATTAGACGAAGAAATAAAAAACACATGGAAGTTGAGGGTGGTGGTAGATGTCCTACTGAAATGTGTACAAGGGAAAAATAGTTTACATAGGCAAAAAAGAAACTTCACAAAGCAAGAAAACCAGTTAAAAACAAACAAACAAACAAACAAAAAACCAAACAAACAAACAAAAAATCTGTAAAATTAATGAGGTTATAACAGATGTCCTATGGGACTGTGCCAGAGACCTTTCGCAATATCAAATACCAAATTCCTGTTATTGAATATGCTGCTGATGGAGTTTTCAGAAAACTGGGGTAAAAAAGCTTTTGTGCGCCTGCATTCAAATATTATATGAGTATTAGTGATATTCTCATCACACGCAGACATTTACCGTTTCTGCTGAATTTGGTAATGAATGCATTAAGTTTTATTCTATAAATCAAGCTGTTTACTCTTCTTGCTGTGAAAATATTTGTGCAGGTCTTAGAATGGTTCACGACTCCTACATTGTCAGTATTGATTACAGATTTACTTAAAAATCTCTCTTTTAGGTGATACGTTTCTGTGACCTTTTTCCATGATGTTTGTTCTAATAAGTGGTAACCCTCTTGTAATGATAAAGGTACATGCAACTCTTATGATTCCCGTCCATGTTTTGCACCTCTTTTAGCAGCTCTGTCAGCCCACTCATTTGGAAA
>CM054160.1:3013251-3020751 GCA_028751875.1 Rapana venosa | reverse complement strand
AAAAACCCAAAAAAAAAAAAAATTAAAAAAACCCCCTTTTTTTTTAAAAAATTTTTAAAAAAAATTTTAAAAAAACCAAAAAAAAAAAAAAACTTTAAAAAAAACCCAAAAAAATTTTCCCAAAGGGGGGGGGGGGGGCCCCCTTTAAAATTGCCTTTTTAAATTTTAAATTATTTTGGGGGAAAAAAAAAGGGGGGGGGGGAAAATTTTTTCCCCTTTTTAAAAAAAAGAAAAAAGGGGGTTTTTTTCCCCCCAAAAAAATTTTTTTGGGGGGTTTTTTTTTTTTTTTTTTTAAAAAAAATTTAATTTTTTTAAAAAAAATTTTAAAATTTTTTTGGGGTTAAAGGGAAAAAATTTTTTAAATTGCAGTTCAAAAAAAATCTATCATTTTGCTGATTAGTTTTTGATGACCGTCCCCCATGATTTTTGTTCTATAAGCTTTTACCCTTCCCCCTTTTTAAAGGGTAGAGGGGACATGCAATTTTTAAACGCACCCCCTCCATGTTTTGCACCTTTTTTTGGGAAGGGTCTATCGCCCCCCAATTTAATTTTTAAAAAACCCAAAGGGGGTGAAAGGGCCCCCAAAAAAAATTCACACTTTATGCCCTTTAATTTAAGGGGAGGGTGAACATGCTTAATTTTTTAAAAAATTTTCGAAAAATTTTTTATAAAATGGGGGGTTTTTTAAAACAAAACAATACCGATTGAATCAACGCCCAAAAAAGGATTTTTTAAAAATTTTACTTGGGAAAAAAAAGATTATAATTTAAAACCCCAATTTAATAATTGCTATTAGGGTTTTGCTGTAAAGTCGATTAATTTACCAACATAGTATGATTTTTTCAATTTTTAACCCCTTGGAAAAAAAAAGCGGGAAACCCGTTTCTTGATTTTCTAGACGGGGGGCTTGGGTGTAAAAAAAGCACTTGGGGTGCTAATTTCCTTTTTTCCTCAAAATTTTTAAAAAAAATAAATATATAAATACAAATAAACACCCCACAACACACACACACACAAAACCCCACACACACACACACACACACCCCACACTCACACAAAACACAAAACACACACACAAAAACAAAATTAAAAAAAACCACACACCCACACAAACAAAAACACCAATTTTCTTGTAATCCAAATCCAGTGATACAAAAAGTGGGGCGCGTGTATGTACGTGTGGTTTTTGTATTTAATTGTTTTTGTGTGTTGTGTGTGTGTGGGTGTTTTGTGGTCGGGTTGTTTTTGTTTTTTGGGGTTTTTTTTGGGGTTTTTCGGGTTGCGTTTTCGGTTGGGAAATTTTATGTAGTGTGTGTGTGTTTTGTGGTGTGTTGTGGTTGTGTGGTGTGTGTGTGTGTGGTTTTCGGTTTTTGCGCCCCGTGTATGTGTGTACGAGTTTTGCAGTGTAAATTTTTTTTTTTGGGGGGTTTTCCCTTTTTGTTGGGTTTAGAGTTTTTGTTTGGTTTTTTTTTTTGATCGGGGGTGTGTTTTGTGTGTGTGTTTGTGGGGTGTTTTGTTTTGTGTGGTGTTTTGTGTGTGTGTTGTGGTGTGTGTTTTTGTTTTTTTTTTTGTTTTGTTTTTTTGGGTTTTGTTTTTCTTTTTTTTTTGGTTTTGGTTTTTTGGAGTTAGATTTTTTTATTGGATTTAAAAATTTTTGTTTAGATTTTTTTTTAAAAAAGTCTTGATTTAAAAAAAAAAAAAAATTTAAATTTCTTTTTCAATGTGCCATCGAAAAAAATACAAATTTTACTTGACTTGACTTGACTTGCTTCACACACACACACAAACACACACACACACACACAACACACAACACACACACCAAACTCCCACACACACACACACCCACACCACACACACACAAACCCCACACACCACACACCCACCACACTGAAAAGAAAGACAATAACAAATTCTTTATTTCAGAATAAGGGAAAAAGCAACCCAAAATGCTTGTTTACATCCAAATCCCCGCCTTTAAAGGGTATATATGATAATTTAAAAAAAATAAAACCCAAAAAAAAAAAGCGGGGGAGAAGAGGGGGAAGAGAAAAGAGAGAGGGGGAAGAGAGAGAGAAGGGGAGGGGAGAGGGGAGAGGGGGAGAGAGAGAAGGGGAGGAGAGAGAGAGCGGGGGGGGGGGAGAGGGGAGAGGGGGAGAGGGGGAAGAAAAAACAAAAGGGGGAGGGGCCCCGAGGGCAGACAGACAAAAGAATTTAAAAAACATTTCAAGGGGAAAAAACCGCCCCTGCAAAAGCCCGAATTATTGTTTTCTTTAAAAAAAAACCCGAATGACCTCCCTTTCTTCGGGGTAAGAAGCAAAGGAAAAGAGGGGCGAAACTAGGGGTGTGTGTGTGTGTGTGTTTGTGTGTGGTGGTGTGATGTGTGTGGTGGTGTTGGTGTGTGTGTGTGTGTGTGGTGTGGGTGAGTGGTTGTGTGGGGTTTTGTGTGTGTTGTGGGAGTGGGGTGTGTGTGTGTGTGTGTGTGTGTGGGTGTGTGTAAATGGTGTGTGGTGTGGGTGGTGTGTTGTGTGTGGGGATGTTGTGTGGTGTGGTGGTGGGTGTGTGTGTGAGTGGTGTGTGTGTGTGGTGGTGGTTTTGTGGTGGGGGAAGGGGGTGGTGTGTGGGTGTGTGGGGTGTGGGGAAGGGGGGTGTGTTTTTTGTGTGTGGTGTGTTGGTGGGGGGGTGAAGGGGAAATGTGTGTGGTGTGTGTGTTGGGGTTTGTGTGTGTGTGTGAGTGGTGTGTTGTGCGTAAGTGAGTGGGTGTGGGGTGGAGGGGTGTGTGGTGTGGTGTGTGGTTTGGGGTGGGGTTGGGTGTGTGGTGTGGTTTTTGTGTTTTGGGGTGTTTTGGGGGGGTGTGGGAAGTTGGGTGTTTTGTGTGGGTTTTGTTTGGGGGGGAGTGTGTTTTGGTTTTGGGGTTTAGTGTGTGTTTTGTGTTGGGAGTGGGGGTGTGGGGCGTATGTGATTGGGGTGTGTTTGTGTGTGGTTTTGTGTGAGTGTGGGGTTTTTTTTGGTGTGTGTGTGTTTTGTTTTGGTGGTGTGTGTTTTGTTGGGTTTGGGTGTGGGATGTGTTTTGTGTTAATTGGGTTGTTTTTTGGGGTGAGAGTGTGTGGGGGTTTGTGGGGTTTTGTGGGGGAGAGGTTGGGGTTGTGGGGTTTTTGTGGTGGGGGGGGTGTGTGTGTGTGGGAGGAGGGGGGTGTGAGGGTGGTGGTGGTGTTTTTTTTGAGGAGGGGTTGTTTTTGGGTGTGTGTGAGTGGGAGTGGGAGGGGTTGGGTTGGGGTGTTTTTTGGGTGTGGGGGAGTGTTGGTTGTTTGGGGGGTTTGTGTGTGTGGGTTGTGGTTGGGGGAGGGGGGGAGGGTGGGGGAGGAGAGAAGAGGAAGGGGCGGAGGATTGAGTGCGGGTGGTAGGGCGTGGTGGGGTTTGTTTTGGGGTTTGGGGGAAAGTGTGTGTTTTTGGTGTGTTTGTGGAAAGGAAAGAAAAGAAAAAAAATAAAAGTAAAATTAGTAAAGGTGAGGAAAGAAAAAAAAAAGGAGGGGGGGGGGGGGGGGAAAAAGGGTGGGGTGATGGGGGGGTGGGGGGAAAGTTGGGGGAGGGGGGGATAAAGACAAAAGGTTTCCCAACCTTTCAAGGGAAAATGTAAAAAAAAAGGGGGGGGCAAAATTTATTGGGGGGTTTTTGGGGGGGGAAAATAAAAAGGGGGGGAGAAAAGCATTTTTAATTTAAAAAAATTAAAGCTTAAATTTTTTTTTTTTTAAAAAAACCGGGTTTTCCGTCGTCTTTGGGTTTTTTTCCCCTTTTTGTCCCCGCTGTTGTCTGTCGCTTTTGCGTTGTCTGTCTGGGCTTCCTCTTTCTCTCTGTCTCTCTGTCCCCCCCCCTCCCCTCTCTCCTCTTCTTCTTTTCTCTCTCTCTTTCTCCTTCCTTTCTCTCTCTTTTCTCTTTTCTCCTTTCCCCCTCCTCTTTAAATTTCCCCCTTTTTTTTTTTTCTTTTCCCTGCATTAACGGATTTTGTTATTTGAACTTTTGCCTTTTTTGGGGGTGTGTTCATTTATTTAAACCCCACACCAAACACAAACACCCCACACAAACACACCCCCTGTCTGACACAAAAGAAAAAAAAAAATTTTAAAATAAAATGAAAAAGCGTGTGTTTATTGACGCTTAAAAACCCCCACGCACACACGCGCAGCCCCGGCTCGCCCCACACACACACACATTAAAAAACACACACACACACCTTGAGTGAAACAGTCGTTTAAAATTTAAAAAAAGAAAAAAGAAAAAAAAACACACCCCAACACACACACACACACACACACACACAAACACACACACACACAAAACACACAAAAAAAACACACCAAAGAATTCTTAAAAAATGTATAGGGTTGTCTCCGTCCCCGTTATCTGCCTTTTTCTGTCCTGTCTGGCGTACCCCCTCTCTCCTCTCCCCCCAGAAATTTTTGCCACCGTTAAAAAACCCCTTTCCCCTTTTTGGGAAAGTAGGCTATTGTGGCCCGGGGGGAAAGGAAAGAAAAAATTTTCAAAACTGCCAAAACACCGGGGCCGGTGAAAAACAGCACATGGGGTGTTATTCCATTATCCTCGAAATAAAAGAATAAAAAACTCTGTCTGTCTGTCCTGTCTGTCTTTTTCTGTTTTTGTCTTTTTCTGGTCTGTCGTCTGGGGCTTCTTTTTCTTTTTCCTCTTTTTTCCTTTTGTCTTTTTTCTTTTGCTTTTTCGCTTTTCTCTCTCTCTCTTTCCTCTCCCCCTCTTTCCCCTTTTCCTCTCTCTCCTTTCCTTACCCTCTCTTTCCTCCTCTCCTCTCTCTTTCTCCTCTCCCTCTCTCTTTTTTCTCTCAACCTCTCTCTCCTTTTTTCTCTCCTTCTTTTTTCTCTCCCTCTTTTTCTCTCTTTTCTCTTTTTTTCCTCTCTCTCTCTTCCCTCTCTCCTCCCTCTCCTCTCTTTTTCTCTCTCTTTTTCCTCCCTTTCCCCCTCTCCCTCTCTCTCTCCCCCTCTCTCTCTCTCTTTTTCCCCTTTCTCTCCTCTCTTTTCTCCTCTCTCTCTCTCAACTCTCTCTCTCTCTCTCTCTCCTTTCTCTCTTCTCTCTCTCATCCCCCCTCTTTCTCTCTCTCTCTCCTCTCCCCTCCCCTCTCCCTCTCTCCTCTCTCTCTCTCTCCTCTCTCTTTCTCCCCTCTCTCTCTCTTTCTCTCTCTCTCCTTCCTCTTTCTCTCCTCTCTCTCTCTCTCTCTTTTTTTCCTTTTCTCCTCTTTTTCCCTCTCTCTCTCTTTTCTTTTTCTCTCTTTTCTCTCTCCTCTCCTCTCTCTTTTCCCCTCTCTTTTTCCTCCTCCTTTTCTCTCTCCTCTCTCTCTTTTTTCTCTCTCTCTCTCCTCTCCTTTTTCTCTCTCGCTTTTCTCTCTCTCTCCTCTCTTTTTCTCTCACTCTCCTTTTCTTTTTCCTTTCTTCTCTCTCTCTCTCCTCTCTTTTCCCTCCTCTCGCTCTCCCCCTCCCTTTTTCCCCCTTTTTAACCCCCCCTTTCCTTTGCCTCCCTCTCTCTTTCTTTCCCTCCCCCTCTCCTTTTTCCCCCCCCCCCCCTTTCTCTCTCCTTCCTTCCTCTCCCCTTTTTCTCCTTCTCTCTCTCTTCACCCTTTTTCCCCCTTTTCTCTCCCCCCCTCCACCGGGTCCATCTCTCTTTTTCCCCCTCTTTTCTTTTTCTCGCTCTTTTCTTTTTTTTCTTCGTCCTTCTCTCTCTCTCTCTCTTTTCCTCCTCTCTCTCTCTTCTCCCCTTCCCCCCTCCCTCTCTCTCTTCCCCCTCTCCCTTTTCTTTCCCCCCCTCTCCTTTTCCTTCCCCTCTCTCTTTCTTTCCCCCTTCTTCCCTCTCTTCTTTTTTCCTTTTGCTTCTTCTTCTTCTGGCTCTCTCTCTCCTTTTCTCTTCTCTCTCCTCTCTCTCTCTTTCCCCTCTCCCCTTTTCTCTCCCCCCCTCCACCTTTTCCCCCTCTCCCCTCTCTCTCCCCCCTCCCTCTCTCTTTTTCCCCCTTTTTACTCTCTTCTCGCCTCTTTTCCCCCCTCCTTCCCCCCTCCCCCCTCTCACCTCTTCCCCCTCTCCCCCTCTCTCCCCCCCCATCTCTCTTTTTCCCCCTCTCCCCTCTTCTCCTCCTCTCTCTCCTTTTTTCTCTCTCTCTTTTCTCCCCCTCCTTTTCTCTTTTTTCCCTCCTTCCTCTTCTTTTATCTTTTTTCGCTTCTTCTTCTTTCTTTTCTCTCCTCTCTCTCTCACTCTCTTCTCTCTCTCCTCTCTCTCTCCTTTTCCTCTCCTTTTTCTCTCTTTTCCCTCTCTTCCCTCATCCCGTCTCCCTCTCCTCTTCCTCCTCCTCCTCCCCTCCTCTCCCCCTCTCTACTCTTCTCCCCCCCTCGGCCCCCTCCCCCCCCCCTCTCTCTCGGTTTTGTTTCCCCTTTTCCAAATTTCTCCTCTCTTTTTTCTTTTTCTGCTTTTTGGTTTTTTCCTTTCCCCCCTTTTTTTAAATTTTTTATTTTTTTCTTTCCCCCCTTTAAAACTTAAAAAAAAAAAAAATTTTCCTCCCTTTTTTCCTTTCTCCCCCTTTCTCAAAAAAAAAAAATTTTCCCCCCCCCTGTTCTTTTTTTTTGTTTTTTTTTTGTTTTTTTTGTTTGGGGTTTTTTTGTTTGTTTTTGTTGTTGTTGGTTTTTTTTTTTTTTTTTTTTTTTTTTTTTATTTTTTTTTTTGTATTTTTTTTATTTTTTGCTCGGCCGCTTATTCCTTTTTTTTCCTTTTTAACCCCTTCCCAAAAAAACCCCCAAAAAAAAGAAAAATTTTTTTTTTTTTGTTTTTTTTTTTTCCTCTCTATCTCTTTTTTTTCTTTCTTTTTGTCTGGGTTTTTATGTTTGTTGTTGTTGTTGTTTGTTGGGGTTGTTGTGTGTTCCCTCCCTCTTTTTTTCTCTTCCTCCCTTTTTCTCCTGGGTTTTTTTTCCCCTTTTCCCCTCGCATCCCGTCTTAAAAACTTTTCCCTTCCTTTCCCCCTTTCCACCCCCAAAAATTTCTCCCCCTGTCCCCCCCCCCTTCCTCTTTTTAAAAAAAAAATTTCCCCATTGTTTCAAATTTCGTTAATGATATTTAAGTTAATTTTTCTCATTTTAGGATTTTTTTTTTTTTTTATTTTTATTTTTTTAAATACCCCATTTTCCAATTTTCCCTTTTTAAAAGTTTTTTTCTTTTTTAAAAAAAGGGAAAAAAATTTTTGAATTTTAGTTTCAATAAGTTTTATTTTGGGGGGGGCTGAGAATTTCAAAAAGAAAAAAGAAAAAAATCCCGTGTGTGTTTGTGTGTTTTGTGTGTGTAGTGTTTTTGTGTATGTGTATGTGTTTATGTGTTGTGTGTGTGTGTGTGTGTGTGTGTGTGTGTGAGTGTGTGTGTGTGTGTGCGTGCGGGCGCGCGTTAGTGTGCATGTTCATTCTTTTGGCTAACTTAGACCAAAAAGACAAAAAACTGAACGTG
>CM054160.1:2998251-3003251 GCA_028751875.1 Rapana venosa | reverse complement strand
TGTGTGTTGTGGGGTGTGTTGGGGGTGGGTGTTGTGTGTGTGTTGGGGGTGGGTGGTTGTGTGTGTATTGCGGGTAGGTGTTGTGTTGTGTTGGGGGGTGGGTGTTGTGTGTGTGTGTTGTTGTGTGTGTGTGTGTGTGGTTGGGGTGGGTGTTGTGTGTGTTGGGGGTGGGTGTTGTGTGTGTGTGTTGTGTGTGTGTGTTGGGGGTGGGTTTTGTGTGTGTGGGGTGTGTGTGTGTGTGTGTGTTGGGGGTGGGTGTTGTGTGTGTGTGTTGTGTGTGTGTGTGTTGGGGGTGGGTTTTGTTGTGTGTGTGTGTGTGTGTGTGTGTGTGTGTGTGGTGTGTGTGTTGGGGGTTGGGTGTGTGTGTGTGTGTTCGGGTGGGTGTTGTGTGTGTGTTGTGTGTGTGTGTTGGGGGTGGGTGTGTGTGTGTGTTTGTGTGTTGGGGTGGTGTTGTTGGTGGTGGGTGGGTGTTTTGTGTGTGTTGGAGGTGTTGTGTGTGTTGGGTGTGGTTGTGTGTGTTGGGGTTGGGGGGTTGTGTGTGTGGTTGGGTGGTGTGTGTTGTGTGTGTTGGGGGTTGATGTTGTGTGTGTGTTTGGGGGGTGGGTGTGTGTGTGTGTGTGTTGGGTGTGTGTGTTGTGTGTGTGTTGTTGGTGTGGGTGGTGTTGGTTGTGTTGTGTATGGTGCGTGTTGGTGTGTGTGTTGTTTTGTGTGTGTGTGTGTGTGTGTGTGTTGGGGAGTGGGTGTTGTGTGTGTGTGTTTTGGGGTGGGTGTTGGTGTGTGTTGTTGTTTTTGTGTGTGTGTGTGGGTGTGTGTTTTGTGTGTGTGGTGGAGAAGTGTGGTGTGTGTAGTGTGTGTGTTGTGTTGGTTGCGTGGTTGTGTTTGTTGTGTGTGTAGTGTGGTTGTTTCGTTTGTGGTGTGTGGTCGGTGTGTGTGTGTTGTGTAGTATGTGTTTGCGGTGTGTAGCTGTGTTTGTGTGTGTGTGTGTGTTTGTTATGTTGTGTGTGTGTGTGATGTTGTTTTTAGTTTTTGTGGTGTAGTGTGTGTGTGTCGAGTGCCGTGTTGCGCGTGCGTGGTTGGGTGAGTGTCTGGTGTGTGTTAGTTAAGTGAGCTTATGCGTGTGTCGTGTAGCCTTATGTTGTGTGTGGGTGTTGTTATTGTTGTTGGTGGTGGTGGTGTGTATATGTGTGTGTGTATGTGTGATGTGTGCATTGTGCGCGCGCTTGTGTTGCTTGCTGTGAGTGTCTGGTGTGGCCTAGTTGATCTGCGACGCGTGTATTGCGTGGTCGGTACCTGTATGTGTTGGTGTTAGTGTTTTATGGTGCACTCCAACGCCAACCGTTGTGTATGTGTACTTGTACTATGGTCCCGCTAGTGTTGCGCTATGCTCTTATCTATTTGTGTAGAGCGAGTTTGTTGTAGTTCTTGTTGGAGTAGTTGTCGGATACTGTTGTTGTTGTAAATGGTGATGATGTTGTGCTTGTTGTTGTTGAGTTTGGTAGGTTGGTATTGTTGTGGTCGTTTTAAGTATCATGTTGTTTGAGGGATTTGTTGTTGTTGTTGTTGGTGTGTTGTTGTATAGTGTTGTTGTGTTGTTGGTGGTGTTGTTGTTTGGTGTTGTTGTTGTTGTTGGTGTTGGTTGTGTTGATTGTTGTTGTGGTTGTTGGTGTGTTTGTTGGTGTTTGTTGGTGTTGTGTTGTTGTTGTTAGTGTTGTTGTTGTTGTTGTGTTGGCGTTGTTTGTGTGTTGTTAGTGTTGGTGTTGTAGGTGTTGTTGTTGTTGGTGTTGTTGTTAGTGTTGGTGTTTTTGGTGTTGTTGTTGGTGTTGGTATTGTTGGTGTTGGTGTTGTTGGTGCTCTTCTTGTTGTTGTTGTTGGTGTTGTTGGTGGTATTGCTGATTGTTTGTTGGTGGTGTTGGTGTTGTTGTTGTTGGTAGTGTTGTTATTGTTGGTGTTGTTGTTGGTATTGTTGTTGTTGTTGGTGTTCTTGTTGTTGTTGTGTGGTGTTGTTGTTGGTGATTGCTGATGTTGTTGTTGTTGGTGTTGTTATTGTTGTTGTTGGTGGTGGTGTTGTTGTTAGTGTTGTTGTTGTTTGTTGTTGTTTTTGTTGTTGTTGTTGGTATTGTTGTTGTTGTTGGTGTTGTTGTTGGTGGTATTGCTGATGTTGTTGTTGGTGTTGTTGGTGTTGTTGTGTTGTTGGTGTTGTTGGTGTTGTTGGTGTTGTTATTGTTGTTGTTGGTGTTTGTTGTTGTTGGTGTTGTGTTGGTGTTGTTGGTGTTGTTGGTGTTGGTGTTGTTGTTGTTGGTGGTGTTGTTGTGTTGTTGGTGGTATTGTTGATGTTGTTGTTGTTGTTGATGATGTTGTTGTTGGTGGTGGTGTGGTGGTGTTGTTATTGTTGTTGTTGGTGGTGTTGGTGTTGTTGTTGGTGTTGTTTTGTTGCTGTTGTTGTTGGTTTTGTTGGTGGTGGTATTGTTGATGATTGTTGTTGTTGGTATTGTTGTTGTTGTTATTGTTGTTGATGGTGCTGGTGTCGGTGTTATTGGTGTTGTTATTGGTGTTGTTGGTGTTGTTATTGTTGGTGTTGGTGTTGTCATTGTTGTTGTTGGTGTTGTTGTTGTTGGTGTTGTTGTTATTGTTGGTGTTGTTGTTGGTGTTGTTGTTGTTGTTGTTGTTGTTGTTAGTAGTGTTGGTGTTGATGGTGTTGTTGTTGTTGTTTGTGGTGGTGGTGTTAGTGTTGGTGGTATTGTTGTTGATGTTGTTGTTGTTGTTGGTGGTGGTGTTTATGTTGTTGTTGGTATCGGTGTTGCTGCTGCTGCTGTTGTTGTTGCTGATGTTGTTGTTGGTGTTGTTGGTGTTGTTATTCTTGATGGTGCTGCTGTTGTTATTCTTGTTATTGTTTTTGTTGGGCGTTCCCAAGTTTTAGCACCCTGAAGGTCATCAAGAACATGTTCTCTGTCTTACTCCTCGTATCTGGGAGTCACTGTGAGAGCGTAAGCAGGCCCATACGATGGATGAAACTTTGGCGAGGCTGTTTTCATGCGCCTCACCAAATACACAGCCCTACTTCCAGCTTCACATGATTCTTTCTCTCCTATAGCGGAGATTACACAGAGAGAGTTACCATTAAGGCTACCATACACTGACTTCAGAGGATTTTTTTTCTCCTTTAATGAAGAGAATGGATTTTTAGTTTAAAAAAAACTTGTCACAGGTAAAGACATTAATTATTGACATAGCATTTCAAAAGCGTGATACTGTATCTTAATGCAGGTATTGGATGGCACCTCGCTTACATCAATAACGGACACAGCTTTTGGGTTTAGCCAGAATACCGAAGTGACCGTAGCATTAAAAAAAGAATTAGTGGAATACTAGCCTAGGACAAAGAGCTGTGTCAGTTACTGATAATTATACGCAAGAGAAATGCTGTACCAGACAAAGATGCACACGCAGAGACAAAGTTGAGTCAAGATAGAGAGACAGAGACTCAGCACCAGTCACACACACACACACACACACACACTCACACACACACACACACACACACACACACACAACACACACACACACACACACACACACACACACACACACACACACACACACACACACACACACACACACACACACACACACACACACACACACACACACACACACACACACCACACACACACACACACGCACACACACACACGCTCACACACATACACACACACACACACACACACACACACGCACACACACATACAGACAGACAGACAGACAGGCAAACAGAGAGGCAAACAGACATATAAACAGACAGACAGATAGACAGACAGACGGATAGATAGACAGACTGACAAATATATAGAGAGGGAGGGGCACACACACAAGGGGAGAGAGAGAGAGAGAGAGAGAGAGAGAGAGAGAGAGAGAGAGAGAGAGAGAGAGAGAGAGAGAGAGAGAGAGAGAGAGAGAGAGAGAGAGAGAGAGAGAGAGAGAGGGAGCACAAAAACAACAACAATCAAACAATATTAGACATACCTATATCATATTTTGTTATCTTACATTCAGTTAAGAGCAACAACAGTTTTTCACAAACTGGAAACCAAAATGTAACATTTTAACCAGACTGATTTACAGACGATGTTATTATTGTGGCTCAAAATACACGAAAATTACTTTGGATTGATCTATTACTGCTATTGGTATGCTAAGATGTTATTTTGTATGGAACATTACAATGTCACTGTGACTTTTTTTGTGGTTTATATTTTGAACGGGGAAAACAACCCTGATGTAATGTGTCATGTGAAATAGACAGAAATATATATATATATATATTTTTTTTTTTAAAGTAAAATTGCTGTACAGAAAATTCTAAAACGAAACAACTGATATACGTTAAATGCCAAGGCCTACATCAAAACGTTGTTATGTTTTGAAATGTTTATGTTGAGATTGTCTCCATCCATAACAAACTCTTAGCAATAACGATTTGCATTCACTCTCCTTTACAGGAGAGAAAAAAAAATCCTCTGAAGTCGGAGTATGGCTACGTATGTGGTGATTTACACATTAAAAAAACACCAACAACCCAGTCCTACACACACAACTTCTCATCCAGCGTGTTATTTTCAATCTCACATTAACTACCAGTTGGAAGAAGTGGTCCGTCTTCTTCATCATCGTCGAACGCTCAGACAGCAGCTATCGTTGTTTGTCATATTCATATGTGCCGTCAGCACCTGGGCTTTATCACAGTTCTTGATTAAACCATTGACGCTGGGGGCAACAACAGCAAAGTGAGAGGCTGTATGACCAGTGGTTTTCTTTCCCACTCATGGAATTCCACTTTACAGCTTAGTCTTTAGTGATCGACTAGGACTCTCTGACTAGGAGGCTTGACTCGCACAGTCCTTATGTGCTGCAGCCCTGGGGGCTGGTTGGCCTTTGGAGAGCATCTCCAACGCTGACTGTCCTTATGCCCACTTGGCCGAGAGAGTGGGGATGTACTGTGGGCA
>CM054160.1:2988251-2990751 GCA_028751875.1 Rapana venosa | reverse complement strand
GTTGTTGCCGCTTTTGTTTTGCTCTTGATTTCTTTGCTATTTCTCGGTTGTTTCTGTATTTTCTGTTCTGCTTTCTTTCTTACTTGCTGTTACTGTTTCTCTTTCTCTCTTCGGTGATTTTTGTGGGGATTTTTGGGTAGATATTTTTCCGTATACTGTGTGAGTGTACTGCTATGGGCTTTATTTTATTTTATTTCATATATATCCCTAAGGGCGGGGAGTGGATGTAAAAAAAACACATGGGTGCTTATTCATTATCCTCGAAATAAAAGAATTTGTCATTGTCACTGTCATCCAGCAAGCGAGAAAGAAATCGCGACAATTCTGAAAGAAATGACAAAAAAATCATGTGATCTTGATCCTATACCTGCTTCTCTTTTCACTCAGTGCCTTCCACAGCTTATACCAACTATCACAAAAAATAGTAAAATCATCACTTCATTCAGGAATTTTTCCAAGAGCTCTCAAAACTGCAATAGTTACACCTCTACTCAAAAAGCACGACCTGGATCCTAACACTCTGAAGAATTATATACCTGTATCCAACCTACCGTTCACCTCTAAAGTCCTTGAAAAAGTTGTTCTGATACAACTCAACAGCCATCTTCATTCCAACAATCTCCTTCCCCCTTTTCAGTCTGCCTATCGTGCCAACCACAGCACCGAAACCACCCTAGTCCATACCTTAAACACGCTTCTACACGCGTCTGACAGGAAAAGTCTCCCTTCTCACTCTTCTCGGCTTATCGGCAGCCTTCGACACTAAAGACCACTCTGTCCTTCTCTCCCGTCTCCAAAAAACCTTTTAAGTATTAAAGGCACAGCCCTTTCCTGGTTCAGTTCATACCTTACAGACCGATTCCAAACAGTTGCAGTAAACAAGATTCAATCACCACCTGTCAAACTGGAATGTGGAGTCCCACAGGGATCAGTTCTTGGCCCTGTTCTTTTCACTCTCTACACCACTCCCCTGTCACACATAATAAATCGTCATCAGATCAGCCATCATTTTTGAGCAGATGTCTCTCAAATTCTTAGCAGTGATACTCCTGAAAATCTGCCTTCTCTCTTGATTAATATGTCCTACTGCCTTCAAGATATCCCAAATTGGATGGTACAGAACAAGTTACAGCTAAATGCAGATAAAACCGAAGCCATGTTTGTAGGGACCAAACACAAACTCTTCCATCACAAAAGCTTCAATAGAATTCGGCAATACGTCTGTCCCTCTAGCCACTGCTGTGAAATATCTGGGGGTCTTTATAGACAACACACTCTCCATGCAAAAATTCATCACCCAAACCTGCCAGTCGTGCTACTATCAATTGCGGCGCATCAGTGCAGTTCGAAAGTACCTGTCCACTGATGCAACATCCAAACTAGTCACGTCTCTCATTCTCTCACGTCTGGACTATTGCAATTCTCTTCTGGCTGGTCTGCCAACTTCATCTATCCACTCCCTTCAACGTATACAAAACTTTGCAGCTCGCCTAGTCCCCAGAAAGAAAAAAAATCTGAACACATTACTCCTCTCTTGCGATCTCTCCACTGGTTGCCTGTGCCACAGAGAGTAACTATAAGATCAGTACCATCTGTTACAAATGTCTCCACAAAACAGCACCCTCCTACCTCTGTGGATGTCTTCACCTGTACACTCCTTCTGTTCCCTTCGCTCTGCTACAGATTCCTTGTGCTTAAGAATACCTAGATTCAACCAGTCCACCGTTGGCCGTCGCTCTTTCTCTGTTTCTGGTTCATCGATCTGGAATGGCCTCCCTCTCTCCCTCCGCCAAAAGCCTTCTTATGACGCTTTTAAATCCGGCCTCAAGACACATTTATTTCAATTCTAAGATTTACCCCTCTTGTTCCATTTCATTTTTGTCCCTGCCATCAACAGGCCCAAACCCATCACCCTACCGGAGTGTACAACATTTATGTTGTTGTTGTTGTTGACTTCAATTTTACGTCTGTTCACTTCTAGTGATATTAGACGAGGGGGTACAAATGGAGGGGTAGATGTCTTGTTTTAAAAAAAACAAAAAAAAACAAAACAAAACAAAACAAAAAAAACAACCAAAAATACAACCAAAACCCCCCAAAACCCATGCTTTTACAAAAAATCATATAAAGAAACTTGGCAATGCAACAGGAATTATAAAAAACAACAACATAAGAACAAGTCATTAACGTTAATGCAACTATAACAAATGTCCTAAGGGACTGCGGTAAAGACCTTTCACAATTTCAAATGCCAGTTTTAAATTATTGAATATGCTGGTAAGGGAATTTTCAGAAAAATGGGGCATGAAAGGTTTTACACTCTGGCAATCAAAAAGTATATGAGTATTGGTGATATTCTCACCACATAGACATTTACCATTTTTGCTGAATTTGGTTATCAATGCATTTAGCTTCATTCTATAAAATAAAGCAGTAATTCTTCTTGACATAAAAACATTTACACAAGCTTTTGAATGGTTCACGACTGTTAAATTATCGG
>CM054160.1:2958251-2960751 GCA_028751875.1 Rapana venosa | reverse complement strand
CAGTCTCTCTCTATCTCTCTGTCTCTTTCTGCCTCTCTCTCTCTCTCATGCCCGCAAGTATTCACACACATCTACTCCCTCAACATACCACACCCCCCAACCCTCTCACAAAAAAACAATCAGATATTTCTTGAGTTGATTGCAAACTTGTCTTAACATTTTTCACACACTGCGGGCAGATCGTCTGGACGCAATCTGATTAAAAATTGAAACACGGACACAAACAACAAACTAGAATACAAACATAGCAGCAATGATTACAACATTGAAATAAAACTTTGACTTTGACTTTGATCGTTTCTACCTGCATCTGCACTCTACCTCGCACCACCTCTCCATATCTCTCCACTTTCTGCCTCCTCTCCTCACCACAAACTCCACCACCTACCCCTCTCAACCCCTCCCCCCACCTCCAACCCCCCCCCCACCACATCCTCCACATCACACACCACATCAACAACATGCCTATGGGAGCCAAGCAAACACAGAGGTGTCGACTTCTTAATATGCATGGCCTATGTTAACATTGCACACAACACACACGCACACCAGCGCACGCACACACACACATGCACACACACGCCACACACAACACACACACACACAACACAACACACACACACAACACGCACGCACAGCGCGCACACGCACGCACACACACACACACAAACAGTAGTAGAAGGAATGTGGCAGGATGGTTAAGATGTTCGCCTGCCAATAAGTTAACCGTGAGATTGTCGGTTCGATTCCCAGCCTCGTCCTTTCTTCCCAGTTTGACAAAAAAATCAAGCTGAATGTCAAAGTCCTTCGAATGAGACTATAAACCGAGGCCCCGTGTTCGAACGCATGCAGAACATCTTGCGCTCACGTTAAATCCTGTTCCGCTTGTCGGAAGAGTAGGCCATTGTGTGCCGGTGGAATCAGGTGACAAAAGTTACAAAACCGCATACTCACGGAGACTGGATGTAAAAAAGCACATGAGTGCGTATTCCATTATCCTCGATATAAAAGAATAAATAAAAAATAACACGCACGCACACACACACACACACACACACACCACACACACACACACACACAACACACACACACACACACACACACACACACACACACACACACACACACACCACACACACACACACACACACACACACACACACACACACACACACACACACACACACACACACACACACACACACACACACACATGCACACACGCACCAACAGTACCATCTGAAAATAAAACTTTGACTTTGACTTTGACACACACACACACACTACAACCACACCACACCCACCCCACCAATACCTCACCAACACTACCAACACCACAACCCCCACCACAAAACTCCCACCACCCTACCCCTCTCCAACCCCCACCCCACCCCTTCCAACACCACATCCCACTCCACCACATCGCACCACATCACCACAACCACATCAACAAACATATGATATAGCGGCTATGGGAGAGCAAAGCAAAGCAAAGCAAAGCAAAGCAAGCAAGTAGGCACGACATTCTGTAATATAGCATTGGGCGCTATTGATTAGACATTGCACACACACACACACAGACACACACACACAGACACACACACACACACACACACACACACACACACACACACACACACACACACACACACACACACCACACCACAACACCACACACACACACACACACACACACACGACACACACACACGCACGCACACACACACACACACACACACGCACACACACACACACACACACACACGCACACATACACACACACACACACGCACACACGCACACACACACACACATACACACACAGGCAGCCCCCCCCCCCCCCCCCTTACCTCCCTGCCTCGCGTTAGAGGCAATATAGGAGAGATGGAGAGAGAAAGTGTGTGTGTGTATGTGTGTGAGAGAGAGGGATGGAGGGAGAGGGAGGGAGATGAGAGAGAGAAGGAGAGGGAGAGGGAGAGAGAGAGAGATAGAGAGAGAGAGAGAGAGAGAGAGAGAGAGAGAGAGAGAGAGAGAGATGAATGAGTGAGTGTGTGTGAGTGTGTGTATGTGTGGGTGTGTGTGTATGTGTGTGTGTGTGTGAGACAGAAAGAGAGAGGGGGAGGGAGAGAGAGGGAGAGAGAGAGAGACAGAGAGAGTGTAGATGTGTGTTAGTGTATGTGTTAGTGTGAGTGTGTGTATGTGTGTGTGACAGAGATAGATAGATAGATAGATGGAGAGAAGAGAGAGAGAGAGAGAGAGAGAGAGAGAGAGAGAGAGAGAGAGAGAGAAAGATAGGGAGAGAGATAGATAGATAGAGAGAGAGAGGGAGAGAGATTGTATGTCAGAGAGAGTGTGTGTGTATGTTTGTGTGTATGTGTGTGTGTGTTTGTGTGTGTAGATGCGTGTGTGTGTGTGTGCGCATGAGAGAGAGAGAGAGAGAGAGAGAGAGAGAGAGAGAGAGAGAGAGAGAGAGAGAGAGAGAGAGAGAGAGAGCGAGAGA
>CM054160.1:2928251-2938251 GCA_028751875.1 Rapana venosa | reverse complement strand
AGAGAGAGAGAGAGAGAGAGAGAAAGAGAAAGAGAAAGAGAGAGAGAGCATAGTCTGGGCGACATCAGGATGTTAAACTGGGTAACACCCTCCCACCCCCACCCCGAGAGACCCCCCCCCCCCCACCCCAAACAAACCCAAACCTGAACAAAACCAACCAAAAAATCCCACACAAAACCAATTTTTGAAAAAATCCTTAAACAGACCAGGATATGGAAAGAAAGCTAAGCCTGCAAAAACAGGACAATGTAAATCTAATCTCGCACTCTGAAAGTTTCGTCAACCCCACAAAACTGGGTTTGCTGTGTGTAACAAGACGCAGTAAATTGATAGGACCAGGATCCTATTATGGGTTTCTGCGCAGAGTGGCTGAAAATCCCCTGAACACACACACACAACACACACAATCGTGCACATACACAGACAGGCACGCACGGACACACGTACACAACCCAACACAGCCCAACCCACCACACCACACCCCGCCACCACCACACACACACACACACACACAGACACTCGTGCACACACACACAGACTCACACACACACAGACTCACACACACATACACAACCCACCACACCACACGACACCACACACAATTCGTGCACACACAGACACACACACAACCCACCACACCACACCACACCACACACACACACACACACCACACCTCACCACACCACACCACACACACATTCGTGCACACACAGACACAACCCACCACACCACACACACACACACACACACACACACACACACACACACACCACACCACACCACACCACACACACACACACCACACACACACACGCACACACACACATACACACAATCCAACCCAACCACACACACATACCTGTTCACACACAGACACACAAACAACACACCACACTTCACCCACCCCCCCCCCCCACACCACACACACACTCAACCCAACCCAACACACACACATACACGCAACACCACACACACACACACACACACGCACTTCACCCCCCCCCCTTACACACACAACCCAACACAACACACACACACGCCACCACACACACACACACACACCACAACCCAACACACACACACACACACGCGCGCGCCACCCCCACCCCCGCCCCCACACACATACACACAAACACACACACACGCACAATACCGGATGAGGACAAACACGAGGCTCAATTATATCACGTGAAGAGTTAAGTCAGACTGTTCTGTGTGTCCCATGCCATAATAATTATACTTGAGAGTGCACTAATTCTCTCCCTGGTGCTTGCACGGCCTTCAGTGTGTCCGAAAGCATATGTAGCAAGCTTTCAAACCCAACTTACTACGCCAAGTACTAGCTTGTACAACTAAGGGGGGGACGGGATAGCCTAGTGGTTAGAACATGTGCGCTCGCAATCTGACGACCCGGTTTGGATTCCCGTTCAAGGGGGATATTTTCCCTTGGAGTTAACGTCAGTGCAGACTCCACTCTCCCCAAAAGTCCTTCGGATGAGACTATAAACCGAGGCCCCGTGTGCGAACGCACGCAGAACATCTTAAGCACACGTGAAATCCTGTGCCGCTTTTCCTAAAAGTAGGCCATTGTGTGCCGGTAGGAACAGATGACAGAATTTACAAAACCGCATACACACGGGGATTGGACGTAAAAAAGCACATAAGTGCTTGTTCCATTATCCTCGATATAAAAGAATTTAAAAAAAAAATGCCCAACGTACTATGCAAAGTACTAGCTTGTACAACTAAACCCAATGTACTAGCAAAGTACTAGCTTGTACAACTAAACCCAATGTACTACGCAAAGTACTAAGCTTGTACAAATAATAAAATACTACGCAAAGTACTAGTTTGTACAAGTAAGCCCAATGTACTACGCGAAGTACTAGCTTGTACAATTTATGGAACTTGTACAACTCAAGGACAAAAGACATGTTTAAAACCATAGCGATTTTATTAGTTAAGAGTAACAATTTGCATGATACATTGATGAAAAGGTTGACTATATTTCTCTCTCTGCCAAATTCAGTGTTGTAATGTAATTTTTTTTTTAAAATGCAAATTTGTATAATGTTACAGTCGGTTTTGTTTACTGAAATTCTCCATACCCCATAGAGGGGTCACAGTCAAATTAAATCTTGAATCTTGGGTGAAAAATCTGAACATGTAGATCGGATAGAGTCTTGCTCTGTTTTAGCTTGTAACGCCATCTATCTAGGAACAACAACATCATCAACAACGACAACAAAGTCAACAAAATAAGAAAAACAGACTGAAAACAGAAGACAAATAATGAGTCTAAAAGGAAAGTGATACTTTGCCAAGAAAAATAAAGACGCATTCAGTTACAAGAATTATCGTGCAAACTGTTCATCTGAAGAATTTGAAAGAAGGGGAATTCTGAAGAAAAAAAAAAGTTTAGTAGAAGGTAAAAGAGGAAAAAAATGCAAAGGAAAAGAAGAAGAAGAATGAAAAAAAAATGCAGATAAAATATTGCAATGAAGAAGAATGCAAAGAAGAAGTACACAAAGGAGAAGAAAATGAAGAGGAATGCAAAGAAGAATGTAAAGAAGGGAATGTAAAGTAGAAGAATGCAAAGAAGAAGAATACAAAGAAGAAGAATGCAAAGAAGAAGAATGCAAAGAAGAAGAATGCAAAGAAGAAGAAGAATGCAAACAGAAGCATGCACATAAGAGCGAGAAGAATGAAAAGAATTGAGAGAAACAAGAAAAAGAAAAAGAAGAATGCCAAGAATAAGAAGAAGAGGGAGAAGGAGGAGAAGAAGAAAAGAATGCAAAGAAGAAGAAGAATGGCAAGAAAAAGAAGAATGCAAAGTAGAATGCAAAGAACTGCAAAATAGTAGTAGTAGTAGTAGTAGTAGTAGTAGTAGTAGTAGTAGTAGTTGTAGTAAAAGGAGGAAGAGGAGGAGGAGGAGGAGGAGGAGGAGGAGGAGAGAGGAGGGGAAAAGCCAAGAAGAAGAATTGCGAGGGGGAATTGCGAGGGGAATTGCAAAGAAGAAAAAAAAATACAAAGAAGAATTGCAAAGAAAAAGAATTGCACAGAAGAAGATGAAAAAGAAGAGGGATTGCGAAGAGGAACTGCGAAGAAGACTTGCGAAGACAATGATGAAAAAGAAGAAGAACAACAACAATAATAACAACAATAACAACAAAACACAAAAAGACGACGTTGACGACGACAACGAAGAAGACAGAAAATATGCAAGGAAGAAGAACCCACAAGAGCAGAACCACCATCATAACCACGAAGAAGAACTAGACAAGGAAGAGGAACCCAAATTCAAATTCAAATTCAAAAGCTTTAGTATCTCAAAGACAGAGAACCCACAAGAGCAGAGCCCCCATCATAACCAGGAAGAAGAACTGTACAAGGAAGAGGAACCCACAAGAACACCATCACAACCACGAAAAAGAACTATACTACTACTACTACTATTACTACTACTACTACTACTACTACTACTACTACTACTACTACTACTACTACTACTACTACTACTACTACTACTACTACTAATGTATGGAATTTATATAGCGCTGAATCTTGTAAAGCCACAAATTAAAGCGCTCAGATATTTTTTATATCGAGGATAATGGAATAAGCACTCATGTGCTTTTTTACATCCAGTCCCCGTCTGTATGCGGTTTTGTCAATTTTGTCATCTGTTCCCACCGGCACACAATGGCCTACTCTTTCGAAAAGCGGAACAGGATTTAACGTGTGCGCAAGATGTTCTGCATGCGTTCGCACACGGGGCCTCTGTTTATAGTCTCATCCGAAGGAACTGTACAAGGAAGAGGAACCCACAAGAGCAGAGCCACCATCAAAACCACGCTCACAAACCTAACTCTTCCTCGTCATAGTGAACTTCCTGAACAAGCCGCGATTTCCGTCTGATGCCCTTTCCCCATGAACCCCGACTCCAAGAGAGTATAATAATTGATAGACTGTCAGTGTCTGCCGCAACACAGCACAGTACCTACAACTCTTTAAGGCGAGACACGGGGGTCGAAAGGGATGAAATTTTGTTGACAAGCTCATGTTAGAAGTTGTGCCAGACATTGAAAGGGCATCGCTTGTAAAGGCGGCTTAAAAAACTCCCTTTCTTCCCAGTTTGACACACACAAAAAATCGAACTGAATGTCAAAGTCCTTCGGATGAGACTATAAACCGAGGCCCCGTGTGCGAACGCATGCAGAACATCTTGCGCACACGTTAAATCCTGTTCCGCTTTTCCGGAAGAGTTAGGCCATTGTGTGCCGGTGGAAGCAGATGTGAAAATTGACAAAACCACATACACTCCTCCTCCTCCTTCTCTTCTTCTTCTTCTTCTTCTTCTTCTTCTTCTTCTCTTCTTCTTCTCTCTTCTTCTTCTTCTTCTTCTTCTTCTTCTTCTTCTTCTTCTTCTTCTTCTTCATCTTCTTCTCCTCGTCCTCGTCCTCCTCTTCTCCTCCTCCTCCTCCTTTTCATCCTCCTCCTCCTCCTACTCCTCCTCCTCCGCAATACAATCACAGAATTATTAGACTATCACATACATGCACACATGCGTGCTCACACAGACACACACACACAACAACACAACACAACATAACACACACACACGCGCGCGCGCACACACATACACACAGACACCCAACACACCCAACCACCACCCACACCCAAAAGCCCTCCCCCCTTTCACACACAACACAACACACACTCACAAGCAACACACACACACTCACACACATACATCCCCTCCTACACACATTCACACACACACACACTCACTCACACATACACACACACTCACTCACACATACACACACATACACACACACAAACACACACACATACACGCACGCACGCACAAATACCTGCACACACACAACACACACACACCCTCCACCCCCTCCAACCCCCCACCATCAAACCTCTCACCCCCAACCCCTCCCTCCGCACACACAAACACTCAACCCCTTTAAAAAAAACCCCAAAAAACCCAAACCACTTCTTCAGTTATGGTACGAACGAACACAAACCTATCATTACAGATCTTTCGACTGCCCAAGATATACAAGCACTTAAGACGTTCGTAATTCTTGGGTTTCTGTTGGGAAAATGCTATAATATAGCCTGCACTTGGAGTTATTATTGCCTAGCCAGAAGACGAAACCAGCTTATAATTATAATCATTATTATTCTTATTATGCGTATTGTAATGGATGCAGAACAACAACCAAAAACAAAAAAGTGTTGGGCATGTATATATATATGTATGTATGGTTTGCTAGCTTTTATGGTGGGATTGAGTTACCTGGGTGGAATATTATTGTTATGGGGTGCTTGGAATGTGTGTGTGTGTGGGGTGGGGGTGGGGGAGGGTTGTGGTGGTGGTGGTGGTGGGATGGGGGTTGGAGTGTGTGTGTGTGTGTGTGTGGAGGTGAGTAGGGTGGGGGTGGGGGTAGGAGGGGAGTGTGTGTGTGTGTGTGTGTGTGTGTGTGTGTGTGTGTGTGTGTGTGTGTGTGTGTGTGTGTGTGTGCGCGTGCAATGAAGGTTTGAGTTACTGGTGTACATGTATTATTATGGGTTTTGTTTATGGTGTGTGTGTATGTGTGTGTGTGTGTGCGCGCGCGCGCGCATTGAAAGTTTGAGTTACCGGGTATTATTATGGTGTGTTGTGTGTGTGCGAGTGAGTGTGTGTGTGTGCGCGCGCGCGCGCGCGCGCGCACGCGCATTGAAGGTTTGAGTTACCAGGTATTATTATGGTGTGTGTGTGTGCGAGTGTGTGTGTTGTGTGTGTATGTGTGTGTGCGTGTTTAGGTGTGTGAAAGAGTATATAAATCTTGCGCGAGATAGGCAGACAGGGAGAATGAAAAAGGTAAGAAGAGAAAGAGGAAGAGAACAGCAACTCAAAGAGAGAGAGTGAGAGAGAGAGAGAGAGAGAGAGAGAGAGGAGAGAGAGAGAGAGAGAGAGAGAGAGAGAGAGAGAGAGAGAGAGAGTGTGTGACAGACAGACAGACAGTCAAGACAGACAGACAGGCGGACAGACAGATAGACCGACCGACCGAGAGACAGACAGGCAGAAAGAAAGACAGACAGACAGATAGCTAGAAAGACAGACAGATAGCTAGAAAGACAGACAGATAGACAGACAGACAAATGGGCAGACACACAGACAAATGTAATAGAAGGCAAAACAGACAAACAGATGAACAGATAAGCGCGATTAGAAACATATAACAGCACAACAGCAGCGGCAGCATCAATTACAATAACAATATCAATAACACATTTCCCCATTAAAAAAAAAATTCAACACTTTATTTTTTAAAAACTTTTACCTGTTCTACTCCTTTCCTGTTATTATCCTTTCATTTCGAGGATAATGGAATAAGCACTCATGAGATTCGTTGAACAATTTTTTTACATCAAGTCCCCGCGTGTATGCAGTTTTGTACACTTTGCCATCCGTTCCCAACGGCACAGAGTGGCCTACTCTTGTGAAAAGCGGATCGGGTTTTAACGTGCGCGCAGGATGTTCTGCGTGGGTTCAGAGAAGTGACCTCGGTTTATAGTCTCATCTAAAAGGACTGTTTTTTTCGGAGGGGTGAGTTGGTGGGATGGGGTGTGGGATGCGGGTGGAGAGTGGATCGGAGTGAAGTATCTTGACCAGAAGGACATGACTTTTTCTTATTCCTTATAGCTCCTAGCGGAGCATAGGGCCTCAACAGCGTCCCCCCACCTTCTCCTGTCTCTGGCAAGGGTCTTGGCCTCTTCCCATGTCAGGCTGGAGTCTCTCAGCTCACTATGCAGGCTTCTCCTCCAGGTCTGTTTGGGGCGCCCTCTCTTCCTTTTCCCCTGCGGGTTCCACTCGAGCGCTTGTCTGGTGATGTTGCAAGGCTCCTTCCGTAGGGTGTGGCTGACCCAACGCCACTTTCGCCGCCTTACTTGGACTTCCATAGGCTGTTGGTTCGCTCTCATCCACAGGCCAGTACATGGCACTCTGTCGAACCATCTGAGATGAAGGATCTGCCGGAGACATCCGTTGATGAAGGTCTGGATCTTGGAGGAGCTGGTGTTGATGACCCGCCAAGTTTCTGACCCGTAGAGAAGCACAGACTTCACGTTGGAGTTGAAGATCCTGAGATCGGCTACATTTTCATACAATAATTAGGCCCGGTCTCATCGCCTAACCCTCGCTTTATTTGGGGTTGTACTTCCATGTCGAGAACTGCCACAGTGGTGAAGAGAGGCAGACTTTGACCAAGCAGTGTGTTGACATTGTTCCCGATCAGTTGCACCCCCCCCCCACCACACACACAGACACAGACACACACACACACACATACACACACACACACACACAGACACAGACACAGACACACACACACACACACACACACACACACACACACACACACACACACACACACACACACACACACACACACACACACACACACACACACACGAGGGTAAAGTTAAATCAGGTAGGCAGGCAGGCAGACGGGCAGACAGACAGACAGACGGGCAGAGATGCAGGCAGAGATGCAGGTAGGCAGGCAGGCAGACAGACAGACAGATAGACAGACAGGCAGGCAGACAGATAGATAGACAGGCGGGCAGGCAGGCAGACAGGCAAATCTTTTTAAAAGTTGTTTTGGGTTGGTTTTTCTTTGTTGCTTGTTTGTTTGTATTATGATGGATATATTTTCAAGATTTTTGAATTATTTAAATGGTATAGTTTAATATTGTTCAAGGTTTTCTTGTTTTGTTTTTAATTCCATGTATGCATATGTTATTGTCTTTTCTTGTTTGATTTGTATGGTTTATCATTGATTAGGTTTTTTATTCTGTCTGCATATATATTATCTTTTTTTCTCTTTCTTTTTCTTTAGATACATCGCTTGATGAAAAAAAAAAAAGCAAATGGACTATTTTTCAATGTATCAGCTGAAAATAAAAGTTTGACTTACTTACTTTGCAGGCAGGCAGGCAGACAGACTGACAGACAGACAGACAGACAGACAGGCAGGCAGGCAGACAGACAGACAGACAGACAGACAGGCAGACAGGCAGACAGACAGACAGGCAGACAGGAAGACAGACAGACAGGCAGACAGACAGACAGACAGATAGAAAGGCAGGCAGGCAGGCAGACAGACAGACAGACAGGTAGACAGACAGGCAGGCAGACAGATCGACAGACAGACAGACAGGCCCCACAGGGGAGAAATAAATTAAAGAAATGGATGAACGAGTGTCCTTGCGCCAATGGCTGTACTGCCTAGAATGTAAAGCCATGGCGATTGATTTATATATTGCAGGTATATACCCTCAACCTCACCAACACTCTCTGTCTTTTTCCCTTGTGTGTGTGGTTGTGTGTGTGTGTGTGTGTGGTGTTGTGTGTGTGTGTGTGTGTGTGAGTGTGTAGTGGTGTGTGATAGTTGTAGTGTGGTTGTTTGTTGTTTGTGTGTGTGTGTGTTGGTGTTGTGTTTGTGTGTGTGTGTGGTGTGGTGGTGTGTGTGTGTGTTGTGTTGTGTTTGGGTGTGTGTGTGTGAGTGTGTTGTGTTGTGTTGTGTGTGGTGTGTTGTGTGTGTGTGTGTGTGTGGTGTGTGTGTGTGTGTGTGTGTGGGTGTGTGGTGTGTGTGTGTGTGTGTGTGTGTGTTGTGTGTGTGTTTGTGTGTGTGTGTGTTGTGCTGTGTTGTGTTGTGTGTGTGTGTTGTGTTGTGTGTGTGCGTGTTGTGTGTGTGTGTGTGTGTGTGTGTGTGTGTGTTGTGTGTGTGGTGGGTGAGTCTAGTGTAGTGTGAGTGTGGTTGTGTTGTGTTGTGTGTGTGTGTTGTGTGGGTGGGTTGTATGGTGTTTTGGTGTATGTTGTGTGTGTGTGTAGTTTTGTTGTGATGTGTTGTGTTGTGTGTGGGTGGGGATGTGGGTGTTTGTTGTTTCTGTGTGTGTGTGTTTGTGATGTGATGTGTGTTGTTGTTGTTTTGGTGTTTGTGTGTGTGATTATGTGTGTATGTGTGTACTTTTTTGTCATTCGTTCCCACCGCACACCATGGCCTACTCTTCCAAACGCCATTGTGGAATTTTAACGTGTGTGCAAGACGTTCTGCGAGCGTTCAAACAAGGGACCTCTGTTTATAATCTCATCCGAAGGACTTTGACAGTCAGTCCGATCTTTTTCCTTCAAACTGGGGACAAAAAAAGGGGGCGAGGCCGGGAATTGAACCCAGAACTTCACGGTTTACTTGTTGGCAGGCGAACGTTTTAACCATTCTGCCACCCTCCTTCTTGAATTTAGGAGATGATAAGCGCAAACTATCCTCTACAATTACTCTCTTGAATGTGTTTGTTAGTGGTCTTGGGCATGTTGACAATCAGATATATGTGTGTATCCAGTTTTGAATGAACCTTAACAAAGTACAATCCATGACCAATTTTTCGTGTGTATCCAGTTTTGAATAAACCTTAACAAAGTGCAATCCATAACCGATTTTTCGTGTGTAAGGATGTCCGAAATGAGACAGAAAAGGAAAGAAAAACAAACATACAAACAAACATAAAAACAAACAAAAAACAAAAAAAGAAACAAGAAACAAACACAAATAAACAACTACAAGCACTGCTTAATCTCAAAGAAGAAACTGCAAGAAATTTTTTTTTGGAAAAAGTATCTTTTTGAAGGGGGGGGGGGGGGGGGGGGGGGGGTTGGAAGTAGGGGGGGGATACCAGTTTTCCACAGCAACAAACCCTACCACCACCACCACCTCCATCTAAAAAAAATTATTTAGAAAGCCTCAAATAAAATCGCATACACTGGAATAAACTGAATTATATTCATTGCTACATCATTTTTTTCGGAAGGGGGGGGGGGGTGGGAAGGGGAGCAATCACAATAGTTAAAACGAGAGAGAGAGGGGGGGAGAGAAAGAGAGAAGAGAGAGGGAGAAGAGAGAGAGAGTGAGAGAGAGAGAGAGTAGAGAGAGAGAGAGAT
>CM054160.1:2915751-2918251 GCA_028751875.1 Rapana venosa | reverse complement strand
TGAAAAGAAACTGTGCAAAGAAAAAGATACAATAAATAAACCCGAAACAAAGACATAAAAAGTGATTAACGTTGATGAAACTATAACAAATGCCATATAGGACTATGCCAGAAACCTTTTGCAATATCAAATGCCAAATTCAAATGATTGAATATGCTTCTAAGGGAGTTTTCGGAAAATTGGGGTAAAAAAGCTTTTTGTACTCTTACATTCAAATATTATATGAAGTATTAGAAAATATTCTCACCACAATAGACATTTACTGTTTCTACTACTGAATTTTGGTTACGAATGCATTAAGTTTTATTCTATAAAACAAACTATTCACTCTTCTTGCTGTGGAGATATTTGTGTTTGTGTGTGTGTAGTCATGTCTATCTGTCTATCTGTCTGTCTATCTGTCTGTCTGTCTGTCTACCTGTCTGTCTGAAGACAATGATATTAACATTTTAAGGCATGACAACACTTTAATGTAGGCTGTAGGCACTTAGCTTACATCAATGACTGGCACAGACTTTTTGCCTGGGGGCAAATCTTAAACGTTCATTTTCAATAGATAATATTATTATGCATAGGGCCAATATCAGGCCTACTGACCTGCCGATGAGGGACAAACTCTTTGGACCCCTGGAGGGCCTTCAGCGCACGGCAGCATTTGTCAGGGCCTCTGGAGTTGCTGTCTGAGCGTTCGACGAAGAAGAAGAAAGAGAAGGAGGAGGAGGAGGAGGAGGAGGAGCAGAAGGTGAAGAAGAAGAAGAATTGCGAAGAAGAAGAAGAATTGCGAAGAAGAAGAAGAAGAAGAAAGAAGAGGAAGAAGAAGAAGAAGAAGGGAAGAAGAGAAGAAGAAGAAGAAGAAGAAGAAAGAAGGGAATTGCGAAGAAGAGAAGAAGAAGAAAGAAGAAGAAGAAGAAGAAGAAAGAAGAAGAAGAAGAAGAAAGAAGAAGAAGAAGAAGAATGCTGCGAAAAAAAAGAAGAAGAAGAAAGAGGAGAAGATTGATTGATTGATTAAATCTTTAATGGGTAAAGAATTAGGCACAATAAAGGCCTTTTTACAATTCTGCCACAAAAGAAAACAAACTGGAATTAATTGAAGACGAAAAAAAATAAAAACAACAGAAAACATAAACAACCGACAAAAAGTGTGGAGACTCGAAGAAGAAGAAGAAGAAGAAGAAGAAGAAGAAGAAGAAGAAGAAGAAGAAGAAGAAGAAGAAAATGAATTGCGAAGAAGAAGAATTGCAAAGAAGAAGAATGGCGAAGAAGAAGAATTGTGAAGAAGAAGAAGAAGAAGGAGAAGGAAAAGAATTGCGAAGAAGAATTGCGAAGAAGAATTGCGAAGAAGAAGAAGATTATGTATTCAATTCTATCAGTTATGATGTTGGTTTCTTTATTTCTTTCATCTGTGTACATGTTTTATTTTTTTCCTGTCTGCACGTGTGTGTGTGTGTTGTGTGTGTGTGTGTTGTGTGTGTGTGTGTGTGTGTGTGTGTGTGTACGTACATGCATATGTGCGTGTGTTACGCGCGTCCGTGCATGCGTGCGTGCAAGTGTGTATGTGTGTGTGTGTGTTTGTATGCGTGCGTGCTTGCGTGTGTGCTTGTGAGCCTATGTGTACATGTTTGTGAGTGCATGCACGCGTCCTTACGTTTATGTGTGTCTATATATGTGTGTGTGTGTTTGTGCGTACATATATACATGCTTGCTTGCGGTTATTCTCGCGTGTGTGTGTATACGTGTATCCGTTCGTGCGTGCGTGCCTGCGAGCGCGTGTGTGTGTGCGTGCGTGCGTATTGTATTGTTTTTGTGTGTATTGTTTTCTTTTACATCGAGATAATGGAATAAGCACTTATGTGCTTTTTTACATAGTCCCCGTGTTGTCGCGGTTTTGTAAATTCTGTCATCTGTTCCCTCCGGCACACAATGCTTGCCTACTCTTACGAAAAGCGGAACAGGATTTAACGTGTGCGCAAGATGTTCTGCGAGCGTTCGCACACGGGGCCTCGGTTTATCGTCTCATCCGAAAGACTTTTGGGGAGAGTGGAGTCCGCGCTGATGTTAACTCCAGGGGAAAATATCCCCCTTGAACGGGAATCGAACCCGGGTCGTCAGATTGCGAGCGCAATGTTCTGACCACTAGGCTATCCCGTTCCCGGAGCGCGTGCATGTGTGTGTGTTTTTATTTTTATTTTTTATTTCAGTCTTTTATATCGAAGATAATGGAATAAGCACTTATGTGCTGTGTGTGTGTGTGTGTGTGTGTGTGTGTGTGTGTGTGTGTGTGTGTGTGTGTGTTTGGGGTGTGTGCGTGCGTGCGGTGCGTGTGTGGTGTGTGTGTGTGTGGTGTGTGTGTGTGTGCGTGTGTGTGTGTGGTATGTGTGTGGTGTGTGTGTGTGTGGGTGTGTGTGTGTGTGTGTTGGTGTGTCGTGTGTGGGGTGTGGTGTGTGTGTATGTTGTGCGTGGTGTGTGTGTGGTGTATGTGTTGTGTGGGTGTGTGTGTACG
>CM054160.1:2888251-2893251 GCA_028751875.1 Rapana venosa | reverse complement strand
ATACACACGGGGACTGGAGGTAAAAAAAAAACCGGCACTTGAGTGCTTATTCCATTATCCTCGATATAAAATAATAAATAAAATTAATTTTTTTTAAAAAGTCATCTGAGCGCTTTGATTTGTTGCTTTACAAGATTCAGCGCTATATAAATTCCATACATTTATCATTATTATTATTATTATTATCATATTATTATATTTATTTTATTTTCCCATCTCTTCCTTTCTTCTCCCCCCCCCCCCCCCCCCCCCCCCCCCCCCCCCCCCCCCCCCCAGAAAGACTTAAAAGATAACAATTCTTTCTTTTGCCGAAGTCGGACACGCTGGGCCTGACTTGTCAGGTGCTTAAGTGGGCAGTGTGACGCAGTTTAGCTCATATAGCAGACAACAATGGTTGCTGTCTGGGCGTTCAAAGAAGAAGAAGAATTGCGAAGAAGAATTGCGAAGAAGATAAATTGCAAAGAAAGAGAAGAATTGCGAAGAAGAAGAAAATATGCGAAGAAGAAATGCGAGAGCATTGCGAAGAAGAAGAAGAATTGTGAAGAAGGAGAAGAATTGCGAAGATGAAGATTTGCGAAGAAGAGAATTGTGAAAAAGAAGAAGAATTGCAAAGAAGAATTGCCAAGAATGCGAAGAAGAAAAATTCTGAAGAAGAAAAAATTTTGCGAAGAAAAAAATTTTGCGAAGAAGAATTGGTAAAAAATTGCGAAGAAAAGAATTCAAAAAGAAAAAGAATTGCGGAGAAAAAATTGCGAAGAAGAATTGCGAAGAATTGGGGGAAAAAGAAGAAGAATTCAAAGAAGAAAAAAATAAGAATTCGAGAAGAATTCGACGAAGAAGAAAAGGGGAAGAAGAAGAAGAAGAAGAAGAAGAAGAAGAAAAAAAGAAGAAAAAGGGAAGAAAAGAAGAAGAGAAGAAGAAGAAGAAAGGGGGGGGAGGAGAGGAAGAAGAAAAATTTAGTTTAGGGGGATTTTTCCCCCCCATAACTTTTCCCTGTAAAAAACTTAGAAACCCCAAAATCTTTGTTATTATGGCAAATGTGTGGGGTGTGTGTGTGTTGTGTGTTAGTGTGTGTGTTTTTGTTTTTGTGTTTGTGTTGGTGTTGTGTGGTGTGTGTGTGTGTTAGGGGTGTGTGTGTGTGTGTGTGTGTGTGTGTGTGTTAGGGGTGAGGTGTGTGGTTCTGTGTGTGAGTGTTATATGTGTTTAGTGTTGGTGTGTTTTTTAGTTTTAGTTTAGTAGCGTCTCTGTGTGTCTTGTGGTGAGGGATGTGTGTGTGTTTGTGTTGGAGGTGTGGTGGGATTATGTTGTGTATTTTTTGTGTGTATGGGGTTGTGTTGTGTTGTGTTTTTGGGTGTGGATGTGTGAGGGGTGTGTTTTTTTGTGTGAGTGTGTGAGGTTTTGTGTGGGGTTGTGGGTGTGTGGGAGAGAGAGTACAATTTTTAAATTCCCTTTGCACTACACACTAAAACACACATGATTCCCAATTGATAAAGCTACAAAAAAATTTTTAAAAATGATGATTTTTGTGTGTGTTTGTCTGTGTGTGTGTGTTGTTTTTCTGTGTCTGTGTGTGCGCGTGCGCGTGTGTATAGGTGGGTAAGTGTCTGAAAGGGGTGTGTGTGTGCGTGCATGGCGCCGTTTTGTTAATCTGTGGTATGTATCATGGTGTGAGTGTGATGTATGTAAAAGTGCCTATATCTATGTGTGTTCGTGTGCGTGTGTGCACGCGCGCGCGCGCGCCGCTCAGTGCGGTCGAGCCGTACGGATAGGTTGTGTTCCCACAAATCGGTTTGCCATCAAATGGAACTGCTCGTCGTATGAGTTGCAGTGTATCGAATGTGTTTCGAGAACCCGTATTCGGTGGGGAAAATTGAGCTGCTCCGCTCTGCCCCGCTCTCACTTTTCTTTTTAAGGAGTGTCTCATTATGTTGTTCCCAACACCCTTAAAGGGGGGAAAGAAGAGAGAGGAAAAAAGAGAGGGAAAAGGAGGGGGGGAGAGGGGGGGAAGAGAGAGGGAGGGGGGAGAGAGGGGGAGGAGAGGGAGGGGGGAGAGAGAAGGGGAGAAGGGGAGAGAGAGAGAGGGGGGGGAGAGAGAAGGAGACAATGACAATGACAAATTTCTTATTTCGAGGATAATGAATAACACCCATGTGCTTTTTTTTAAATCCAGTCCCCGCCCCCAGGGTAATATGATAATAAATAAAATAAATCCCATACAATACATTCACAGTATACGGAAAAAAAAAAAAATCTACAAAAAAAATCCCCCCCAAAATCACTGGAGAGAGAAAAAAAATAGCAAAAAGTGAGAAGAAAGCAAAACAGAAAACACAGAAAAAAACCGAAAAAAAAAGCCAGAAATTAAAGAAAAACAAAACGGGGCAACAACAAGGGGAGAGAGGCAACCGAAAAAGTGCCCCCCCCAAAAAAAACCCCAAAAAACAACAACCCCCAAAACCAAAAAAGAACCAAACAAAGCAAAAAACCCCCATAATATAAAGGAGAAAAAACCCGTAAAAGAGAGAGAGAAAAGAGAGGAGAGAGAAGAGAGGAGGAGAAAGGAAAGAGGAGAGGAGAGAGAGAGAGGAGGAGAGAGAGAGAGAGAGAGAGAGAGGGATATTGCACATTGTGAAACGATTTAGTGAGTTTTTCGGGTTTTTTTCCTTCCTTTTAAAAAGGGTTTTTTTTTGGTTTGTTGTTTGTTTGTTTTGTGCTCTGTTTGCCTTTTTTATTTGGGAAAGACGGGGCTTGACCCTTTTTTTAGCATTTCTGCAAATTTTGTTTGTTTTCTGTTTACCAAATTTTAACATACTACTTTCCTTGTTTGTTTGTTTACCCCGTTTTGTTCTTCCCTCTTTCTTTTTTGTTTTTATATTGTGCACACATAACACAACACCCAAAAATACATACATCACCATACAACGTAGTACATTTAAAAATCATACATACATACACACAAACATACAACAGACATACATACATACAACATACACACATATTATATATTTTCACTTTTTTCTTCCACTACTATTTCTGCATTAATGTATATATGTACACACACACACACACACACACACAACACACACACACACACACACACACACAACACACACACACGCGACACACACACACACACATCACACACCCACACACACACACACACACACACACACATATATATTATATATATATAATATATATATAAAATATAATATAGATATATATATATATATATATATATATATATATATATATAAAAATAATATATATATCTATATAACACATAATATGTATGTTTTGTTTGTGTTTGTGTGTCTGTGTTTATGTCTGTGTGACTTCACCTGCTTCTTCTTCTTCGCATTCTTCTTCTATGCAATTCTTTTCTCGCAATTCCTTCTCTCTTCTTCTTCTTCGAAATTCCCTTCTTCTTCGCAATTCTTCTTCGCAATTCTTCTTCTCCAGTTCTTCTTCGTCATTCTCTTCTCGCAATTCTTATTCGCAAATCTTCTTTGCAATTCTCCTTCGCAATTCTTCTCCCGCATGTTCTTCTTCTCTTCGCATTTCATCTTCTCAGAACGCCTCATACAGCAACCATTGTTGTCTGTCATATGAACGAAACTGCTGCCGTTAAGCGCCTGACAAGTCAGGCCCAGCGCATCCGACTTCGGCGTGGGAGAGAATTGTTATCTTTTAAGTCTTTCTAGGAAAGAAAGGGCAGGAAAATGAAACAGGGAGGCAGAAAATAGACAAGAAAGAGGTACCAGGACGAAAAAGGAACAAGGCAGAAACAAAGAGAGGGATTGGAAAGAGGGAATTCCCATCACTGAATTTGGGGATGCATTCGGGACGGATAAGCTCATGGTCGGAGCGCTCGCTTTCCCCCCAGCTAAGTTAAACATATCAGCGTGGTTACCAGTTAGATGGTGACCGTTCACTCCTTGTTCAGTACAGTTCCCCCATTCACCCACTTTCAATGGTACCGCCCTCTTTAGGTCAGGGAAGGTAAACACAGGAGAGGAATGGCGCCCGCCTTCAATATGCTGCCCCCCTAGAGAATTAGTCTCTGATGCCTTGTCCCCTACGACCTTATAGGTATGGACATCTTTGTGTGTGATGTTGTCCGTCGTGTCCGACGATAACCCCAAAACAGCAGAGGAGGCCAGCTGCTGTTTTGGAAACGGGCAGAAATTTGATTAAGTGGAGATGCCTGCCCACAGTACACCCCACTCTCTCGGCCAATGGGAAATAAGGACAGTCAGCGTTGGGAAAATGTTTCTCCAAAGGCCAACCAGCCCCCAGGCGCAGCACATAAGGACTGTGCGAGTCCAACCTCCTATCAGAGAGTCATAGTCATCACAAAAACTAAGCTGTAAAGTGAATTCCTGAGGGGAAAGAAAGCCCCTGGTCAACAGCCTCTCACTTTGCTGTTGCCCCCAGCGTCAATGGTTTTACTCAAAAAATTTGGATAAAGCCCAGCGCTGACGGCAATGCTTAGCTTGTTTAATATTGACAGAGGGCCTCTGACATGCGAAGGGGGATGTTTTTTTTTTGGGTTTATATCGATTTATCACTTGTTTTTTGCTTGTAGAAACTATCCATTAGTGGATTGTTTGGGGTGGGGGGGGGGGGGTGGGGGGGGGGGGGGGGGGGGGATATATTCTTCTTTCTGTTTTTGTTCAGGACTTGTGTAGGTCACATTCTTTCCCACACTGATGGGTTTTTTTCCTCCACTTTTATACAATACGGGCTGTCTTGTGTCTGTGCTTCTTTTCTTTCTTTCTTTTCCGTCTGTCCTGTCTGTCTTTCTGTCTTTCTTTCCTTTTTTCTTTCTTTCTTTCTATCCCGTCTTTCTTTCTTTCTTTCTTTCTTTCTTTCCGTCTGTCTGTCTGTCTTTCTGTCGTTCTTCTTTCTTTCTTTCTATTTCTTTGGTGCTCTCTGTCTGCCTGTCTGTCCGTCTGTCCGTTTGTTCCCGTCTGTCTGTCCTTTCTGTCTCTCTGTCT
>CM054160.1:2866796-2876796 GCA_028751875.1 Rapana venosa | reverse complement strand
TTGTATTCTTTGTTCGCTTTTCTTTCTGTCTTTCTGTCTATCTGTCTGTCTTTCTTTTTTCTTTCTGTATGTCTATCTTTCTGTTTTTCTTTCTTTCTGTCTGTCTTTCTGTCTGTCTTTCTTTTTTCTTTCTGTATGTCTATCTTTCTGTCTTTCTGTCTGTCTGTCTTTCTTTCTTTCTTTCTTTCTTCCTGTCAGTATGTCTTTCTTTTTTTTCTTTTCTTTCTGTCTTGTCTGTCTTTTTTCCCTCTGTTTTTCATTTCCCTTTCTTTCCATCTTTCTTTTTGGTCTTTCTTCATCCTTATCTCTTTCTTCATCTCTATTTCTTTTCTTTCTTGTTCTCTTCCTTTGCTTTCTTTCTTCAGTCAAGTTTCTGATCTCTCCCTCTCCTCTCCTCTCTCTCTCTCTCTCTCTCTCTCCTCTCTCTCTCTCTCTCTCTCCTCATCTCTCTCTCTCTCTCTCTCTCTTATTATCATATGTTCTTCTTTTTTGTCTTTATTCCTCTTTCTTTCCCCCCTTTTTTTTCTCTTCCTTTTATTTCTTTCTTTCTTTCTTTCTATTTTTACTTTCTATTTTTCTTTCTTTCCTTCTGACTGACTTTCCTTCCTTTTTCGATCTTTCTCATAATTTTCTCTTTTCTTCCTTCTTTCTCTCTCACCCCCCCTCTCCACCCCCCCCCCCCCCCCCCCCCCCCCCCCCCCCAAAGCCCCCAACCCTCAACCCCTCCTGAATTTGAAGGCGTACACTACTAGCTTACAGAACAATACTTATACCATGTCCAACAGACTCGAACGGACAAGACAAGCTACTCTTCTTGTGAGCACTTGAAGCCCTCTCCAGTATGCACCGGAAACAGTTGGGCGGAAACGGAAGTCGGCATTGAGTGCCTGCGTCACTTCCGGGCTAACTTTTGTTTTCGCGGGTGACAATGACATGGACAACTTGACAATGCCAACCCCCTCTCTCCCCCTCTCTTCCTTGTATTCACGTGAAAATCTCAGTAGGTGGTGAGGGGTGGGGGGTGGGCGGAAGGTTAAGGGGTGGAGGGTGGAGGTTGGAATGGGGAAGAAGGCTTGGTTACAATAAACTGCGCGGTTATAAATCATAGATTGATTCAATCACTCAAGGACAATCAAATTAGTGTCACTCAATCCAACGATGATGATGATGATGATGATGTTGATAGTGGTGGTGGTGAAAACGACAAAGACGACGATGATGATGATGACGACGATGACGACGACGACGACGACGATGATGATGACGACGACGAGATGATGATGCTGACGACTACGACGACGATGATGGCGATGACGACGATGATGATGATGATGACGACGACGGTGATGACAACGACGGTGATGATGATGATGACGACGACGATGATGATGAATCTCGCAAATCTTGCAAGTCGCGCTCAACCCCAAAAAACGCCACTGATTTCTTTCTTAACCAATCAGATTCTGTTTTCACATACAAGTCACTTTGAAGGTTCATAATACTAAAACCAATGAATGTGGTTGTATTATATTTTATCAACAAAAAGAAACGTTCATTTTCACGAGCAAGCTAATATCTCTTGTGAATCTTGAATCTTGAATCTTAAGCCTGTAAACTTGTTCATCAATTCTTACAGCTTAGCTTGAATTTGGTTCTCTTTTAATCCCCTTCTGTATTCTTTTACTTTGAGGATAATGGAATAAGCACTCGTGTGGGGTTTTTTTGACATCCAGTCCCCGTGTGTATGCAGTTTTGTACTTTTTGTCATCAGTTCCCACTGGCACACAATGGGCCTACTCTTCCTGAAAAGAGTCACCAGGGTGTTGAGCTGAACCTTTCAATGGGCAAGCTGATCCGGGAGGAGTCTATCCCTCTCTGGGTAGCAAGGATGCATGCTGGGTATGTTCGTGTCGAGCATGTATGCCATCAGCAATAGCTGGCTTACTTTTTTTTTTACTCCAAAAAGGGAAATGGGGGTTAAATGTGCTCATGACAATCTTACAGCTAATGAGTGCTTCGATTTGATGCTTTACAAGATTCATCAGTATATACATTCCTTACGTTATTAGTAGTAGTAGTAGTAGTAGTAGTAGTAGTAGTAGTAGTAGTAGTAGTAGTAGTAGTGGTAGTGGTAGTAGTAGTAGTGTCATTATCATTATCATCATTATTATATCATTGTTGCTGTTGATAATGATGTTATGTTATTATTATCATTATTATTATTAGTTATTATTATCACCATTCTGAATTTTTTAATTATTAAGATCCCATCCTTTTACTAAGCAATCCGAGTAAGTGGACTCCACTTAACTCTCATCTTTATCACCATCCTCATCAACAACATCATCGTCATCATCATTAGCAGCAGCAGCAGCAGCAGGAACAGCAGCGCCCTTATCATCATCTTCATCATCATCACCAACCACTACGGACAGTACACACAATGACAGTATTATTATCCTGTTCATTCTCCAAGCCAACTCTCAAGACCAACGCTACCACAGTCGATTATGAATAATAAACTACGGTCGCATCCCACAAGGTCTACAAGGAAGTTTTCCTAGTTCAGAACACTTGAACCCGAGAGCTTTACCATACCATACCTCACGATAACAAGTCATATCCTGTACGTTTCACGAGTAAGCTGTTCAAGACCTTGAGCCCCCTCACACACACTATGAATGTAGTTTTGTTCAATGATAATCGAATCCCATTTTTGGCCCTTGGGGATGCTGGGGGCTTGTCAGTATGGATAGCACCCTCACATTCTGGATATTATGTGCTAGGAATTCTCAATTTTTTATGCCTTTTTTTTTTTTTTTTTTTTTTTTTTGCTGCCTCATCTTCTGACGACCCCCCGTCCTACTGCTCCCACACCGGTCATCTCCATCTCCCCGCCACAGCCACACCCAGATTCACTGTGTCTCATCCTCAGGGTCGGAAGTCCACAGGGAGCCCATCACTATCAGGCCGCCGTGGGGCCACCAGCCAGAGGGGCCCTGCACTGCTGCTGGGTCACTTTGGTGGTGTTCAGTGGTGCCTGTTCTGAGCTAACATACGCAGGACACCACCTACTAAGCCCCCTACTAACGACAGTATTAGCTCAGTCGCGGAGCCAGACTGAGTGAGTTGCCCACCCGAGGTGGCAACCACCACAACGTCCCTCCAACGACCATCCCCCGTGAACCTCCAACCCCAAAGGCTTTGACACAAACTCACCACAGGCACAGAAGTGTATGGGCAAACCGAATCTGAGGTCACCATGAGACCAGAGAAACCGGGACCACCGAATCAGAGGCAATTTTTTTTTTTTAATGCATGATGATCAATGACAATGAGGATGACGTAATGATGCTGCTGTGGAAGTGCATATGCTTTGAGACTACTTGACAGGGTTGTACTCTACGCTTACTATCATAATATATCCCGGCGTCAACCGGGCCCGAGAGATACAGACACCTGCAGTGCTGGTCAGGTAATTTGAGCAACACTCTCAAACTCGCATCCGTTAAGTGGATGAAGCTCGACTGTGTGGTCCCAGTCTTCCCACTGAGCCCACAGCACACTCACTCTGGGTAGGAGCCGGCCGGAGTCCGAAAAATCCCTATGACTCTTATGGGAATCGAACCCGCGACCTTCCAGTCCGTAACCCAAGGCGCTAACCACTGCGCCATGGCGGCTGGTGTTTATGCCTTTCTTTATTTCTGCTTGTCTTCCTGTCCCTACCATTCTTGCGAGGGAATGCTCAACAGTAACAGCAACAACAATATCAACAAACCCCATTCTTTTCAGAAGCTAGGGTGCCAAAAAAGCAAATAATAAAAAAATAAATTAGAAATAGCAACAATAACAACAGCAATGACAACAACAAACCCCGTTCATATTATAAGTTATATATCAAAACAAATTAAAATCGATTCAGAGAATATGATCGTTTTTTAATGACAGTAAGCCCAAACCCCATCTATCTCTCAAAAGTACATTGTCAACCCTAAAATCGTCCATCCAATAATTGCAGTCATCTCTTGTCACAATCAAATCGTATTTTCCTTTTTTCTCCTTGTTCCTTCAACTAGGATGCTGTTGCAGGAATATGAATGTTGGAAGTCTAAGACAGGTGGGCTGGTTTCATTACTGAATGAAAGACAGAAGGGCTGGTTTAATTACTGAATGAAAGACAGAAGGGCTGGTTTAATTACTGAATGAAAGACAGAAGGGCTGGTTTAATCAATGAAAGACAGGTGAGCTGGTTTACTGAATAAAAGACAGGTGGGCTGGTTTAATGAATGAAAGACAAAAGGGCTGGTTTAATGAATGAAAGACAAAAGGGCTGGTTTACTTACTGAAAGACAGAAGGGCTGGTTTACTTAATGAAAGCCAGGGCTGGTTTACTAAATGAAAGTCAGGGCTGGTTAAATTCATGAAAGACAGGTGGGCTGGTTTAATGAATGAAAGACAAAAGGGCTGGTTTACTGACTGAAAGACAGAAAGGCTGGTTTACTTAATGAAAGCCAGGGCTGGTTAAATTCATTTAAGACAGAGGGGCTGGTTTACTGAATGAAAGACAGAAGGGCTGGTTTACTTAATGAAAGCCAGGTGGGCTGGTTTAATCAATGAAAGATACGTGGGCTGGTTTAATCAATGAAATACAGGTGGGCTGGTTTACTCAATGAAAGACAGAAGGGCTGGTTTACTTACTGAAAGACAGAAGGGCTGGTTTACTTAATGAAAGCCAGGGCTGGTTTGGTTTTTTATTTTATTTTATTTTTTCTTTTATTCTTTTATATCGAGGATAATGGAATAAGCCCTCATGTACTTTCTTACATCCAGTTCCCGTGTGTATGCGGTTTTGTAAATTCTGTCATCCATTCCCACCGGCACACAATGGCCTACTCTTACGAAAAGCGGAACAGGATTTAACGTGCGCGCAAGATGTTCTGCGTGCGTTCGCACACAAGACCTCGGTTTATAGTTTCATCCGAAGGACTTTTGGGGAGAGTGGAGTCTGCACTGATGTTAACTCCAGGGGGAAAATATCCCCTTGAACGGGAATCGAACCCGGGTCGTCAGATTGCGAGCGTAATGTTCTAACCACTAGGCCATCCCATGCCCCCCATTAATGAAAGACAAGTTAAATTAATGAAAGATAGGTGGGCTGGTTTAATCAATGAAAGACAATCAACAAAACAGTATTGTCTTGGCATAAGTGGAGAGTGTCTGAGACTCTCTGTTAGTTTGTCACCTCTGGCTCTAAGTCTTGAGTACTTGGTGTTCAGGATTGCCAAACTGGCTGGTTCATTGGTGTTCTTGTTCCCCCTTGGGGATGCCAGGGATGGGGCCTGTCAGTATAAATAGCTTCCCCACCTTCTGGAAACTCTGTGCTAGGAATTTCCTCTTTTCTGTCACTATCTTTATTTCTGCCTTGTTATTTTTTTTCTTCCTATCACCTCCTTCTTGTCTATTTTCTGCCTTCTTCGATCAATTCTTCAGCCTTTTTTACCCCCAGAAAGACTTGAAAAATAATAATTCTCTCACAGCCAAAGTTGTATGTACTGGGCCTGACTTGTCAAGTGCTTAATGGCAGCGTGGCGCATTTTCGCTCATATGACTGACAACAATACTTGCTGTCTGAGCGTTTGATGACTACAAAGAAGAAGTATTCTTGTGAAGTGACCAAACCCCTGGATGTGTTGATGATTCAAAATCTGATTGACAGGTACAACAGCACCTGTCTGTCCTACCTTTGCTTCTACAATTCCTTCTAATTTTCCCGGCTACTCAATGAAGACAACTTATCTAAAAAGTTATGAGCTTCTCTCTCAATCTCCCCCCCCCCCCCCCCCCCTCTCTCTCTCCCTCTCTCTTCTGCGTCTTAGTCTGGCTCTTGGCAAGGGAGGTAAGTAGGTAGGTATATGTCCAATCAGATGCAGTATAAAACCAGCATCGCTCAACCAATGAACGTGATGATGTCCCGTCACAGCCAATCAGAAGCTATTCATTTCCTATGCAAAGCTATCAAGGCTAACACCACTCAACCAATGAACGTGATTGTTTCGCATCACAGCCAATCAGATTCCATCATTCCAGTCCCGGTTCACCCTGGGAGCTCAGTGATTGGTCACCCTACACTCAGGAGAAATGAATTCGTCTTAAGGGAACACTGGGTGAAAGATTGGTTAAGAGGAGGAGAAGAAGAAGACGAAGAAGAAGAAGAAGAGTTTGATCCAATATATGCCACATGATGAGCAAAATAGTTCGGTGGTTAAACAAGTCAAACTTTTAATCAAGGAAAAAAGTTGCATGAGACAGAGGGACAGAGAGAGAGAGGGAATTCAATATCACTTAGTCAAGAGTGCTAAATTTAGCCCACCCCTTCCATTTACCTAGGGGACGGGATAGCTCAGTGGTTGGAGCACTCGCTTTCCCCCAGCCAAGTTAAGCAGCGTCGAGCATGGTTACCAGTTGGATGGGTGACCGTTTGCGCGCCTTGGCTTCAGTACAGTTCCCCCAGTTCACCCAGCTGTAAATGGGTACCTGCCCTCTTTAGGGTCAGGGAAGGTAAAGCAGCGAGGGAGAGGAGATGGGCGCCGCCCTCAATATGCTGGCCCTAGAGAAGTGAGGTTTCTGACGCCTCGCTCCCCTACGACCTTATAGGTTATGGGACTCCTTTACCTTTTTTTTTTCCATTCACCTAGTCCAAGTGTGGTCAGTTCCTGCTATAACTAGCACCAGCTCGGTCCCAGCTCGACTGAGCTGGGATGGAATGCAATGGGTAGCAGCTGAGAGCAGGTGAAAGTGGAGGAAACTGACCACTGTGGAGAGAGAGAGAACTCTGAACTCTGAAATGGTTTAACGCAACATCAACCCTTGGACGCAATACAATGAACTAAGAACAAAGAGTGGAAAGATAAAGAAAATGAAACATAACTTCTCATAAGCTGTGAACAGACCTGGCAACACAAAATATGCACACCCAAACATGCACCTTTCATAAATACAACTAAAGCGCTGATTTGAGACCAACAGCCCTTACAAAAACACAGGTCACACGTTTTAATTCGTTTACCCTGCTACTTAGAAGACTACCTGAGTCCCCGATTACCTGGAACCAAAATAAGTAGTGACGTAATACTTGGCATTGCTTTTATTATTTATCCATGTCCAATATGTATCATTCTTTTTCCAAATCAGTTTTGAATGTCCTATATATTGCATATCAATCACAATCTCTTACGGTCCTATCCCATTCTTGCCTGAACATACCAGCAAACCCTTGTTTGATTATATGTTTAAAAAAACATTTTATATATAAGCCAAAACAAAACAAACTTTTATGTCAAGAGAGAGGGGGGAGTGAGAGAGAAAGAGAGAGAGAGAGAAAGCATAAAGACATGCCATCCACAAAGGCCATCTCTGTTTAAAAGAACGGAAGAGTCCCACCAAAAATGCAAACAAACACACAAATAAACAGGCAAGCTATCTAAGTAAATAAAACCAAGAACAAACACCAAAACAGAACAAAAAACTAAGACAGCGAGAGTGCTTTTGCCTTGTGGTGTATAATTATGTATCTGAGGTGGAGATGTAGAGAACAGAAAGAAATAGTGAGGCAGAAAAACAACAACCAAAGACTGAAACGAAACAAGCTTTTAACATAACATAAAGTTTTGTCAGGAGAGAGAGAGGGAGGGAGGGGAGAGAGAGAGAGATAGAGAGAGAGAGAGTGAGACAGACAGACAGACAGACGGACGGACGGACGGACAGACAGACAGACAGATAAATAGACAGACAGAGAAACAAACCAAGCTTTTAGCATAACATAATTTTGTCAGGAAAGAGAGAGAGAACGAGAGAGAGAGAGAGGGAGAGAGAGAGAGAGAGAGAGAGAGAGAGAGAGAGAGAGAGAGAGAGAGAGAGAGCGGGATAGAGAGATACAGACAGAGAGATACAGACAGAGACAGACAGAGAGAGAGAGCAGGATAGAGAGATACAGACAGAGAGATACAGACAGAGACAGACAGATAAACAGATAAATAGGTAAACAGAGACACAGAGAGATACTGAGGAAGACTAAAACTAAGACTGAAACGAAACAAGCTTTTAGCATAACATGAAGTTTTGTCAGGAAGGAGAGACAGAAAGACAGAGAGATAAATAGACAAACAGAGACAGAGAGAGATACTTAGGCAGCAAAAACAAAGACTGGAACGAAACAAGCTTTTAGCATTACATGAAGTTTTGTCAGGAAGAGAGAGAGAGAGAGAGAGAGAGAGAGAGAGAGAGAGAGAGAGAGAGAGAGAGAGAGAGAGAGAGAGAGAGAGAGAAAGAGAGAGAGCGAAAGAGAGAGAGAACTCTGAAATGGTTTAATGTACATCAGCCTATGGCCACGATACACTTTGAGGGGCAAAATCTTGAAGATAAAAAAATGGAGGATGAAAAAAATTCTCATAAGATTTGAGAGAGAGGGAGAGAGAGAGAGTTCTGAATTGGTTTAATGTACATCAGCCTTTGGCCAAAAATACATTACAGAAAGCAGGTCAAAAAGGCAAGAGGGGAAACTACATAGAACAAAGATGTATCAATATCACTACATGTAAAAGAAACCTGGGGAAAATATATAGAGCACAGCCCAACAATATGTCTTTAGTAAATCCTATCATAGTGACTTACGCAACTTCCATCTATCACTGGTAACCTCTCCCTCCCTTGAAAAAAGTTTGCATAATAAGTCAGCAAGACACAAAAGCGCATTAACATAATAATATGCACAGCACTAAAATGCCATTCAAACGTCTGAAACACTTTTTTTTTAAAAGACAAATAAAATCACTCATAATCATCAAAAATTCCTAGACAAATCTTTTGACTCTGTGTAGATAAATGGGTCAACACACCAGATTAAAAAAAAAACGGAACAAACAAGAAAGGTAAGTCCGAAAAGAAAACTAGGTAACAAACAGACAAAAATATTTCTGTGAGGAAAGAGAACAATACAGAGGTACACTCATCAAAATAAAGTGAACCCCAATCAATAGGCCACTCCAGAGCAAAATGCCCTCCCCCTGGCTTCTTCCACTAAAAGGGATTTTATATCCAATACAAAAACAGGTTAGTACCAACACTGCTCAGCCAATAAACAAGGAGATAACATCACATCACATCCAATCAGTTCGTGTCAACGAAGCCAAGCTAATAGGGCTATGTGGGTGATTAGTCAAATCGGATTTAGCAGATTGAAATTATGCCAAGAGAAAACCTACCACAGAGGGAGTACGGAAAGAAGAAAAAGAAGGAGAAGAAGAAGAAGAAGAAAGAGAGAACAAATGAAATGAACAAATGAACAAATTGTATTTATAAAGGGTTATAAAATAAGCATAACAATAGCTTTTTTACATCCAGCCCTCTGTGACAAAAAGAAAAGCAAAAAGAAAACGAAAGTAATTAACGTGCAATACATAGCATGAAGAATAATGTAAAGAAAGAAAGCAAGAAAAAATACATATATTGATGATGGACTTTCCATACAAATTCACCCCCAATTCACCCAGAGAGAGAGAGAGAGAGAGAGAGAGAGAGAGAGAGAGAGAGAGAGATTTAAATTGTTTTAGTTCAAGGACAATCTATAAGTGCTTTGATTTATGTGCTTTACAAGATTCAACGCTATATAGATTTCATACATAATCATTATCATTATCATGCGAGAGAGGGAGAGACAAAGATGCAGAGAGCTGAAAAAATAAACAATATTTCTTTTATACCTCTTCGGGTATGAAGGAGAGGTGAAAATCAAGAAATGACAGCAATATTTTATCAACTGATTACAAAATAGTTGAAAACCTAACACGATTCTGACTCAGGAGACAGTAGTTTTCGATTAACAGATTCCATAAGTCGATGACAACAATCACCATAAGCTGACTTTAGGGTCATAATTCCCTTGGGGAAAATACCTCTGCGCAAGAGAAGAATTCTCTCCACGCATAAGATGTTTGTTTTTTTG
>CM054160.1:2859296-2861796 GCA_028751875.1 Rapana venosa | reverse complement strand
ACTGGAACATCACACACACACCACACACACACAACACACACACACACACCACACACACCACACACACACACACACACACACATTCACACACAAACACACACATACACACACAAACACCACACGTACCACAACACACACGTACACACAACACACACACACGTACACACACACACACACTCAAACACACACACACTAACCACACACACACCACACACACACACAAACACGTACACACACCACACCACATACACAACATACACGTACACACAATACACACACACACACAGCACACACGTACACACATACGTACACACACACTAACACTAACACACACACATACACACACACAACTTTTATCCTGTTAACCATTAACCTCCCATCTTTCGCGAACATTTGGTGCAAATAGCTGTGCTATTAACACCATTCTGACCCTTCTAAAACAACTTTTGATCATCTCTTTCACTGACATATGTTCAACCCTCTTGAGGTCAGACCGATATGACGTCATCAAGAGAACCTACATTTTCCATTCCAGTTCACGGAGAAACTTTTTTACCACCTCTCAGATAGAAGAGAAACATTCTAGAATGGATTTTTTTTTAAATACTAAAGGGTGAACAATGTATTTTTTTTAATTTAAAAAAAAAAACATTTGTGTTGCAGATGACGTCACCGTACCCTGACTTCAAGAGGATCGGACATCGTTCATGTCTCTTTTTACAGTTGTATTTGAGCTTTTTTATGTTGTCTAGACAGAAGTTGTTGTTTTCTTTTTTTTTTTCCTCTTGAGTATATTCTTTCCATTTTCTTCTCGTTTAGACTCTGACTTCTATACAGTTCAACAGTTTCCCTCCGTTTCAGGCGTTTTTAATGTTTTACTTAAGAGCGAAACTGACTGCAAAAGCAGAAGAAGAAGAAGGAGGAGGAGGAGGAGGAAATGAAGGAGAAGAAGGAGGAGGAAGAGGAGCAGGAGAAGGAGAAGAAGGAGGAGAAGGAGAAGAAGGAGAAGGAGGAGGAAGAGAATGAGAAGAATGAGGAGGAGGAGGAAGAAGAAGAGGAGGAGGAGGAGGAGGAGGAGGAGGAGGAGGAGGAGGAGGAGGAGGAGGAGAAGAAGAAGGAGGAGAGTGGAAGAGAGGAGAAGAAGAAGAAGAAGGAGGAGGAGGAGAAGGAGAAGAAGAAGCAGAAGAAGAAAGAAGAAGAAGAAGAGAAGAAGAAGAAGAAGAAGAAGAAGAAGAAGAAGAAGAAGAAGAAGAAGAAGATGATGATGATGATGATGATGATGATGATGATGAGATGAGATGAAAGATGATGATGATGATAAAAAAGATATGATGATGATGATGATATAATAGTAAAACGAGATTATAATGATGATGATGATGATGATGATGATAATAATAGTAATAATAATACATAAGAAGAAGAAGAGAAGAAAGAAGAAGAAGAAGAAGAAGAAGAAGAAGAAGAAGAAGAAGAAGAAGAAGAAGAAGAAGAAAAGAAGAAGAAGAAGAAGAAGAAGAAGAAGAAGAAGAACAACAAACAACAAAAAAAAACAACAAAAAAAAAAGAATAATAATAATAAATAATAATATAATAATAATAATATATAATAATAATAATATATAAAATAATAATATAATAATAATAATAATAAATAATAATATAATTAATAATAACAACATAAAAACAAGACAGGCACAAAGACACACAACATCAAAACAGACAGACAAGGCAAAAGATAGACAGACATCGAAAGACGGACAGACAGACACAGAAGACAGACAGACAGATAGACAGACTAGACATACAGACAGAGACTAGACAGATAGACAAACAGGAAAGACAGACCAACAGACGAATGGACAGACAGACAGGAAAGAACAACAAATAGAAAACAAACATACAACAGACAGAAAACAGACAAGAAAAAGACAGACTAAACAGACAGACAGACAGACAGTCAGACAGACAGCGACACAAACATACAACAAACATACAACAGACATAAAAGACACGAGGTGAGAATAAACAAAACAAAGACAGACACAAAAACAAAAACAGCATAACAGACAGACAGACAGACAGACAAAGAGATAGACAGGAAGAGGACAGACGGGCAGATAGACAGACAGGCGAACAAACATGCAACCAAACAACAAACAGAAAACAGGCAGACAGGGAAAAGACAGACTAAACAGACGGACAGACAGACACATAGGTGAGCAAACATACATTGAACAAACAGAGAAGAGACAGACAGACAGCCAGACAGCCAGATGGACAGAAATAAACACACACACATAGACAGACAGGAAGACAAACACACAGACAGACAGAGAGATAGACGTCAAGAGAGACAAACAGATAAACAAACAAACAGTAGACAGGCAGACACACAGGCAGAAAAGAGATAGATAAACTAATATACGGACAGACAGACAGACAGACAGGCAATAAAGAGATAGACATACAGATAAATAAACAAACAGTAGACAGGCAG
>CM054160.1:2851796-2854296 GCA_028751875.1 Rapana venosa | reverse complement strand
TTTTCTTCTTTTGGTTTTCGTTCAGCTAGTAAATAAGACCAGAAACGTCCTTACGTACGTTGGCAGAGGCTAGAAAAATCGACATAAACTATCTACCTTCCTGTAAGACTTAGTAAAACCTTAAAGAATCTTCTACCTCCATAAGGGTTTTGAAGCACAGACAGAAATACAGACAGAAATACAGACAGACAGACAGATGGATGGATGGATAGACAGACAACCAGACAGATGGATGGATGGATAGAGAGACAGGTAGACAGACAGATAGACAGGCCGCCCTCCTGTAATCCATAGTAATACCTTAGAGAATCTTCTTCCTCAATAAGGGCTTTAAGGCACAGACAGAAATACAGACAGACAGATAGACAGACAGATGGATGGATAGACAGACAGACAGCCGGGCAGATGGATGAATGGATGGATGGATAGACAGACAGTCAGAGAGACAGATAGACAGGCCGTCCTCCTGTAATCCGTAGTAATACCTTAGAGAATCTTCTTCCTCAATAAGGGCTTTGAAGCACAGACAGACAGGCGGTAAGGCAGACAGACAGACAGACAGACAGACAAGACAGATGAATAGAGAGACAGATAGACAGACAGACAGACAGACAGATGGAGAGGCAGATACCTTCAAGAATCTTCCTCAATAAGGGTTTCAAGCACAGATATACAGACAGACAGACAGACAGACAGACAGATAGATGGATGGATAAGAGAGACAGATAGACACACATACAGACACATAGACAGACAGATGGTCAGGCAGACCCTTCAAGAATCTTCCTCAATATTTGTTAAAGGCAGAGACAGATCACGGACAGACAGGCAGGCAGGTAGACAAACAGGCAGACAGCATGTAGAAAAGCACAAACACACAGGTAAAGACATAGACATATAAATGTGCGTGTGCGCGATTTTGTATTTACACGTGCACGAGAGAGGGGAGGGGAGAGGAGGGAGGAGGGAGGAGAGAGAGAGGAGGAAGAGAGAGAGAGAGAGAGAAAGAGAAGATAGAGATTGATTGATTGAACCTTTGATGGGTAAAGAATTAGGCACAAGAATGGCCTTTTTACAATTTTGCCCAGAGAAAGAGACAGACAGACAGATAGAGACAGAGACAGAAAGAAGGCAGACAGATAGAGAATGATAGACACAGAGACAGAAACAGTCAGAGATAGGCAAGAACAGACAGAGACAGTCAGACAGACACACACACAGGTTCAGAATCTTTTATTTTAAAAAGGAGTATTTTAAAGGAAGGAGATGCATTTTGAAGTAGAAAAACCGAAAAAGAAATCAAACAATCAACAACAAAAACGAAAGAAAACAGACAAAGAATGACAGGAAACAAACAAACAAAAAAACCAAAACCAAACAAACGAAACATAACGAGACAGAAAAAGGTCTTTAGATTTGTGCAGTGTTCTACTAACCCTTCTGAGAGAGAGGTTTCTTGTTTGTTGAACCCAGAAGTACACACAACAAAATAAACTGTAACAGGAATAAAACTTTCACCTGCCAAATGTCAAATGTTCTTAAGTTTAGAGCACGATCTTTGAGCATGAGTCTTCTTGTTCTTCATTCTTCTTCGTCTTCTTGTTCTTCTTGTTCATTTTGTTCTTGTTCTTGTTGTTCTTGTTCTTCCTCTTTCTTTTCTTCTTCTTCTTCTTCTTCTTCTTCTTCTTCTTCTTCTTCTTTTCTTCTTCGCAATTCTTCCTTCTTCTTCTTCTTCGCAATTCTTCTTCTTCTTCTTCTTCTTCTTCTTCTTCTTCTTCTTCTTCCTTCTTCTTCTTCGCTTCTTCTTCTTCTTCTTCGCAATTCTTCTTCTTCTTCTTCTTCCTTCTTCTTCTTCGCAATTCTTCTTCTTCTTCGCAATTCTTCTTCTTCTTCGCATTCTTCTTCTTCGCATTCTTATTTCTTCGCATTCTTTCTTCTTTTCTTCGCAATTCTTCTTCTTCTTCTTGTTCTTGTTCTTGTTCTTCTTCTTGTTCTTCTTCTTCTTCTTCTTCTTCTTCTTCTTTCGCAATTCTTCTTCGCAATTCTTCTTCGCAATTCTTCGTCCAACTCTCAGACAACATCTGTAGTTATCTGTCAAATGAGCAAAAAATACGTTGCGCTGCCGTTAAGCGCCTGACAAGTCAGGCCCAGCGCATCCGATTTCGGCGTGGGAGAGAATGATGTTTTCGGTCTTTCTTGAGGAAATACAGGGCAGGAGGAGAGACCAAGGAGGCAAGAAATAGACAAGAAGGAGGAGGTGACAAGAAGAAAAGGACAAGGCAAAAATGAGACTTGTCCCTGGCAAACATTCTGTAGAATAAAAGCTCTTTTTCTTCTACTAGAGAAACAAATACACTAGCAAACAGGATTGTTGTTTTGCTTTTGTTAAGATGAGTGGCGCTTGTCTTGTGGCGAGGCGATTTCACCAGAGAGAGCAACCTGAATTGGATTTCACGCAGATGAACTCTGCTGTGAGTTAACATGGTATACAATACGATAC